>VWYP01060581.1:319001-405769 GCA_013400435.1 Pycnonotus jocosus
TCCGTAGCGGGGTCCGGCGGGCGGTGACAGCCCCGGGCCGCACACGGCGGGGCGCGGGAGCTGCTGGATTTGTGATGCGGTGCCGGTGTGTCCCAGTGAGCTCCCGCGGCCTCCGTGTGCACTGGGATTAGAGCATCCACTCGTTACCGGCGTGTCCCAGAAATACAGTTCACACCCTGTGTCCCGAGGCCACACACCCTCACCGGTGTCAGGGGAGCGCGTCCTCCCACTCGCTGGGGAGGGAAGGATTAAACTCGTGGGAAGAGAAGGCTCCAAACTCCTAAACCCTTTGCTGCTTCGTCACCCCGTTCCCCTGGTTCTGGTCCATTTGAAACCTGCCCACAGTGGGTCTCACTCTGTCCTGCGTTGCTGTGGATAACGGGAAAAATGTCTTGGGAAGAGCCCTGCTCCGGGAATGCTCCATCATCCAGGAGCTCCTGGTTTGTCTGTGCCCGGGGGAGCTGCCAAAGTCACCTGAGGCAGGGCAAGGTGGGATTCCCATTCTTCCCGCATGTTTTTCCCCCCAGGAATGAGTGAGCTGAGTGCTATGGGCAGAGAGGTGGGAAGGTCCCTGTCCAGGAAGCTCCACTGGTTTTAGTGGCAGGTGCTGGGTTCATCTCCCAGGGAACTGAAAGGAAAGAGCTGTTGGTGTAGAAGCTGAGGTATTTGCTCTGGAAGATAATTCAGTGGAATGAAGAAGAGGAAACAAAACCAAAAGTGGCCTCTGAGGAATGGTGGTTTCTGATTCCCATTGATGGCTCAAGGGATTCTATGGATTTGAGGCCTGAGGAGCAGCTCCCTGGGGAGATCCTGCTGAGCAGGAAAGGAGGAGCTGCTGAAGAGGCACTTGGAGCTCACAGAGCACCGGGATCGCCCAGCCTGTGAGGCTGGGACAGGCTTGTGTGGGCACATCACTCCTGCCCCCAGGCAAGTGAAAAGTGGCGTTTGAAATGGTAAAAATTCGCAGAGGTAAAACCCTGGCTGAAGGCACAGGTGTCTGCAGGTAGTGACCTCCAGCTCCTTTCTTCCTTCCCGAGGCCCTGCCATGCACTACTTTCATTATGTGCCTTCACAATGTTTTCTTTTAGTGTTCTTTTGGCAATGTTGCACCTTTCCCTTGCTAAAATGGACTCATATGGGCAAGAACTGATTCTTTGATGTTGCTCTGGAAGAGCCAGCCCTGCACACCTCGATTTCTTTGCAGTTCTGTGCATTAACTTCTTCCCTACCCCAGCCCTTCCTGTTTCACTGCGGTAGCTCAGTTGCTCTCGTGGAAATCAAAGCAATAACTGCTGTATTGGGAAGGGGAGTTGGAGCCTCAGAAGGTGTCAGGTGTTTGTGAAACATCCCAGGCCAGGTAAGAGCTGGGTGAGCTCTCCATGGGACACGCTGATTTGGTGCAGCCTTTGGGACGTATCTGTGTTCACTTCCATAAAAATCAGCAAAAATAAGGGAAAACCTTTTCTGAATCATTATGACAACTCAGCAATGAGGGTTCCATGTTCTGTTGTTTTCGTTTAGGGATTACAGTACAGCAGAATATGGATGTTTTACTCAAGGACTCACCTTTGTCCAAATGCACCATTCTGTTCTCTGTGCCTTAATAAAACTGGAAAGTTAGAAAACGAGCAAAAGGGGAGATCTGCATTTCAGAACGGCTGTAACTAATGCCCTGAAGCAGCTGCAGACATGCCAGAGGGCTCCCAGGGTATCCAGGGCACAGGAATGGAGTGTGGTCACAGGATAATTATTGTCTGCTGCTCTGCTGCCTCATGGATTGTTGGGGTCCTGGCAGAAAGTGTTGATGTAATTGCGTTAATTTTATCCGTTGGTGCACCAGTGCGGAGCAGCTGATGAGCAGGACTGAGCCACCCCTAAAAACTCACTTGTTTCTTCATTAATTTTAAAGGTTTCTCACCCATGGGAACAGTTTTTCCCCGCTCCCAGCTGCTGTGTGAGCTTGGGCCCCTGGAGTTTTGCCAGTGAGAATTTCCTTGTCATCTTCCTGGCACCTCTGGGTCTGGCTCCTGTGCATGCTCCAGGCTGGATATTTCTCCTTCTTCAGCACTGGAGCATATGGAAGCCTCTTAAAAAGAAATACCTCCAACTGTTGGGAAAATATTGTTAGGAGATTGCAGAGCCCCTGCTGCAGGCTTGGGATGTGTTGGTGCCTCTGTGGGGCATCAACATTTCCCACAGCAAAGTGATGAGCACAGAGGGGCCCACACAGAGTCCTGGAGGTTCTGGGCCTGGCCAGGCTGTGGGTCACTGCTCAAGTCTGAAGGTGTTACCTGGAGGTTGTCAGATGTTGCTGAGCACCAAGAGGCTTTTCCAGTGCAGGAAGTAAGGTGCATCTCAGTGAGGCTCCTCCAGAATAGATGTCGTTTCTCACCAGCTTTTGGGGCAGCACTGACAGGAGGGGGTGAATCATCTGAGGGGCACCTGGTCATTCTGGGATAACCTGGAGAAGGCTCTTCTTTTCCTGTTCTGCCTGTAAATGGGCACTTGGGTTGCCCAGGTGATAAAGCTGCACATTTTACTCATCTGGAATTATTTTATGATCTTATGATACCAGAAGCAGCAGAAGGTACTCGTGTAGTTGTTTGCTTCTCCATGCATCTGCAGAGTATTTGAATATGTAACTTAGGCAGTTGCTTTATCCAGTAGGAAAAGGTGATCCATACCTACAGTTTCAGCCTATTTCCTTAACATGAAATGGGCTTTTTTGAGGTGAATCATAATGCATATGCAGTTATTTCCCCATGGAGTTCTTGAGCTGGCTGGCTTCCTTCATTCAAAAGAAGTTGCTTCCTTTAAAAAAAGCAGTCTCAGGCTGATTCTAGACCCTTCCATGGATTTTCACTAAAGTTACGCCATGGCCCTGCCAGGCATGACGGGGCCATTGCTGGGAATTAGGTTAATTCCGAGCTCCGGGAATTACATAATGGCACAATTAAAGCTGGGGCTCGGCTGCTGTTCTTACCTGTGGCTGCAGGGAAGGTTTGGGTCACTTCTTGGATTTCTTGTGGCATATTTTGGTTCTTGTGGCTCTTTTGGTCTTCTGAGCTTGCCCTCAGGTATGAGGAATGTTCTGAGGGTTTGAGCACCTTCTGGGTTCAGGTTCAGCTCTGCTCTTGGAGAGGCTCGAGGCAGCCCTTTGTTACATTTCCATGGGTGAGTCCCTTCACCCATCTGTGTAGATATTTGCATGTCCAGACTCGGATTTCCCGGGCTGAGGGCAGTGTTGAGTCTCTGCCACGGTGTCTGCACTGCCCGTGGAGCGAACCCGCCGGGAGCGCGTTGGGGGGAGCTGATGTGCCGGGAAACGGCTCCACTGTGCCCTCGGCGGGTCAGCACTGCCCAGCCAGGGCATGGCAGTGTGTTACACACAAGAGTGTGTGCCCACTGCTCTGCTGTGCCCTCAGTGATTCAGCACTGCCCAGCCAGGGTACAGCAGTGTGTTACACATGACTGTGTGTGCCCATTGCGCTGCTGTGCCCTCAGGTCATTGCTGCCCAGCCAGGGTACAGCGGTGTGTTACACATGACTGTGTGTACCCCACTGCTCTGCTGTGCCCTCAGTGGTTCAGCACTGCCCAGCCAGGGCACAGCAGCCTGTTGCACACGCGTGTGTATGACCACTGCCCTGGGGAGTCAGTCCCAGTGCCCAGACACCCTCTGGGGCGAGGCACCTTTTCCTAATATCCAACCTAACCCTCCCTTACCGAGCTCCAGCCATTCCTTGGGCTCACTGGTCACCAAAGAACAGTTCAGTGCTTACCCCTCTGCAGGCCCTCATGAGGAAGTTGTAAATATATATTCCTTTATGCCTAAATCCTCACTCAGTGTCAAACCTCTCCTGAGGACAGCTCTCTGAAGTGCACCCTGTGTATCTTTCTGGCACATGGAGTGTTTTCTTTCTCTTCCAAGTCCTGAAAGAAGGGAGGGGAGAGTATTGTATGTCCAGGGGAAAACATGATGGCTAATTTTAAGCTATAGACATCTGCCTGCTGTAAACTGAATTGAGATCACCCAACTTATTTTACCCCAGTGGCTGAGTCACATCTAACAGCTGAGAATCTGGGTGGGATTTCATCCCCAAAAATGCCTGATAAAGGCACCATATCCTATTAAAGAAAAAGCCTCTGCAAAAGCTGCACAAAATAGGCAGATGCGATGCTTTTGCCAGAGCATAACAGGAAAGATTGCTTGGTCAGGACATGATTTTGGAGCCTTCCTTAAATCTTGGCTATTTTAGGGTTTTGCCACCGTTTCATAACGGAGGCAGGCAGTGGAGTGGGAGTGAGGGTCAGGAGAGCTGGGAGATAGTGACTCTGCCACCTGCTTCGGTGTTGGATTTCTGTCACTGGTGGTATTGCCTTGGCACATACCTGCCCAGGGGTTGTGCCAGCACACCTGGACTAAGAGCTGCACACAGCCAGCACACCTGGACCAAGCTAGGGTTACAGATCCCTAAAGGTTCCCATGACAGAAAATCAGGTGTCTGCGGGAGTCTCATTGGGAGCTGGAGTGGGAGGTGGAAGCCACGATCGGCACTCGAGCGGGGGCAGCGTGTGGAAGCTCTGAGGAGGAGGCAGGAGTTGTTAGGCAAGCGTGGGATTGTGTCACTGTGTGCAGGATGGCTTCTCTGAGAGCTGCTGTGCTGGGAACGAGCAGGGGCTGAGCTTTCACAGGGTAGGGCAGGGGAGGAGAAGGAGCCTTGTGCTGGTTCCTCTCTGCCCGGGCAGACAGCGAGCTCCATCCTCAGGGCTTGAGTGTGCGAGGGAGTGTCAGTACATGCCGCTGCTGCTTGTCTTCCTTGGTCTCAAGCTGTGCCAGAAGAGGTTCAGGTTGGATATCAGGTGGAATTTCTTCACAGAAAGAGTTGTCAGGCATTGCCCAGGGAGCAGATGGAGTCCCCATCCCTGAAGATGTTCAAGGAATGACCGGACATGACATTCAGTGCTCTGGTCTGGTTGACAAGGTGGTGATCAGTCACAGGTTGGGCTCAAAGATCTCAAAGTTTTTTTCCAACCCAAATTATTCTGTGGTGGCAGTTTCTCTGAGGTGACCGGGACCAAAGTACTTCAAGTATCAGAGATGCTGAGAAATATCATAAAAGAGAAAAAAATAATTGCCTCACTCGCAAGGAGAGTCACTCCCACCAGCCCCCCCTGTGCCTGTGGCACATGTGAGTGATGAAAGACAAGCTTCTTACCCAGCTCCTTGGTGCAGCTCTTCTCCGTTTCTGCGTCCAGCATGGAGCAGCCCTGCAAAGACACCGACCCCGTCACAAAGACACCCATTCAGCTGGGGGCGTATTTTTAGCAAAGCACGATTCTTCTTCAGTGTCAAAAGTAGCAAGTGGGGAGCGCAGGCCCCAGCAGCGCAGGAGGCAGAATGAGCTCATTCAGGCCGCAGCATCTGTTGGGGTGAAACAATCCCCAGTGAGATCAGGGGCTGCAGTTCTCCTTGTTGGAGCCAGAGCCGTGGTAAACAAGGGCTGTGTGCTCTGTATGTCATCAGGGCA
Organism: Pycnonotus jocosus; assembly: GCA_013400435.1. Lineage (NCBI taxonomy): Eukaryota > Metazoa > Chordata > Aves > Passeriformes > Pycnonotidae > Pycnonotus > Pycnonotus jocosus. Next base: position 324,531 of record VWYP01060581.1, read on the forward strand.
CAACAGGGCTGAGCTGCTTCTGTCCTGGAGCTCAAGCCCAGCCTGACAGCTCCAGCAGGTCCTTTGCCTTCGTGCTGTGGAGGTGATTTGCTTTCACAATTTTCGTCGTTAAGCCTTAGGCCATGTGAGCAGCAGAAATACCTGTGCTCTCTTTTCTGCCAGTGTCACCCGAGGCAATGTGACTTGTTGGTACGTTGATCTGTATTAAAATGCTTAAAAGGAAAAAAGACCAATAAAAAAAGAGTAGAAAACAGTAATGCTTGTGTGGGGGTGTTTCTCTGGCATCTCCAAGTGCCGGTGCTTTTTGAAGATTGGTTTTGCCGGGGTTATGTTTTCTTTCTCCCATTTTCCCAGCTCTTCCCTGCAGTTTGTGGCAGATGGGATGCTCTGGCAGGCAGCCTTTAGCTGTGTCTGTAAGATGGTAATTCCTCATGACAGGACAGGTAAAATGGCTAAAAGATTTGTGACTCGGCCCACTGTGCTGGACAGGTTGTGGTGATGGCTCAGATGAGTTCTGCCATTAGGACTGTTCACCCATTTCTTTAGACTGTACAACAGAGACCTGAGGGAGGGAACTTTCATTGGATCTGTGATTTTCTTTTCTTTTTGTGATTACAGAAACAAGAGAACAGTGAAACTCTTCACTGCCCAGGTTCCAAGAGTGCAGAAGTGCTGAGTAGTTTTTCCACTGTATTTAGATATTTGATCTGAAATATTCAAAAAAGGTGGTTGTGTTTGGAAACATTTTAATCATGCAAAGTTTGCATCCTGATGCTTGTGATACAGATCAATCCCACAGGCATATCCTAGCTGCACATCGTTTTAGCTGGGAGCGTGCAGAGCTCCTGTGGCTGAGGAGGGATGGCAGTTTCCCATCTCTGATGGGCAAGTTCATAATTTTCTGGAGCAGGGGTGGGAGAAGCTGACCTTAGAGCCAAGACAAGGCCCTTGGGGGGCAGTGGGTGTGTGCCATCCATTGCTCTGCCACAGTTCTTACCCAGCTCCTCTCATCCCAGGGTTTAACTCCTGCAGTGCTGTGGCTGGACTCAGCTGGGGTGTAGCCCACAGCAAAACTTAAAACTGAAAGTGAAGAGCACACTTCCCAGCTCCCACTGTCCATTGTTCTGCCAGCTGGGAAATCTGTGATGGCTCAGTGAAAACAACCCCTGCATGAGGTGGTTGTGTGGGAACAGCCAATGGCAGCCTGAGCAAGGCTGAAAACATGGGAACTTGTTTCAACACAATTCCCTTTGTTCTCTCTCAGGTCAGCCTGCTGAGCACTGCTTGCATTTGCTGTTCCATCACTGTGATGTGCTCTCCCTCTTGCCCTGTGCAGGTGAAAGGCTGAAAGCAGATCAGGGAAGAGAAAGGGCTTGGTTTCCCTCAGGGGAAGCTTTGCTTTCGAGAGTTTAAGGGAAGCTGCTTTGAACCATATGTTGTGTGTTTTTAAATGTCCCAAACTGTCTCTGCAAATGCTTGCTCTTGAGTGTGAGGACTATTTCTAGACCTGTTGCCAAGGCAGTGCCAGGCTTCTGTTACAGGCTTGTAGCATATTTCTCTTTGATTTAGCTGTCTTTTGCATGTGGAAATTGTTCTTGGCTCTGGTTCTTAAGTATGTGGGACTCCTGAAAGAGCCAGCACTGTCTCTTTTGTTCTGAGGTGCAGCACCTTGCAGGAGGAAGCTGTTGGATGAATTCCATACCAGGGAGTTCTGCTGGACTCTCTGAGTGGATTCAAAGGTGGCTTTAGGTTTCTATTGCATCCCTGTAAAATTTGGCCAGGAAATATCCCTGAGTATCCTGGGTAAAGTGCTGGAGTATCTAGGAGCCAGCAGGAAATGGGATGTGCTGGGCAGCGTGTGCTGAGGAGATCTCATGAGAACCAGCTTAAATTTAGAGCATTAAACAGTTACACTGAGGTTGCTTGGGCATCAAATGCTCATCATGGTCACAATCTGTCTGGTGCTCAGTTCTTCTGAAAATGTGGTGTTTTGTCCTTTCAGAGAAGCAGAAGCATTCAAGGAGCAGGGAAACGCGTACTATGCCAAGAAAGATTACAACGAAGCGTTCAACTACTACACAAAAGCCATAGGTGAGAACAGCTGATAATATCAACCTTTGCTGAACACCATGTCTAAAATTGGAGCTGATTGTTGATTTCAAACACACCAGTGGGGTTTCTGACAGCACATGCTGAATGAAAACCTCTTGCCTGCTTTAATTACCTTGGGAAATGTCACCAGATCGATAATGCCAGTCAGGGCCAATGTTCTTAAGTGCCACAAGTTGTGCAGCTGCTGTGTTATGCTGATAGTGAGTCTTGCATTGTCTCCAGATACATGTCCCAATAATGCCAGTTATTATGGGAACAGAGCTGCCACGCTCATGATGTTGGGGAGGTTCCGAGAAGCACTGGAGGATGCTCAGCAATCAGTCAGGTTGGACGACAGCTTTGTACGGGTACGTGGAGAACTTCAGGCACTTCATTCAGTCCCTTGTCTGCAGCTGTTACAGCTCCTGCAGCTCCTTTTTACCTGTGTTCCCAGGGCCATCTCCGGGAAGGCAAGTGCCACCTTTCCCTAGGGAATGCCATGGCTGCCAGCCGCTGCTTTCAACGAGTTTTAGAACTGGATCATAAGAATACCCAGGCACAGCAGGAGGTAAGAGGATCTTCAGATTTAACTGTTCCCAGTAGATGCTGAGGAGGCTGAGCTGGCCAAAGGAGAAATGGAGAGTAGTGTAAGGCAGCTGCCATTGTTGTGTCTCTTTCACAGGGTACATTTTCCTGGACTTCCAGTTCAGCCACTTTATTTCAAACAGATTTTAATGCTGGCAAAAGTATGTCATCTGCATTGTTGGTCCATGATCTGCAGTAGTTTTGGCCCTGACATTCAGGGATTGGCTGCTCAAATGCTGCTTGGTGGCATTTCAGAGCAGAGGCTGTCCTGCAGCACTCGTGTGTTCTGTCTTTCAGCTGAAGAATGCCACGACTGTGCTTGAGTATGAAAAAATAGCTGAAGTGGATTTTGAGAAACGGGATTTCAGGAAGGTGAGATTAACTCGTTTGGTGTGGTCTTAAATAAGAACTGGTGTGTTTGACATGGCCCAGGCAGGTGTGTGGCTGGCTTCCTTACTGGGTGTTTGGGAGGTGCTGTGCTGCATCTCTTGGAGCAGGGCTGGCTGGTGAATTGTGTAAGCTCTGAAAGTGGCAGAGCTGATGCTCCCTGAGCGCTGACCGAATGACAAGTGAGGAGGTGACTGGCTCAGGCCAACCCTCTGTCACTGTTTGCTTTGCAGGGTGAGTGGAGTCATGACTGAGCTGTTTGAGACTGATTTTAGCAGCAGCAGCATTTGATCACGCTTTGCTCTTGAAATGCATATCCAGGATTCTTCTTTCTCAACCCTTTGAAAGGAAAAAAAAAAAAAAAAGAGGCAGGCTGTGTGCCAGCCAGAGGGTCGAACAAGGAGGAATGCAGATCTGCATGGGGCATTCTCCTTACAGCTTCCAAATCTCTTCCCAAGGATTGTAACAGGATGCAGCTGGTACTGACCTGATAGAACAAGAAATGACAGCATGAAATCTGAAAGGCACCAGGCACTTCTCATGCAACTGTTTCTGTGCAGTGGATGCATGTAAGGCTCAGATTGATTCCAGAGAGGAGATTGTCTGGTACATTGAGCTCATTGTTCAGGTCACTCTTAGGCTAAGATCAAGATTTTGGAAGGGTAGATCCCAGCTTTATATCACCTGTTTCTGAGAAGTAAATGGGATGTGTGATCAGTGTGAATTTCCTGTGTGGGAATTGCCCTGCCTGTATTGCACGTTCCGGGCATCTGCATCTGTCCCTCACTTCCCCAGTCCCACTGCGCTGGGGAGGCTAACAAGAAACGTGATCTTTGTTTCTGGAGAGCTGCTCCTGCTTCATCCAGGAGCCCTTGGCTCTGGAGCACAGCAGGGCCCCGTGATGTCACGGGCTGAGGGAGCAGATGAACCTTGGGAACAATGCCCTGTTCTTGCACAGATGTCCCCACCAGAGTGCAGGGATGGAAAAGACCCATTAGCTCACCCTGCCCATGGCTGTCAGGCCAGTGGAAGATCAGCCCTTGCACTGTATTTTTTTGTGTTTGGTCCAGTCCAAACTGTCTCAATCTATTGAATTTCTGTCCCTCCCACATGTCTTTATACTGCAGGAAACAGGGGCAGGATTGTCCTTCTTGGCGCTTTCTTTAGGGCTTAACAGTTTAGAGGAGTTAAAGGGATGGACCTCCTACAGGTGTCCCTTGAGTCTTGTGTAAAGCTCTGTTGCAGTAACGCAGCAGATGCCTCAGACCTTGGCACACAAAGCCCTTTGAAAGGTACAACCTGCATATGAGAAAAATTTTCCAATGAAATGTGTCTCCAGCAGCAGTGGAGGTGGACGTCTGCACGCTCGCATTCCTGGTCAAACACAGCTCTCAGGCATGGGGCAGCTATTCAAACCAGGCCTTTGGCTCTTTGCTGTGCTCACTCCTGTGGTTTCTCCCACCCCAGGTTGTGTTTTGCATGGATCGTGCTTTGGAGTTTGCTCCCGCGTGTCACCGGTTCAAAATCCTCAAGGCCGAGTGTTTGGCGCTGCTGGGCCGGTACCCTGAGGCACAGTCTGTGGCCAGGTGAGTGTCCAGGGCTGGGGAACACCTGGTGGGGTGTCCTGGCTGCTGCCTGTGCTCCATGCCTGGAATAAGTGAGGGGATATAAAATACAAATATTCCTTAGTGCGTGTTGTGATGGGGAGGAGGGAGTGTGTGAATTTATCCCCATGAATTCACAGAACGACCAGGTTGGAAGAGACCTTCAAGATTGAGTCCAACGCATGCCCTAACACTCAACTAAACCATGGCACCAAGTGCCACATCCAGTCTTTTTTTAAACACATCCGGAGACAGTGACTCCACCACCTCCCTGGGCAGGCCATTCCAGTATTTTATCACTCTTTCTGTGAAAAACTTTTTCCTAATATCCAACCTGTATTTCCCTTGGTGAAGCTTAAGGCTGTGTCCTCTCATTCTGTCAGTTGCTGCCTGGAGAAGGAGACCAACCTCCACTGGCTACAGCCACCTTTCAGAGAGTTGTAGAGAGTGGTAAGGTCACCCCTGAGTCTCCTTTTCTCCAGGCTGAACACCCCCAGCTCCCTCAGCGGCTCCTCACAGGGTTTGTGTTCCAAGCCTCTCACCAGCCGCATTGCCCCCTCTGGACATGCTCAAGCATCTCAGTGTCCCCTAAACTGAGGGGAACAGAGCTGGACACAGCACTCAATGTCCATCCTAAACTGAGGGACAGAACTGGACACAGCACTCAAGTGTCCATCCTAAACTGAGGGACAGAACTGGACACAGCACTCAAGGTGTGACCTGGGTGTTCCTGTGAAGCTGCATCCAAACCCCATTCACAACCAGCCATCCTGCTTGAGGAGCCTTCTGTCCTTTTGGCTTATGTGTACCACAGACTTGTTAAAACAACTGAGTACCTCAGTGGAGAGAGGTGCTTGTAGAGGCCAGAAGGAATAGTGAAGATTTCCTTCGTTGCCGTGTGTTGCAGTGATATCCTACGGATGGACTCGACGAACGCTGACGCGCTGTACGTGCGTGGGCTGTGCCTGTACTACGAGGATTGCATCGAGAAGGCTGTGCAGTTCTTCGTGCAGGCCCTCAGGATGGCCCCTGACCATGAGAAGGCTTGTCTTGCCTGCCGGGTAAGTGCTGGAAATGGGGCTGCAAAATCGCCAGGATTTGGGGGTTTTTTTAAACCCAACGCGTAGTTTGGTTCTGCTGGATCAATCCCTTCTCCCTCCCTCATCGGTGCTTTTCCTGGATTTCCAGGAGCGGGCAGTGTGTCCAACCCTTCCCAAAGACAACCAGCTGCTGCCTCAGATAAAACCAAGCTCCTAGAAGCTGTTTCTCAGCAGATTGGGATACTTTGAAGCAGCCTCCCCTTCACTCTTTTTCTGTTCCGTGGTCAGAGAGAGGAGCAGTAAAACCAGATACATTGTTCTAAAGGAACTCCTGACTTCCAGGTCCAGCATCCAGGCCAACACCTTGATTTTCATTGAACACTTCCTTCGTGTTGCTCCTTCCCTGGTGTGGTTCTTTGACCAACTTTAAATCTGTTCATGTGCTCTCAAAAAGTGAGCTCCTAGTCCTTTTATTTTAATCCATATATTTACTGCACTGTCATGTTCTCATCTTAAAAATTAGGCAACTTCTTTCCTATGGAGGATGCTTGGAACTGGCACTGGCTATTCCTTAGTGCTTCTTTTGGGGGAAAGGCAAAGTGCTTCCAGATCATTTCAGCTGCTGGAGCAAGGCTGTGACTTGTATCCTGCAGCAATGTCTGAAACCAGAGTAGAACTGTTGTGTCTGAGGACCCTTGTCTGGCAGAACAAGGTGCTTGGTCCCCCTGACCTCATGTCCTTACCCAGGTGTGTTTCCTTTCAGAATGCCAAAGCACTTAAAGCAAAGAAGGAAGATGGGAATAAAGCGTTCAAGAAAGGCAACTACAAGCTAGCATATGAACTGTACACAGAGGCACTAGGAATAGACCCAAATAATATCAAAACAAATGCCAAACTCTACTGCAACAGGGGGACGGTTAATTCAAAGGTAAGGGACGGTCACCTGGCAGGTGTCTGTCGCCATATCCCTCACCTTGGCAGTGATAAACTGCAGATCAGTTATTCTGGAAAGCACAGGTCCCCCTGGCTGCTGGGCAGCTGCATCTCTGAGGCCATGGGCAGTGTTTCAGGCTTTTGTGCTTGCACAACACTTGGATCAGTTCCCAACAGCCAGCAATTGACTCCTGCAGAAACAAAACTCAAATACTTGGGCTGCACAGAGTGGGAGGGAGAGGAGGGACATGCTTTAGCCTTATCTTAGCAAAAAGCACCCCTGTCTCTGATTGTTTCTTTCCCAGGAATGAGCAGATATATTTTCTTATTCTTCTTGTAAATTATGTCTTGCTTTGTGTTTGTATGTTAAAAAAAAAAAAAAAAAAGACATAATTTAAAGCCCTATGACACTTAAACTTTGCTGTTGAATTTTAGTCCTGTAGTATCCAGAGAAACAGCCAGTCATGTGACAGTGCTCCCAATTCCTACCCCATATCCTCTGGGCATTTTTCTACCTCAGCTGTCCCAGTGTTGATGCTGCTTGCCCAGACACCCCCACTTGGTCAGAGACACAAGCTGTTCTCAAAACCTGGGAAGTGGGATGAGCTGGAGGCCACGTAATGGATGTCTTACATGTTTGTGTCTGAAAACAAACAATGCTTTTTCTAAAAAATACTTCTTTAAAATATTTCTAGGTTTATCTTCCTGCCCAGGACTTCGTTTGGACACAGAATTGGGATTGTTATCAGGAAGGCCCTTGGTTTTGAGTGCATTTCTTACACAGAAGCACCACATAGCTCTGTCATGTCACTGGCCAAGTTTCTGATTTTTTTCCCAGGGAACAAAAGCTCAGTGTTTGGGGGAAACTGGAAAAAAAAATCCTAGACAGAGACACAGAAAACAGTGAGATTTTCCCAGATTCTTCACACCTTTCATTTGCTTAAAGTGATGATGCAGAATTTATTCTCTGTATGGGGTTCACTCACTTGTGTCTGATGTTGCAGCTTAGGAAACTTGAAGAAGCAATCGACGACTGCACGAACGCAGTGAAGCTGGATGACACATATGTCAAAGCCTACCTGAGGAGGGCACAGTGGTGAGTACACCTTGGCATCGGGCACCTGGGCAGGTGTGTGGGCAGGAGTGTCCTCCTGGCAGCTCTGAGGGACAGGAGCACAAATCTGGAACTTGACTGAATGGAAGGGGTGGAGCCCTGAGTTTATTCCTCTTCCTTATGCTGCTGAGGAGGTGGGGGGAGCTCTCTGCGGCCTCTCCTGCCTGCCTGGATCTGGCACTGCTTCCTGATAGTGTATTTATAGAATCATTTGGGTTGGAAAAGACCTCCAAAATCATTGGTGCCAACCTTTGACCAGTCTTGTCAACTAGACCAGAACACTGAGTACCACATCCAGCTGTTTCTTGAACATCTCCTGGAATGATGATTCCACTGTCCCCCTGGGCAACCAGTTTCAATGCCTGACCACCCTTTCAGTGAAGAAATTCTTCCTCATGTGCAATCTGAACAGGATTTAGGGAGGATTTGTTCTAAAACTTGACTCAGTTTACTGTGTTTGTAGACACTGGCTGTGTTTATAGATGTTCTGTCCCAGAGAGCCCCTCTCCCTTCCATGTCTGCAATTGCAAATTTACAGTGGTTGGAAAGGAGATTGAAAAAGACCTCCAGGATCAACCTTTTCCAACCTCCCATCTCTGTAATTGCTAAGTTACAGTGAGTAGGTAATGTGTGAGTAAGGCTGAAGGGTGACAGGCTGATGTGTCCCTTGGAGGTGCCAGGGTTGTCACTCCTGACCAGCACTGCCAGTGTGTAGCTCTGTGCCAGCTCTGACTCTGTACCAGCTTCCTGGAGCTCAGACTGGCTGGGATCAGTTCCTGCAGCTGCATATTGGAATTACGAGGTCGTTAAAGGAGAACTTGTGCTGCCAAAGGAGTTTACAGTGTCCCCTTGGAGCCCAGAGTGCAGGTTCCTCTGCCAGGGTTCCTCACAAGTGTCAGGGCTCCCAGCAGTAGCCCTGTGAGGACTCCTCTGAGGTCTGATCTGCTGCAGTCCAGGGCACTTCTCTTAATCCACATCCACCCAGACAGCCTGTACTGAACCCCTTTTGATGTTCCTGTGAGGGACACCTTGGCCACCAGTGTTTCTTTCCACAGTTACATGGACACAGAACAATATGAAGATGCTGTAAGAGACTATGAGAAGGTTTATCAGACAGAGAAAACAAAAGGTGAGCAGAAGGGCACTCTCTGTGTGTGCACAAGTTTTCCCTGAACTGGCAATTTTTTTGTTGTTCTTTTTTTCTCCCCACAATATGCTGTGATTTGCAGCCTGATACCCCAACAGGACAATATGGAGAAGCCCTCAGAAGGACTGGAAATCCCTGTTTCTGGTCTGGTTTCTTTCTCAGCATTGAATGCTGAGATGATAATTCAGCTTGTGTCTGAGGCAGTGCACTGGGTTCAGAATGCCTGGTTTTGGTTCTTGTTTTGACTGTCCCCTTGCTTTTTGAGTGGCCTGAAGTGGAAGGGATGAAGTGACTCCTCCCCTTTTGGTGTTGTGCTCCTTTCCAGAACACAAGCAGCTCCTAAAGAATGCACAGGTGGAACTGAAAAAGAGCAAACGGAAAGACTACTACAAAATCCTGGGGGTCAATAAAAACGCCTCTGAAGATGAGATCAAGAAGGCTTACAGGAAACGAGCACTAATGCACCATCCAGGTACCCACAGCAGTCCTCATGTGCAGCCATCACTGAGGCAGAAATGCATGTGGAAGAGGGAATTTCTGGGAAATAGCAGCTCTGACCCCACAGACCTGGAGCATGTTCTGGAACAGGAGCTTGGGAATGTTTAACATTATCCATTTGCACTAGAAATTAAAAGCTTTTTCCTGCTTGCTTGTGTATCCCCAGACCGACACAGTGGAGCTAGTGCAGAAGTACAGAAGGAGGAAGAGAAGAAATTCAAAGAGGTTGGTGAAGCCTTTACCATCCTGTCAGATCCCAAGAAGAAGGCTCGCTATGACAGTGGGCAAGATTTGGAAGAGGATGGATTAAACATGGGAGGTCAGTGCTCTTTACAATACTCTGCCATGGCAGCCTTTAACAAGATCAGACCCTTTAGAGTCTGTCTTATCCCCTAAAGCAAGCCTCCTGTTGGGAATGGTTCCATGAATTGACTTGGTTTGGTCCCTGACAGTGTGGGGGTGGCAGGGCTGAGCATTTCTGTTGGGTTGGGTACTGATGGGTGTTGTCCTTGGCTCAGGTAGTGGGCAGTAGCTGCCATTAGGCAGAAATCTGTCACAGGATGTGTTAAACAGTGTAATTGTGAGTCCCTAAATGCTGCTTAGCCAGATCCTTGGGCTGCACCATGGCAGGTTCTCTCTGGGACAGCTGCTTGACCTGTTTGGGGTCAGTGCATGGGAGCCAGCCCTGTGCCCCCTGCTCGGCCACTCTGAGGCTCTCTCTGAGCTGACAGCTCCTGAACTGTGGGAATGTGATGGCTGTTTCACTGCAGCTCATGAATTCTTTCTCTTCTCTGTAGAATTTGATCCAAATAACATCTTCAAGGCCTTCTTCAGCGGGCCAGGGGGCTTCAGCTTCGAAGGTAGGTGAGGTGTTCTCCTGCCAACCTTGGAATTGTAAGTACACAGATCCCTTGGCAGGACTGGGACTGGGACTCCCAGTGGATGTGCTGCTTGAGGAGAGCATTTGGCTGTTGCACAAATCTAAGAGCTTTCTCAAAGTTCTGCCTGCACAGTGTCAGCTGGTGGCTGGTTCTGCTTCTTCTGGGTTCCAAAGCCACAAACCCAGGGGCTCCTCGTTCTGGAGCTGTGTGGGCTTGGCCATCCATGTGCTGCTTAGGATTGCACTAAACCCATTTGGATTTGAAAAGTCCTGATTATCTTCCGTTTTCTTTTTCAGCTTCTGGGCCTGGAAATTTCTTTTTCCAGTTTGGCTAGGAAGCAAACAAACACAAATCAAACCACACATACCTGATCTGCTTCTTTTAACCTCGAATATGGACAGCCCCAGACTCCTCCTCCATCACGTCTCGTTGTCCTTAGAGCAGTTTCATTTCTGGGTTGGAGCCTCTGTTTGTGTGTTGTGTGTGTGAAGAGGAAACCAGCTCGGGAGGGGAAGGCTTGTGAATTTTGTTTTACTGTTAACTTTATTATTAAAAAAAAATAAATAAATAAAGCTTTGAATCTTTTGGTCCCTCCATGCTGGCCCGTGCTTTCAGCTGCTTCTGCCCCTCAGCACAGGGGATTTCCTGGAATCTTCCCAGAATCTCCACATGTGAGAGGGAGAAGGAATTCCTGGTTTGTTCTGGTTGCTTCCAAAGCAGCATGTCCAGGGTTTGGAGTAACTTGCAAGTTATCTTAATCTTTTGGAAATACTGCCAAGGCTCAACCCAGTTTTGTACAATCCCATTTCACCTGCAAGCCTGGCTTCTTGGCTCTTTATTTCTTTTTTTTTTTTCCATGGTTCTCCAAGCAAGGCCCACTTGGGCATTAAACTTCCGTGATCACATGTGAGCTTACAATTCTGTATCAGAGAAATGCTGCTTAAAGAGCAGCTTATGTGAGAATTCCCTGTGATGCAGCTGGAATTAAGGGCTTTGTGTTCCCAAGATTGTCCTGTTTAAGGGAATATTGAATTTGCTCTGGGCTGAATTCCTTCACTGTACTTTTTTAAATTAATCCACTTGAATATTTTATATTTGTGCTAAACTTGATTTTGTTGAGCTTGATGTGTGATTTCCTGTTACTGATCCATGATATGAGTGAGTCTTTCAATGCCAAGTGAATTCCAGGCAGGGATAGTGGGTGGTTTGGGATGTGCAGCGCTGAGCTCCTGGTGTGCAGCAGCTATGTGTTTGCTTAACCTGGTTGAGTGGTTTTCCCCTGGCAGTGATTTACTCCTCCAAAGCAGCAAGAAAAAGCAAAGTCCAGCTCTGATGTGACAGTCTGTACTTTCTCTTGTGCAGTGTCAGGATGGGAGCTGGAGGCATGGATCAGCTTCTGGCCTGGAGCCATGTCCTGATGGGTTTGGTGTGGGACACTGCCTGTTAACAGTTTGATTTTGACCTAAAAGGTGGTGTTACAGCAGGGTCTCAGCTGGGAGAGGGCTCTGGTCTGGAATTCCCCCCTTTTCTCTACAGCATGGGCGGCACCTTTTTGTCCAGGTGCCCTGTGGGAGCTCCTGTCTGTGGTGGGTTCTGGAGCACGGTGCTCTCAGGCCCAGTCCCAGGGGGTTGTGCTCAGCCTGGCCTGTGAGGGGAGCAAGAGGCAGTGGGGCCATGGCTGGGGGTCCTGGGCTGGTGCTCAGTGAGGGGCAGAGGGGCTGTGGCCGGGGTCCTGCCTGACCCTGGCAGTGTGGGGCTGTTGGAGTTTGCTCAGAGAATGGGTTTGTGCACACGGGCTGGGCTGTGCCGAGAGAGAACCTCCCAGTGACTCTGTGTAACACCTGCTTTGCCTTCCCCAAGCAGAACAAACACTGCAGGGAGCTCATTGCACGAGGTGATCACTGGGAATGCCACGTCTTTGGCTTTGTCTTCCTCCCTCCCTCCCGAGGGCCGTGTGTGCCCTTCAGCAGGACAGGGACCGGTGCGGGGCTGTGAGCTCCCAGTGGTTCCAGCAGTGTGGTCCTGCTGTGGTGTTTGGTCAGGATTCTTGACAATCTGCTTTCGTAGAGAGAAAATTTAAGGGCTTTAATTTTAGCACTGCAGAGTAGAGTTTGAAACTCAGCTTTCTAAGTGAACCAGTGCTGAGTAATACTTACAAAACCCAACTCTCCCACGTTTATTCCTATGTCCTTCACAGGGATGGTGAAGGTGTCAGGGGTCGGGGATGGACCCACCCAGGTGCACCTAGAGCAGCTGGGTCCTGGCACTTTTCAGGCTCTGAAATGGTGAATACGTGGGAAACTGAAATACTGGTCTATGCACACTGATGCTTCCCCAGCTTTCCTGGCACTGTAAATCAGTTTTCAAGGCCTGTTTAGTGGCGTTTTGGATCCATGACATCTTGTCCTGTGTGTGTGTTGATGTCACTGTACAGTCTGGGCTCTTCTCAATCTCATGCTGAGCAGAGCCATGTTCTGTGTCTGTCAGTGGGTTTATTCTCATTTTCCCCTGCCCCAGGGAAGTGTGACGATCTTCCTCCCTTCCTTCTCTCCAAGCTGAGTGAGCCCATCCCTTGGAGCACAGGAGTGGAATGGCTCTGCTTCTGGGAGAGAAAATGTATACAGCAGCTATTTATAACCTGTACATGAATGCATGATTAAATGTAGTTAAATATTCATATGGTGAGTGCCAAGACTTTCTACAGAGCGTTGTTACGTGAATCAAGGTGAAGGCAAATGTGTAGAACCATGGAATGGATTGGGCTTTAAGGGCTGTCAAGTCCAACCCCCTGCCATGATCAGGGACACCTTCCACTAGCCCAGAGTGCCATGAGCCCTGTGCAGTCCCTGTTCCCCCCAGCACAGAGCAGGGCTGAGCAGGGCTTGGTGGCACCTGGCACCTCAGGGCAGCAGCAGTGTCCAGTGGCACTGTGACCTCCACCATGTCCCAGCACAGCTTGGGGAGGCAAAACTCTGCTTCTTTCCAAAAAATGGACTCAGCCATGCGTTGCTTGGAGGATTGCCTCCACGCATGGTGGTTCCAGAACATTATCCATGGGTTGTGGTTGGGTGTAGCTACAGGGAAGTCGAGTGCCAGTGCTCCAGCCACTCACAGCTCTCCCACGTGTCCTGCAGCCCCAGGGGGGCCACCAGCCCCACAGGGGCCAAGGGGATTTGCTGCAGAGGCCACAAATGAGCATCTTCAAGTGATGCTGTGCCTGTGCTGTTCCTAGAAGGACAAAGAGCACACAGAGGTGCAGGAGGTGATGTTGCAGGGGCTGCCCAAGGCACAAGTGTGATGGGATGGACACGCTTTGGTCAGCCTGGGAATTCCTGCCCAGGGTCTCCAGGGGGGAATGGCTGGTGCTGTGAGAGCTGCTGCCAACAAGAAGGACCTGGAAAGAGCAGAGCTGCCATGGCTGAGAGCCAGAGCAGGCTGATGTGTCAGGGGCATCTTCCACCAGCCAAGTTTGGAGTAGATGCTCTGAACAGCTCAAGAGCTGGCGAGTAGCTGTCAGCTTCTCTGGGAAAGTTGTGAAGAGAATTGTGTGAAGAGTGTGGCTGTGGGCAGAGTTGGCATGTGAGGGCTCTGCTGTAGGATGGCAGTTTTGGCAGGGAGATCAGGAATTGTGTGGCTGTTAGGCTTTGCTTTGGATGTGGTTTTGTCTGGCCACGCACATAAAATCATGGGATAGTTTGGGTTGGAAAGCTCTGAGGTCTGTTCAGGAGGTTCTGGCCACCCCCTTAAGGCTCCTCATTGCTTTGGCTGCACAGAAACGTACCTGGTTTGGTTTTGATCCTGGGAGTGTTCAGTGAGCAGGATCCCCAGTGCTGCTGGCTGTTGTAAATGCAGAAATGCAAGTTGGAAAATGGGAGAAAGACAAATTGTTCAGGTGGAATCCATGGAGTAGTGGGTCCCTCCACTCTCTGTACCTGCTGAGATACAGAGTGGATGCTGCTGTGCTGCTGTGGTGTCTGACATGGAGGCTGGTGCCAGTCCCTGTCCAGCCACACTGGCCCTGGATCTGCAGCCATCGAAGAGCCACGGGGTTGGGCCATGTGCTGCTTTGCCGTTTCCAAATGACTTCCTCAGTTTCAGAAATAACTCCAGATATTCTCTTATTTCCAATGGATGGTTTTCATCCTGTTTAAATTCGTGCCTTGTCCTCTCCCCTCCTCTTCCCTAGGGAACAGGACAACTGTGTGCTGCACCCACCCGTGTCCCTGGAGCAGTGCTAGTCCCTGGGTGGCTGTGGCAGGGGTAGGTGGCAATAGCTGGTGGCTGTCCCTGCCCTTGGCTCTGTGGGGCCATTCTGAATCCCTGCATGACTGTGGGAGTTCATGTGAAATGCTTTGGCCTTCCTGGCCAAGCCCAGCTCTCCCCACTCCCACTGTCATGGATGGGGTTATCCCTTCTTGGAGCAGTGCTGGGCATTTTTCCTTACCCAGATCTGAGCTTGGAGGGACAGCTCTGGTCTATTGCTGAGAGCTGGGGCACTGTGCCTGAGCTGGAGCTCCAGGGGTGGCCCAGGAGGGCAGGATCCAGCCTGACTGCCAAGCCCTGTCCCCACTGTCCCCTAAAGGCTCGTGTGAACAGAGTGTGGTGTGAGGTGGCATCCAAGGGGCCACGGGGGGAGCACCCAGAGCCCCACAGTGCACGTGTGTCACAACATCACGGAATAGTCAGGACAAATCCAGGCACCGATGCGAAGCCCCTTGGAGAGGAGCTTGTCCCTGCGCTGCCGTATTTATCTGAATTGGAATTCGGAATGTTTACCTCAGTGTACATAGCTCAACCTTTCCCTGGGAGGAAAGGGGAATTGCATGGAGCAATCGCTGTCTCATTGCTTTGCCAAACTCCTCATCCTCTCCCAGCCAGGCTCCGCATCGGTACCAACTGTCCCTCTTGGACCTTTCTAGGATGTGAATGGTAAAAATGTGAATATTTGTTGTTTACTTCCTTAGCAGAACTCCTGATGCCGTGTTTGTATGGGAAATCAGCCTGAGCAGACCCATATGCAATCGGTTTTACTTTATTATAAACTGTATATGATGTACAAACTAATAAAAACTCAAACGATGACAGTGTCACTGTTGTTCTTGAACAGGCAGATGAAGGAGATATCCCAGCTGTGTATTCTGGTGCTGGAGTGATCTGGGCGCTGGGGGTGTGGGCTCAGCCGGCCCCTGAGCAGGTGCTGGCAAATACCTTGTAGAGCTTTGGTGGAACAAACCCTTGAGGTTCTGTCAGGAGAGGCCCTGACTGAGCGTTGGGCACTCGGCTGCTGCCAGTGCAGAAGCTTGGAGGTGTTTCTCCATGAAGGGTCCCAGGTGCTCTGGGTGGGTTTATAGCTCACTATTTTATGTTATAATTAGAATTTATTCTTATCCTTTGCTTCTGAACAGCAGGAACTATTTTGCTTTCATGGCAGAGTGTTTGGTACCAGAAAAGCACCAAAGCTCTCCCTGCTTTTGGCCTCAACAGTCAGAAGAGAAATGCTCCTTGCCCCAGCAACGTTGGACTTGGGGTGAGCTGTGCCCAGCTCCAGCCTCAGCCCAGCCCACGCCTCAAACACAGTCAGTATTTACAGTGTTAGTTTGGGTTAATGTCACTCTGCTGCTCCCCAGACCCTGAGCCCAGAGCAGGAGGTCAAGCTGGGACCTTACCTGGGGCTGTTAGTGGAGCTTTGTGTTAAACAATGCCCGGGAGCCACCGCCCCACTGGGCCAGGGCCTGGCAGAGCACAAACCCAAGTTTCAATAAAACAGATTTAATGACAGAAGTGCTGGGTCAGTAACTTCCAGCCAGGGTTTAGGTTTGAGCAGACATGAGTTACACGGTTATGGTGCCTCCGCTTCCTACACTAGGGGGTTACTCCAGCCTAACTCTTAACATTCAAGTGCATTAGAGGAAGGGAGTAAAATCTTGCATGAAGTCCAGTTGTGTACTTCAGACATGATTTTAGTTTCTATCAAATAAGATGGAAAAGACGTTAGTTCATCTCTTCCACTCCCTGCCAAGGCAGGATTGTTCCCTACAGGACATGGGATGGTGCTTGGTCCAGCCCAGGTGGAGGGAAGTGGCTGGAGCCGCTTTGCAGGAATTGGCTCCCTGTCCTGGTGCTTCACTTGATTTCCCCAAAGTTCGTGGTTGGTGTCTTTAAGACATAACCTGGCACAGTGCCCTCCTCCTGGCTGTCCCCAGAGCATCTCTGCTTTGAGGGACAGGAGCTGGGATGGAGCCCAGTGGGCAACTGCGGGACCGGCCTGCGATTAGGGCTGCCAGGACCCACTGCCCTCAGCAAGGTCTGTCCTTAGGGGCCAAACCCTTGGTAAGGACAGGACTCCTGACAGGAGTGACCCATGCCTGGATCTCGCTAGTTCTGACCCTGTAATCAGCTGCCAGAATGGCCAATGTCAGTCCCTGGGTGTGGGAGGAGAGGGACATCCTGCAGTTCCCTTGGCTTCAGACCAGCGACAGACAGGCTTTGGTCAGTGCCAACAGGTAAAGATCGAACGATTGTGGTTCAGAGGGAAGCGATTTAAGCCCCAGAGTTGATCTTTCTCCAAGGAAGAAAACAAGCAGGACACCCTAGCTGGCTCCCTCCAAAACTCACATTAAAATCCGTGACAGTTTCAGTCAGGAGTTGCTTGTTTTCTTCCTTTTCTGACACTGATAACTCCCCAGAGGCTTCACGCTGGGGTGGGCAGGAGGGTTGACTTTAGTAAAGGTAGAATTATTTCTCTTTACACTTTTAAGGTTACAGGAGTTACTTGCCTTGTAAAAACAAACCGAGGAGCTGCCCTGCCTGTGCTCCTAGATGATGGTGCAGGAGGTAAAGGCAGAGCCCCGTTTGTTGGTGCTCTGCGTTGGCACGAGTTTTCCCTTCCCATAGTATCCCGAGAATATCGCCCTCACATCAATCTTTTTAGACAGAACAAGCATCCACATACCATTATCATAATACAGCAGTTTCCCTCCTCCAATTTCCCCCACTTGCTCCCTTTTGCTCCCCGCCTTTTCCAGCTTCACAAACTCCAGCAGGTCAAGCCCGGTCTGGACGGCTTCGACGCCGTTGGCACAGCCGAGGGTGATGTGGGCCCGGCTGCCCCGCGGGAGGTTGTCCGTGGCCAGGATCTTGTCGGCGTCCCCGGGCCAGAGCAGCAGCTGCTGCTCGTTCAGCTCGATGCGAGCCCCGACAGTCTTTGTGGTGATGAACAGCGCCGAGATGGAAAGGGTGAAGCCTTTGCCGTAGGAAGCCTTCACGGCCTGGAGGAGAGGGACACGCACAGGGGACAGCGTTAGTGCCTGTGTGTGGGGATTCACGGTGCTGCACTGGGGTCACTGTCCCCAGGCTCGGGGATGTGGCTGCTCATGGCAGCTCTTGCTGTGACGTGGTCAAAATACCCAGAGCAAGAAGTGCATCAGTGCCTGATGTCCCAGCTCCATAGATTTGGAGCTGGTAAGGTCTTTGTCCTTCACAAATCCCAGTGTTTAACCTGGACTTGTGTGCTTTGAAATAATCGATTGGGGAACCTAAATACCTCAATTCATCATAATTCAGCTCAAGCTGTCAGATACTATGCTGGAAGTCATGTGTGATTGGGGAAAGTGGGAGTATTTTGTTTGGAAATAGGAAACAATCACCATCTCCACAGTTTGAAGTTTTCTCTGCACAGGCCAAATGGACGTAGTTCCTGTCCCTGTATTTGGCCTCTTGGGTCAGAGCAAAGCCCATCCCCAACCCTCTCCCAGGCTCATGGATGCCCTGCTGGGGAGGGAGTGGATGTGGGGGGTGTGGGGAGTAGGTGGGACCCCAACACTCACTTCCTGCTGCGCGTATTCCTCGGCTCCGGCTGCTTTGCCAAAGTCAGTGTATTTCGTGGTGCAGTGCAGGACCCCAGGTGGCCTCTTCACAAAGTAGCTGGTGAGATCTATTTTTATTTTGGGATCTTCAACAGAAGGAACTGCAGGCATAGGTAAACAATGTCACTGTCACAAAGTGATCCTCTCTATGTCAGCCCATGAGCCCTGGTCCCGTCTCAGCTCCCCTCTCTACCCCAGCCTTCACATCTCATCTCTGATGTGGAGAGCACTGGGTGGGAAACCAAACCCCTCCCTCCTCCCAGGCTCACCGCAGATGGAGCCAGAGAACAGAAGCTCCTCTGCATCATTGTGGCTCATCTTAAACGTGATGATGTGAGAGTCCCCTAAGTGACAGGATTGTTCAGCCTTTCCCATTTCTCTCTCTTTGCCTTTTTCCCATCCAGCCCATTGGAACCAGGGGACACCCAGAATCCCATGTGTTGCTGCTGCCACCCAAGCTCAGTGCCCCATGAGGCCAGAGCTAAACTGACTTGGGAAAAACTCTTTCTTTTCACTTACAAAACCAACTTTGTCAACTATGAGGACCAGGTTAGTAGCTTTAAAAAGATTTTCTTGTTGACAGCTTTAGAAATTGACTTTAGAAGCTGATCAGACTTGTTAACATCAACAGGTAAGAACATGGGAAGACAACATCTATACATACAGTATTTACTCTCCTTTTTGAAGGCTTTGAGACTCCCAAGCTCATCCAAGAATGCCTGGCCAGCCTTCCTCAGGATCTCCGAACTTCTTTTGCTCAAAAACCACCCAAAATACATGGGGAGGAATTCCTTCTCCAAGCTTGGCTTCATCTTCTTCAGCTCTTCCACAGATAGTTTCCATTGATTCTTGTCCTTTAGCTGGGGACAATCCAAGCGCCACGGGGTTTTGGGCTCAGCAAAGATGACTTTGTACCGGTACTTGTCAGCAATGTCAAAGAGCTGGTCCAGCCGTTCCCGCTCATGGTGAGTGTCATCCAAAACAATGACGCTGATCTCCCGTTTGCAATAGTCAACTAGATCCTCATCCACCTTGGAGTACTCTTCAGGAATGGAGCTTCTTATTGATGGTGTGATTTTATAGTGATCAACAGAGATGACCCTGCAGGCATCTTTGTACCGATCGTAGATGGCCTGGGCGAGGGTGGACTTCCCGCTGCCAGGCAGGCCCCGGAGGATGAAAAAGGTTTTGGATTCTTTGAGTGTGGAGATGGTGTCTTCGTCATCCAAGAATGGGAAATGCAAACTCTCAGGTCTCTCTTTCGCTGATTGAGTAGACATTTTTCTAAATATTTTAGGCAGAAAAGTGTGACTCTTCTTGGAGAAGCCTCTGTTCTGAAATGGAAGGAGAAAACACTTTGCAGGGCATGAACCCCAGAGACAATGTGGCCCTGCTGGAACCTTTAGTACAAAGGATGGGGCACAGGGAGCGTGTCCCCCACACTCCCTCACTTGGGTGCCCTGCTCAGCTGACACCTTCTCCCACAGCTGCTCTGGCTGGTCACACAGCAGAGATCCACTGCATCCCACCCAAGGGCTGAAGGTTCAGCCCTGCTCCCTGCTCTGGCTTCAGCAGCTGCAGTCCTGCCCCGCTAGGAAGGGGTCTCTCAGGCACCACGAGCTGCCACAAAGCCCCAGCCCAGGCAGAGCTCTTCCTGTGGCATATTTAGTCTGAACGCTTAAACAAACCCCTGTGGCTGCCGGATGCGAGGGCAGCGACCCGTGGAGGAGCTCAGCAGGAACTGAAAGTCCCAGCAGGTTGAGAGCTGCCACACTCCTGTCCCTTCTTCACCTGAATCACAAACTCTGTTCCCAGGCTGTTTCCTAGAGCAGCCTGCAAGGTTGACGCTGTCTCTTTCTCAGCTGCACTGGGGATCAGCAGCTAAGCACCTCACAGGAGGGAATTTGGGCTCCTCTTGGGAAGAGCAACTGAGATGGCTTCCAGGAAAGCCAAACCCCTCCCAGCAGCTGTTAGGCAGAACTCGAAAGTGAAACCTCGAGTGCTGGAAGAAACGAAACACTCGTGGTTGGCAGCAGTGAGCGGGAAACGCTGCTGGCAGCTGGCACAGGCTCTCCCTCCCCTCCTGCCAGCAGCTCTGGTAAGCAGAATCCCAGATTAATTCCCGGTAGGGCCTGGGAAAACACGAGACTGAAAGGAAACGAGGGATTTCTTCAGCTGTGCAAGTCTTCAATAGCATCCATGAGGCAGACAGTGTTGGGTCACTACATGAACTTTCCATCCCCCCAGCTGCCTGTGGGCCAGCCCAGCCTGGGATCAACTGGATCTGCTGAAGGCAAAGACCATAGGAGTGATGCCCAAGAAGTGAGTTTTGCCTTTGATGCAAAAAATGAGAAGTTTTACATAAAACATAACTGTTCTGCCTGGGCCAGAAAAATGTTTTTCCAGTTTGTAGTATTTTAAAAAACACTTTCCAGATGTTGATTTCCCCATCTCTTTATTCCAGAAGGTGCAGATGGATTTCGGTTCTAAGTGCCCCGGGAGCAGGAGCAAGACCCCACAGTTCCCCCGGGCTCAGCTGCAGTCTCACACCCGGACTCGGGGTTCAGAGTGCTCACACAGGGGGAAGCCGGTGCGTTACCTGGAGCGCTGCTCCTTCTCGCAGCACAGGTGCCCGGCTTGCCAGGGGGTCGCACGGCCGGAGCCGGTGCTGCGGGGGTCCCGGGCCGGGCTGTCCCCGCACCGGGCTGTCCCGCGGGCGGGGACCGGGGCCGCTGTTCTGCCGCGGCAGCTGCTGAGGGGACTGAGGCGCTTTTCAGCCCCGTGAACAAAGGAACAATCGTGGCCCCCCCGGACCATTGTTCGCCGCCGGCTCGGGGACAACGGGCGCCTTCACGGGCCGGGCCGGGCGGACAAAGGCTCCGCAGAGCCCGGGGGAGCGGGGTCTCGCCGGACAATCTCCCATTGAGCCGGGCCCTGCCCCCCCCCGCCGCCCCCACAAAGCTCCCGCTTGTCTCCTGCTCCCCATGGAATAGGGGCTCTCGTGGAAGGAGCGATAGCTCCCGGTCCCGGGCTGCCCGTGCCCCGGCAGCCCCCAGGGTGTCCCGGGACCCCCGAGACGAAGCCGCGGACCCCCGGGGCCGTTCTCGGGGCCCGGCTGCCTCCGCGCCCCCCCAGACCCAGCGCCCACGTGTCAGCGACGCCGCCGGCGCTTCTGCCCTCCCGGGAATGGGAACCTTTGCGGGGCGGAGCCGCGGCCCCGATCCCGATGCTAGTCCCGATCCCAGTCCCCATCCCGCCGGCCCCGCTTACCATGGTGAGGGCAGCGGCTCTGGGGCAGCCGCCGGTGCGGAGCGGCGCGGCGGGGAAACGGCTCTGGGGCGGGGGCGACCGCGGCTCCTTTCATAGCCCCGGCACCCGCCCGCCCCCGAGGGCCGGGCCGAACCCTCCCCGGGGCGGTGGAGGGGGGCCCGGGGCGGAGCCCGACCCGGGGATGCTGCCGGGACAGTTCTGTGCTGCGGCGGGGCCGGGGCCGCNAACAGCTCCTTCCCTGCTAGGGACACCCTACTCCAGTGCTGGGTATGACGCTTGCGCAATATTTATTTAGTCTTTCCGCCTAGGCTCGACTTTTCCCCACTGCTCTCCTTTATTTCCTTGTCCGTTTTCCCCTCTCTGACTTTTCCGACTGCTTACGTATCGTTTCCGCCTGCTTATTCTAGCTTCTTCTTACGGCTTTTTATCTTGTTTCCCTTCCTTCTTTTTCGCATTCTTAGTGGTGCTCTTAATGTTTTTACTGCCGAAGAGGCGATCTGGGAAGGGAAAAGGAAATTTAAGCCAAGTCCTAGCACTCAGCAGTTGGGCACAAGAAAGACCCCCTTACCCTCACCAGGCCTCTCACTCCCGTCTAGGTCCTGGCACGGCAGGTGCTGGGCTGCACGGCCTGAAGGGAGCAGCCCCGGGGGCTGCGGGAACAGCGCCCTGCCAGGACCTCCCCACCGAACCCCAGGAGGGGCGGGCAGGGCCAGGGTGTCGGGGACACCGGGCCAGCCTGCAGGGGACACTCAGGGAGCGCTGCCATCTCCCGCCCTAAGCTGTTCACGGCCGGACCTGGGAGCGCAGCTGAGGCAATGCTGGACTTCCACCAAGATTTTAATTTAATACTTGCAAGGCAGTGGGTGCTGTGGGAAGTCTAAGGTGCTGCTGATGTGCAGAACAGGGGAGTGGGGTTTTTTTCCCATTTCTGGGTGCAGAGGTGTGAACAAGTACCTTCATGTGAGGGAAGTGTCCCGCCTTTGCCGCTTTTGTTCAGCTCTGCAATGAAGCTTTTGCTCACATTATCCAAGGCCTGAAAGGGATGAAGTTCTTAATAAAAGCCCCAGAAATGCAGCTACATACCCAACATTTTCCTGTTTTCTTTTGCTCTCTGCTATCATTACCAAATCCTTTCCTACTGTAAAACTGCATTTCTACCACATTTCTGGCTGGAGAATCCCAGCTGGGATAACAGCAACTCACAGAGGCTGCCCAGAGCTCCTCCTCCCCTCAGCAGCCCCCTTACCGCAATGATGCCATTTTGAGCAGCTTCACTGGGCACAAGCTTCGCCTTCTCCAAAGCCCTTTCAAAAGTCATGATTGCAGATGGGTAATCTTTCAATTTCACTGGAACAGACAAGGATATCAGCTGGTTTAGCCCAGGATCAGGAGAACAGCAAGAACAATCAAACCAGTCTGCCTCTGAGCAGTTGCTTTGACTGTTAAGTCCTAGAGATGTTTTTAGACTAGCTTCTCCACCCTGAGAGCAAAACCTGTGCCCACATCTTTACCTTGTGCCTGTGCCACCAGCACAGTGGCATGGAGCTGCCACTCCACATCTCCCTCTTCCTCTGCTGACTGCAGGGACTTCAGGCCATAATCTTGGGCTACTTCAGCTTTACCCAGCTCGAGGTAGCACCGCCCAATTTCATGGAACAGCCAGGCCTTCTCCAGGCTGGATTGGGCCATTGGAATCTTCTCCTCCCAGCTTCAAGCAGAGTAAGACAGACATACCTTTACCAACCCTCACTGGGTACAGTTGCAACTCAACCACTGATTTGATAGCAAATGGCTCAGGTGTGAAAATTTCCCCAGGCCTGGCTGCAGTGAGAACACACAACTGAAGAACCATGACCTGGGTCACTCCAGCACCCTGCTGCCTTTGCTGCTGGGCTGTACATACGTGTTGATGGCCTGCTGGAACTTGCCAATTCGGGCATACACGTGGCCGATGTTGTCCAGGGCCCGGGACACGGCGTCCAGCAGAGCGCTGAGACAGGGAGACAAAGGGATTGTGGCACTGGCATCATCCTGTTCCTCACTCACTCTAGGTTTCTTCAGCCTCATGGTCCCTTTGGTGCTCCCCATGCCCTCAGAGAAGTGTTGGGAAGAAAAGGGCCCAGGCCAGGCTGAAAGTCATGAAATCAAAGCTGATCTTTGATTTTATCTACAACGCTGGCAGCTGACCCCATGAGACACAGGAGAAATGGTTTAGCTTTGCCTTTGATTATTATTAATTTTTGTGCAAATCTGGTAGTCCTTGGGAAAGTCCTTGGCAGTCCTTTCCACTTTTCTTTGCCTCTGTTTCCCTCTGTGTCCCTGACAGTCATGGATGATTTCTGTCTTTCAAAGCACAGACACAAAAATGTGTCTGCAGTGTATCTTTAGGCTCTTGACACCAGCCCTGATCCCGTGCTTGGACCGAGCTTTGCTCCATGCTACAGGCAGCTCCCTCTGTAATAACAGACCCTGTGGGCTTTAATTTTTTTTCTAAATTATCCTCGTTCTCATCTTTAGAAGCAGCTTTGCCTACCCTTACCTTAGAGACGGAAAGCCATTATATGCGAGGAGTAGATAAATGCGATGGGAGCCATGGAATCACAGACCCGTTTGGGTGGGATCACTCAGTTCAAACCCCCGTCACGAGGTCATTAACGCGAGTCATTAACGAGTCATTAACGAGCCATTACCGAGTTATTAGCGGCGGCTCCAGCTGCAGCCGCCAGAGGGCGCGGCCCGCCCGTCACCGCCGGTCCTTAAAGGCACCTTGGCGTTCAGAGAGATCCCAAACCCAGGCAGCTCCTCCCGCCCCTCTCCTGCCAACTCCTGCCTTTACCTGGCCCACTCGGGGAGTGAGAGCACCAGGAGAGAGGCAGCCTTTTCCTAAGCCAACACTCACTTCCTAAAGGATTTTTGAAAACGAGAAACAACCACTCTGTGACATTTTAAAAGCTCAGTGCACTACTGCCAAACGTAAGTCCCAAATCACTTCAAGTCACTGTTCCATGATTTCTGCTATGCTTTGAAAACTCTGGCTAAATCTAAGACTACATTTTGCTCCACTGTGGCTCAGCTGGAAGAGCCATGGGATGTGTCCAGTGCAGACAGGTATGTGCAACTGGAAATGACCTTTATTTCAAGCCATGCTCAATGGTCTCTATGAAAAGGAGTTTAAGACAAAATGTACTAGAAAACTGGTACAATTTCAAGCCTGATCTTCCTGAGAAAGAAGTGCCAGTCAAGATTCATGCTGAGACTGGAATTGTGTTCTTTTGCTTTGCTACAGCAGAGGTTTTGATGTGCCCTATGCTGTGGGTCCTTAAAAATCTGCTTCAGGCTCCTTATTTTGAATTAGTGAAGACAAAAAGTCACCACAGGCCCTAATACTTGGGCAGAGCTGAATGTGTAACCCCGTTAAACCCCCCAGGTGAGAATTACATTACCTAATACTAAAACACCCCCACAGAGGCACTTTCCCCTTTCTCCACCCACCTGAACTTCCCAGAACTTACTTCTGCCTAGCACAATCCAGATCCATCTTATGGCTGCGCAAAGCTGCCTCCCTCTGTCCCATTGCCAACTGTGCATTCCCAATGAAGCTGTGCAGATTCCCAATCAGTTCATTCTTTTTCGGAACTTCATGCTCTGACCACGCTTGTATCCGTTTCAGCATACGCTCAGCTTTCCTGCAGCTTTCCTCAGCAGAACCTCTGGCCAACACTGGGGACAGGGAGCAGAGTTTGACACTGAGGTGTGACACAGAGACATTGAGACGTTGTGAATTCCCCACCCCTGGAAGTGTTCCAGGCCAGGTTGGATGGGGCTTGGAGCAACTTGGGATAGTGGAAAGTGTCCCTGCTTATAGTGGGGGGGTGGAACAGGATGAACTTCAAGGTCCCTTCCAACCCAAACCACCTTGGGATTCTGTGATGCTCAGGAACTGAGTAGTGGTGAAGTGGCTAACCCTCAGACAAAGCTTGGAAATAGTCAGAGCTCCCCACAGCAGTGTGAGGCACTCAGCTTCCAGCCAGGGACCTACTCAGCTCAATATCCTCCATATTCTTTGCAATGGATCTGCTAATGTCAGATGGTTTCTCTTTCTTGTCCTGCATCCTCTCCTGCTGCAGGACCTTGCGCTCGTACGCCCGGGCGTACATCGGCTTCTGCTGCTGCCAGAAGTCCCGCCGGTGGTTCAGGTAGGAGATGCCACCCGAAACCAGGTCCATGACTTTGATCCCCTGCCTTGTGCTGCTCTGCATCAAGTCTGGAAATAAGATAAGGTAGAACTCAGGTGAGAATCAACAGAGCTGAGCTGCAGCTCAGTAGGGAGTTGATTGGGAATGTTTTTCTGTTCTGACATAGACAGTCCTGGAAATGAAAGTGTCTTGTGCTCCTCAGAGCTGAAGCGATGAGAGAGTTAATAATAAACTGTTAGCCATCCCACGTGGTTCAGTGAGCTGAGCTGGTGTTCCAGCCTCATATCTGCTGCCTTCTCTGCTGATCAGAGCTAAGAAGAGGCCCAGTAAGTGGGGCCAGCTGTGCTGAGCACGTGTCCTCTGGGACAGAACATCTGTATGGCACATCTGTATGGACAGGGCACTTTGGACAGGGCACTTTGAACAGTGCTGCGGATCAGGTTGGCAGATGGGAACTGGGAGGGCTTTACCCGCCTGCAAACCAGACCGCCCACATGCATAATTAATGCTGGCAACACTGTAAAACCTGTGAGCAAACCAAATCTTAATCACTTCTCTCTTTCTGGGGGAAAAGTTCCTTAGAAATATGACTAAAGGAGAGTAATGTTTGTGCCTTTTTCTAAAAGAAAATACTTCTCCAATTCCTGCATCTTGACCTTAACAGCATTTATAACAAACCCACAGAGGAGTCACAGCCCCGTGTGCAGACACCTGCCTGTCCCCACCACTGTGAGCACTGTGTGCTATGTGAGCTCTGGTACAACTAACGAAGAGTCACAGGGATATAAAAGAAGAAAAGAAATAAAGAAGAATAAAAAAGGGATGAAAGAAAAATAAAATCTGCTGAGAAGGAGAAACACCTCCATCCTTGAGCAACCTCTCCAGGAATGCTTTGTCAGCATAAAGCGCTCCCAGAAGCTGTTGCTCTGTTTTTGGGCTCTTCTTCTTTGTCTGTTTTTGATCCTTGGTTGGTTTGTTCTGCTGTTTCTGGTTGTCTTTTTTGCTCTGCAGCTAGAAAAAAGCAAAAAGAGTCAGGGGACATCAGTGGGGAACACTGGAATGAGCAAAATTCTGTTTATACTCCATATAAGACAGCTTATTTTTAAAATAAAAGCAAAAATTCAGTGTCTCAACAGCTGCTTTGGCCACGAGCAATTGAAATTCTGCAGCCAGTTGTGCTCCCTGGGGATCACAAGAGTGTTACAGAAAGAGTAAGAACTAATTCTGGCCTCTCAGAGGAACAAGACACTACTGCAATGGAGCACTCAAAAGTGAAGCAATGAAGAAAGTGTGCATTATCAAAACTGTGACCCTTAAACATTGGGTGAACCCAAAGTCAATATTGGAGCTAACTGTGTCCTCCTCGACCTCTGGGCTGTTACTCAATAGCCTCGGATGGGTGTCTGGCAATACCACCAGATATGAGTTGGAGGAGAAATTCCAGGTTTTGCTCCTGCCTAGTGGCTCTTCCTGCCCTTCTGCCTTCCTTTTTAAATTCTGGATGGCTTGAGCCAGACCTGCATTAGAAGCAGGTGACAAACACTCTCATGACAGGCCAGTGTGTTTTAATGTTCAAGAGGCCCTTTGCAGGTCCACTGCTCCCACAGCCATGTCCCTGCAGGGACTGTCACTCCTTTGGTGCCCATTTCAGCATTACAACAACCCTAGAAGCTTCTTCAGCAGGAGCCCCGTGCTGTACCTCTGCCTGCCTGCTCACAAAGCACAGCTCCTCCTTGTTCTCCAGCTTCACCGAGGATGGATCTGCAGACACAGAGGAGTCTGTGTTAGTGCTGCACAGCAGCCATGCAGGGTGCTGTCAATAAAATGCCCATAAAGGTGACAAGCCCAAAACGTTTGGTTTCAACCAAAGCTTTTCTAATTCTTTCCCATGGAATAGGGGGTGTTGGTGTGTTCTGGGAGCAGGGAATGCAGCTCATCCACCAGCTCCTCTTGGGATTTTAATTCACACGGCACCAGGGGCTCCTGATGCAATATTCCTCCAGACAGGGTATATCCTGCATGGAAACTGAAAGAGAAGGATGCACATTCTTCTGAGGGATCACAGCTGGAGCATAACATGGAAGAAAAGGTATTTAAAAGATTTGTGCACTGATTAGGGCAAAAGGCCCACTGTGTTTTCACTTGACCCCTAGTACCACCATCTGTCTGCACCCTGGGAGTGAAGAGTGAGGAACAGCTTTTTGTTTGGTCTGAGGGATGGACAGAGCTTTTGAGGCTGCTGCAGAATTCCCTTCAGCACAGCCATGGGGCCCAGAGCAGCAGCACAAATACAGGAGGGTCACAGGAGCAGGTGTTCCCATCCACTCAGGTGAAGCAGAGTCAGGGAAGCAGTTTGGGGATGTATCCTGTTACTGTTTGTGCATTTCCCAACTATTCAAACATCCAGATCCATGCTGACGTGTTTCCATGCTTCCCTGCATCTCAGAGCTATTGACTGATTTAAAATAAGAGTTTTCTAGATTTTTTTAAAATCCATTCTTGTGCCTGCAGCCCAGGGAGTCCAAAGGTGGTTAGAGCTCTTGGCTCAGGATATTGAGCTGGGAAGATTTCAGCTGGAGCTGTGATGATATCTGAGCATCGTGCTAAGCTCAGGAAGCAGCAGGAATGGAGGGAAGCAAGCCAGATCTGGAAACCTTACCTGTTTTTTAAATAATTATCCCATATGAAAGTGCTGCAGGCTCTGGTGCCACTGGCACATGTTAATCCCTGGCACTGGGGGAGGGCTGAAGTTTTGAAATTTTGGGAGAGGGAGGCCCTGGCCTCCCAGGGTGGGAATCTGTGTAGGATGTGAGTGGGGTGTGCCGGGCGCTGGGCAGGGACAGGCTCTGGGATCCACTGGAGAGGCTCCAACCCACCGGGCAGGTTTGGCAGCCCCAGAGGAGCCTGCACAGGTGTTCCACCCACGTGGCAGAGGTGGCAGCCCCAGGTGAGGTGTGTCTGTGCCCTACAGGGGGACACGTCCTGTCCACGCCTGCTGGCTGGGCCGAGAGAAAAACTAAGGGAAAAGGGATTTTCTGTTTGTTTTGAACCCCACGAGGTCCTTGGCCTTTCCTGTCTCCACAGGACCTGCTCAGTGATCTGAGCCAGGAAAGGTGAAAGCAGAGCTCGTTACAAGAGTCAACAGTTTTACTGCTCTTTTGCAATGAAAATTGGAGGAGAGTCAGGATTTCAGGAGGCCAGTCTGAGGTAGCATGGCACATTTCATTCCAGGCTTTGAATACAGGGATAAAGGTCTCAAAATGGACTCTGTAATTAGTGCTGGAGGTAGATCGTACAATCATGGAATCCCAGAGTGGTTTAGATTGGAAGGGACTTTAGAGCTCATTCAGTTCCGTCTCCTGGAATTCCACCTCCCATGGGCAGGGACACCTTACACTATCCAAGGCTGCCTGGCCTTGGACACTCCCAGGGATCCAGGGGCAGCCACAGCTTCTCTGGGCAACCTGTGCCAGGGCCTCCCCACTCTCACAGGAAAGATTTTCTTCCCAATATCCCACCTAACCCTGCCCTCTGGCAGTGGGAAACTATTCCCTCTTGTCCTGGCACTCCAGGCTCCTGTAAATAGTGTCTTCAACTTTCTTGTCAGCTACTCTCATGTACTGGGAGGCCACAAGCAGGTCACTGATGAGATGAGCTGCTCTGGTCTGTATTCTCTGGGAAGTTTCCCATGATGATTTTGGAAACTGGAGTGTCAGGATTTACCTACAGAACTAAAGGGATCAGACACTGTGTATGAACAGGCATCCAGGGCAGAAAGAAAGAATGAAAGAAAAAAAACGAACAGGGTTGCCTCTTTGTGGTGCTTCTTGGTGCTTCTGGATTTATCTGCCACAAATAACACAGACCCAGAAGCAGAGAGGCTCTGGTGTGGGGCTCTCGGGTCACTTGCAGAGCTGATTTGCCATCAGCTGTGCCCTGAACAGCGTTGTCTGGGCTCACAGGGGCCAGAAAGTGACACTTCTTACTCCCAATGCAGTTGACGATTGCCTCCTCAGCCTTGTTGATGCCCAGCTGGAACTTGTGCAGATCTGGGCGGAGCCTTCGGCCTCGGTGGTAAAACACCAGCGCAAACTCAAAGTCACCCATGGTGTACAGTGTCTCTGCTTTTTGGTAAAGCCCCTAAAACGACATTTTGGGGAACAAATTAATAAAATGAGGGAAAACTCTGACGGATCTCAAGTAACTCCTGTCAGATGTTCATGAGAGCCCAGGACTGTAACAACCTGCATACATTAAACCCCAAACCTGGAGATGCCTGAGCACCTCAACAGCTCTGAGAGTAGTAGAAATCTCGGGAGTGTTTGGAGTGAGCTCTTTCCTCACAGCTCTGTCTCAGATCCTGCAGGATCTCACAGATCCAGGCCAGGCCTTTGTCCACCCCACTCCAACCCCTTCAGCTGGTTACCTCGGAGAACGTTTTGTCAATTTGGAGTGAGGCTTCAGCATCTTTCAAGGAGTTTTCTGTGTCTCCAAGTTTCAGAAAACACTTGGAGCGGATGATAAGGCAGTGCTTGTCTCCTGCTCTCAGCTTCAATGCCTGGAACCACAGATATGGACATGTCACCAGTGCTGGACATGTCACCACACATGGATAAGTCACCTGTGCTGGCTCAACACCACAGATACACAAGTGCAGGTATTTGTTGCCACAGTTCCCGCATGGATGAGGATGAATGATGATGGATGATCATAAAACTACAAAGATGTTACTAAAAAGAGTCTTCTCCTGTTTTTCATAGGTTCTCCGTGCTGCAGGCGCCACCCTGTCCCTGAACTGCCTCGTCTGGGTCACCCCTCGTGCAGAGACCTCCTGGGGACATGTCTCTCCGTGTCCCACCCTCTTGCCGGGGGTCCCCCCGCTGCATCTTCTCCCGCCTGAACCGAACCGCGTCCCGTCGCGGCGGCACCCCCCGATGCCCCTCCCGCCGTGGGCAGCTCGGTGCCCTCGGGCCGCGGCGCCCTCACGTCATTGAAGCAGCCCAGAGCCTTGTCGTGCTGGCCACGCCGGCTCAGAGTTATCCCCTCGCTCATGAGATTCCCGAAAGTAACGACGGGCAAATCATCCTCGTCCGCCATGGCCGCGATGCGGCGCCGTTGCCAAGCAACGGTTACAGGTAAGGACCCGCTTCCGGTGAGCCCCGGAAGTGACGGAGGGCGCCCGCCCGGTGCCCACGTGGGGTGCCGGTGTTCCGGGCCGCCCCGGTCGGATCCCGGTTGCGGTCTGCTGGCGGGTGCTCGCCGTGCCTCTGACCTCACCCGACTCCGTGCCCGTGGCGTTCTGTTCTTGCACCCGCATTCCCGGAGCCCTGCGCGGCCGGGAAGGGTGGGAGCACGGGCGCTCAGTACAGCCGCGGTGCCTCGGCGGCTGCCGAACACCAGGCAGAGCCGGTTCCTCTGCCCCAGCGGGCAATGGCCTGTGTGTTCCATAGGGACAACACGAGGACAGCCACCGCCCCCCTACAGTCGGTTATTCGGTGCTGGTTTGGTGCTCGCCGCTGGCCCCGTACCGGTTTCACCGCTGAGGGGTCTAATCCTGGCCAAATAATTGACGAACGGCAAATGCTGCTGGTTCACTCCCATCAGCATTCCAGTCCTGACTTTATTTTGGCGCTGGGTCAGAGCCTGCGCCAAGATTTGTGCTTGAAACACTTTGTTCCTGCCAAGTGATTCAGAGTAAGGGCGGGGTGAGGGCATCCGTCCCGCTCGGAACCGGTGACATTTAATGTCACCACGAGGCAGATCAGCATTGCCAGGCTCCGGACCCCGTTCGGCTCTGCCCTGGACCTGGACCTGGACCCGGCCCTGGCCCTGGCCCTGGCCCAGCGCCGCTCGACGTCCGCTGCTGAGGCGGGAGGCGGGGTGGAAGTCACGCCAGGGTGGGGAGACACGCACTGCCGAGCTCTGGAGTGGGCGGCCGGGCTGACACACCCCGCCCCCAGGGAGCCAGGCAGGGAATTTTAGGCAGATTAAGCGTTCGGTAGCTGTTTAGCAGGGAGATTTTCCCCTGCTGGCACCGCCAGGTGTAACTCGCAGTCGCCAGCGGGGTGGGCAGAAACACTGTGTTCGTGAGGGGTATCGCAGGTCTGTGCCCGGCCCGGTGACATTGTCATGGGGACACCACAGCCCCGGCCATCGGGGCAAGGCCGCCTGTTCACCGCGCCGGGTGCTCCCTCAGCGCCGCTGATGAGCGCGTTAGTCACAGGCTGGAAATACCAGGGAAAAAGTGAATGTGGGGTGGGTTTTCCTGGGAAGCAGGAAAGCGGTGGCGACTGCCTTGAGAGGCTGGCGAGGAAACGGAGCAGCGGGGAGGCAGGATGCTCCCGGCGCTTCGGTCACAGCGGTCTCGCCCCACAGCCCCGCTCCCGCTGGCCACATCCCCGGGGATCGCGCTCCAGCGATGCCAGCCGCAGGGGCACGGGTGACCCGGCTCTGGCAATCCCGCCACACCCCCGTGGGTACCACCGGGCACCGCCCGCCCCCGCAGTCATAACACGCCCGTGGGAGGTTTCTCGGCATGTCCCGGTGCTGGGCAAGGAGCCCCGTTCCCGCCGCCGGTACCGCTGGGCAGTGGGCCTGCTGACGTCATCATGGCCGGTGACGTCAGCGGCGGCGGGTCTAGCGTGGGGGGTCACGGCCGCTGGTGCCGCCGGGGGCGGGGCGAGGGTGTCGGAACTACAACTCCCACAAGGCCACACGGCCGCACCCCACCGGCAGCAGCCAATGAGTGCGCGGCGGGCGCTCAGGCAACGCGCACGTGGCAGCGGCGGCGGCCAATGGGCGGCGGCGGCGGCCGTAGCCCGATGGGCCGGGGAGGCCGCGCTCCGCGAACAAAAGGCGGCGGCGGCGGCGTGAGCGGAGCCGGAGAGGCAGCGGAGCGGGGCGGCAGCGGCCGAGCGGGGCCCAGGTGAGTGTGGGGGCGGCTGTAGCCTCGAGTTGTGCCCGGCACATGGTGAGGCCTCGCGCGGCCCCTCTGTCGGCGCCGCCGCGGCGCCCACGCGTCTGGGGCGGTAGCCGTGCTGATTCTGGCCTGGCCCGGTCCCGATAGCTCGCGGTAGAGGCGGGCGAGCCCCGGGAGCGACCCGCAGCCTGCGGGATCGCCACGGGCTCGCCCAAGTAGCGGGTGTGCTGGCGGGAGCGGCCGTCCCGGTGCGGTCCGGAGCGGAGCCCCTCGCTCCCGCCGGTACGGCCGCCCCTGACCTTGCGGGCGGCATCGCCGTCGCTCCGCCGGGATTTCCTCGCAGCGGTGCTGATCCCCGTTCAGGTCCCGGTGGCCGAGGCGGCTCTGGGGCACGGACAGTATGCGGTGGTCACAGCGCAGAGATTACCAAGGGGCAAGGAAAGGGTTCCGGCTTTACGCATCTGGCTCAAGAGGGCCTTGGGCAAAGCACGTCCGCTGCCATAAGGAAAATCCTTTTCTGATCATCCTGGAGGAGCAGCCCCGCGTCGGGATCACGCTGTTCACGTACGAGCAGCAGCGTGCACAGCCCATGTGTCTCTCCATTCCCGGGACAGTTGGCTGTGTTCCAGGTCTCCTGTTTGCTGCTTGCAAACACCTCCTGTTTGTCTTGCTGCTTTCGAAATTCTCATCCTGCTATACAGACTCTCCCTTCTCCCTGTTAACAGTTTGTTGTCTGTAGGCTGAAAACTGAGGTGCACCCTGACAAGCCGGTTTGTAGGTGTCTGTACTCTTTCTGATCCGTAACTGGGTTTGGAGCTCAGAGTATCAGCTCTGCCATCCAGTGCTGTTACCCGAACCCTGTTGGGTTTCCTGCGAGTGAGACTCCACAGCTCTCTCCAGGTATCAGGGCTCTTTCCACGCTTCCAGTGCTGCCTGAAGTGGTTCCCAAACAAGGACAGCTACAGTTGGAAGTCTTGCCCGTGGACAGGCCTTTACTGCCGTACACTCTGCAAGTGATTTAAGGAATAAGGTTGTTAAGGAGCCCCAAGGCTGCAGAAGAATATGATCTTTAATGACAGGATTCCCAAATTCCCCCCTTGTGGCACTGGGTGCCTGCCAGGCATGGGGAGCTTGTCTGCTGCTCTCTGTCGGCCTCATGTAACCAGTCCATGGTCCATGCTCGTCCTTGGCTGCCGTGATTTCTCAGAGATTCCACGTGTGCAGGGAGCCTCCCCTGGAGCTGGGCATGCAGCACCTGCTTGCATCACCCTGCACAGCATTTCCCAACTGCAGCTGCGGGACTGTGACCTCGTGTTGGCTGCGGCACTGAACCCGCACCATCCTCTGATGAAACTCCCAGGTTTGCCAGGTGGGAGCTGATGTAACTATTCATGCTGCCATGGGCTGAAAATACTGGCTTAGCTTGAACTGTATTAATAAATGACCCAGAATGGAGGGAAGAGGCTGCTTTATGGTGTGGGATTGTTGCCATGATTCTTGGGAGAGTGGGTGTCAAGTCTTGACTGGAGAGGGAGTTCTTTCCTCCTGGTCTGAAGTGTCATTCAGGTGAGATTGGAGGATGATCCCAATCCGGATCTCAGAGAATTCCATGTGTGAGCACCACATTCTGTGTGAACACAGATTGGTGAAGCTGAGTTACACCCCTTCTTCTGGTTAGAAGGAAAACAAACCAATGTCTGCAATACTTTTTCTCCCCTTGCAGAACAGTCAGTGTTACGCTGAGCAGTGCCACATCACTGCTCTCCTGGGAGTCAGGGAGACTTTGCCTGAGTTCTGTGTCAGGAATGCCTCCCTATTTCACCATCTGTATTTCCTCTGGATTTGTTGCATGCATCCCTCAGCTGGTTGCTGGTATATTGGAGCAGATGTATCAGTTGTGTCACAGCACACACAGCATCCAGCTCGAGGACTCTTGCCTGCCTTGCCACTATCCTTCTCATTTTCTCCGTCAATACATTCAGGAAACTTTTCCCAAGCATCAATTTCTTTGTATATATTTGAGAGGTGATGTTTTGAGGGAATAAGTGCTGCTGAGCTCCTGAAAATATTATCTAATCCATGTCTTTTAGTTGCTCTGGACTTGCTAGCAAAGTCTGAAATCCAGCTCATTTTCAATCGGTGGGTATGGATGATGAGAGGAGGGTCTCCAAGGGGTTGCAGGGAAGCTGTTTGTCTTGGAGCCTCACTAAATGAACACGAATCATTCATGGAAATCTGTGGCACTTGTGCTGCTGATATGAATCTGCCCTTGTGTATGGTGGGTGCAAGGTCTGAGACCTGCAGTGCTGAGAAAATTGCAGATCAGTCTTGGCTAATGAATGCTGAACAGAGCAGTGGAAGAGAACGTTGTTATCCCAGACTTGTGTTTTGGGCAAAGAAGGGGACATTTTTCCTGAGTTTATCTTCAGAGGTGCAGCCACTGCTCTCCCCAGCACTACTCAGTACTGCAGGTGCTAAACATGACTAAAAATAAGATTATTCTGACAGATGAGAGTTCAAACCTGTCTCATTCCTGGGAAACTGGGAAGGTTCAGTTCCTCTGCCTCTGTAGTGACACGAGTCTGTGTCCCTGCTTGGTGTTAGCAGAACAGATGCAGTGAGTTAATGGACCTGCTCTGATCCTGTCTCCCTGGTTGTCAAGGGACCTGCATGAGCACACACAGGCAGGAATTGCTGATGCCCTATGGATTATTTTCCTGCTGATCTCTTAGCTTAACAGTTCAGCAGACTGAAGCAATTGCTTTGTGCTCTGTCCCATGAAAAAGGCAGTGTTATAACAGTGGAAAAACTGAGTGAGGGGTGTGATTAAAGACTTGCTAATGTTTAGGAAACATGAAATTCGGGCAGATAAGGTCCAAACAGCCTCATTCCTGCTGTTCTGTTGCCATGACACAAGGATGTTATTATTCATTTACGGCTATTGTAATAATTCTGTAGTTTCCTTTCTTTACCCCAGTAGTGTTACTGCAAAAATGAGGTGATGAAGTTGAGAGGGAAACCAGAGGAGCAGCAGAATAGAGCAGTATAAAAAGCACCAGAAATGGTTCTAAGAGAGGAACAGCTCTGCTTTGTGTCCCTCAGGTTTAAGGAATCTCATGTATGTCACTTGTTCCCACTGAGATTTTTTTACAGGATTATTGTTAATAAGACCTGAGGGACATCCTAGGTCCAATTTCTGCAATTGCAGGGTATTCATTGGCATAACCAGCATCAGCCTGAATGGTTTAATTTGTAATTGTGGACTGAAGTTCTGCAGTGCTGTTCAGAGGCTCTGTGACAGCCTGGAGAAATGACAAACACTTAGGTTTCTTAAATAAATATGTTTGCCATTTTCTTTTACCCATCTGCTTCTGCTGCAATGATCTGTGGCACTGTTTCTCTGGGACAGGCCCTGAGCAGATTGTGGAGTTGATGGATTTTGAAGGGGTTTGAAGCAGGAATATTGCAGCTTCCTCCCAGGCAGAACAAATGGTGGTTGCAGGTACTCTGGGAGCAGGGTTTGCTCTCAGAAATAGCTCTGCTTAAAATACAAATTCCAATGGAAAGTTTTGGGCTCTACAGTACAGATGATCTGTGTCTGTGCAGCTGTGAGGCCAGGGAGCAGTGTGATGCTTGTGGGAGTGTGTCTGGGTGTGCCTGCAGAATCAGGCTGGGCTGTTGGTTTGGGGTTTGGTTTCCTCTGGCTGCTCACAAGGGCTCCCCTTTTGTCAGACCACCTTGGCTTTGCCACTGGGCTAATAAACTAACAGGGGCTGTTTCAGTGGGCAGTTAGGGGCAAGTGTTTCTAGTGACAGGAGTGGGCGTTGAGTCTTATGAAAGATGAAAGTTGCCCGATCCTGTTTTGAAATGAGATTAAATTGGAAGTTGTGCTGGAATCGTGTTCAGGTTTTACATCAGAACTCTTTGAGAGTGGGCCTGCTGGTTCTTTGTCTTTTGCCTTTGCTGTAGCTTTGCCTTTGTGATTCTTAACCCTGGAATTGCATTTGAAAAGATGGCAGTGGCAAAGTTGCCTGCTGGTCCTTAAGCGTTGTTATCAGATGTCAGTAATAGCACTTACTCAGTCTGACCTGTTTGGTTTGGGAAGCTCAGGGAATGCAGCCTGCCTCCTACTGTCGTTGGGATGGACCAACCTCCTTCTTTCTGCTCTAGGGAGAAAAGCTCTTTATTTCTAATTATGTCTAGTTAATTGCTGCCTATTCTGTGTTTGCTTATAGGATGAATAGCCCAGCTGATTACTAATGGTTATTACCCAGAGGGCAAAACAAGAAATAACTGGAATTTGTTAGCTGTTTCCTTCTGTGGGTCTGAAGTGGGGTATGTGTTTTGTGAGGGCAGGTAGTTTTACTGAGCCATTCTAGTATTTGGCTGTCCAGGTGCTCAGATGGAATCTGAATTCCTCTTTTTTGTATTGGTGCACCTCTGCTTTGCAGCACTCCCAGAATCCATCTCAAGGGTGCTTTTGCTTCCTGCCACACTGGCTGTGCTTGGGGAACAGTGACATGACCCCAGTCACTCAAAATGCAGGAGGAGCTGCTGCTTGAGCATCCCTGTCAGCAGTCTGACCCCCCAGACATACCAAACCTGCCAGCTGATCACAGCACTCAGTTCTGATCTGTGACACACACAGACAGGGCCACTGAGATGAAGTATTCTTTTAAATAAGTGTTTATGGCAGCTAAAAATAAATGTATCTTTGACACCTATGACTTTTTTGCTGCATATCGAAAAGAATAGTTACACTCTTGAGGTCAGAAATCATTTGCTTACATCAGTTTCGAATATACTCGAAAAGAGAAGACCATCCATAGGAAAGGGACTGAATTAGGAATGTTTCTTAAAAAAAAAACAAACCCAAAACCAACTGACAAACCTTAATCTTTGTTGTTGTCTTCAGCATCTTATTCTGTCAGATGTAAAGCTCTTTCCAAGAAACCTGGTTCTGAAACAAGAAAAAACAATGATGTAAACCTATTTTAGTTTTGGTAATCCTGGCAGTGTTTTCTTTTCCCTTTAGAAAAGGGTTGGGGATTGCTGATGTGCCCCACAGTCAGGCTCGACTGGGAATATGCAATGCCTTAGAGAAATGAGTGGGAGGGAGGGGATCCCTCTCTGGAAATGCACCAGGAAAAGGGGTAGGTGGGTTACACCAGGAGCAATCCTGGGGTGCTGTGACACTGGAGAGAGCTGGGCACTGCCCTGGATGTGAGGGGATGCTCCAAGCTGAGGCTTTGGGAAAGGCTTGGTGCTGGCTGGGACAAGCTGCAGGGATTCTGTCTTTCCCTGCAGACAAGGCTGGATGAAAATAGTGTGCATGGCAGGGGAACAGGGTAGAAGTTTTAAGCATCACGAGTAGTTCTTGCTTATCAGGGGAGTTTTATGATCTTATGTGTAATGGGGAGAGTTTGGTTTTCTTTGGGTTTGTGTTGAGCTGAGTGATGTGGAGTTCTTGGCCAGAACAGGGCTCTGTTCCTGATGGATTTTTGGGGTTTTTTTCCCCATCCAGTCTAGGTAGCCATGTCAGCCAAAGCCATCTCTGAGCAGACGGGGAAGGAGTTCTTGTACAAGTACATCAGCACATCCTGTGCCATCCAGAACCGCTTCAAGTATGCCCGGGTGACCCCAGACACAGACTGGGCACGGCTCACCCAGGACCACCCGTGGCTCCTGAGCGAGGTAAGGACAGGGACAGCAGGATCTGCCTTCCTGGAGCACCTGAGCACTGCTCCAGATTCTTCCTGAAGGACTGGTCACTGTTGCTGCTCTGCCACAGTCACTCCCAACCCTGATGGAGAAACAAACCTTACTTCAAGGCTCGGTATCACCTCATGGGGGGCCGATTTTTCCTTTAAGACTGTGAAATATGGGAGCAGAGATAGCTGTGAACCACTTGCTCATAACTGGACAGAAGGTAAAAGAGGTTGATTCAGACAGAGATGTCAGTCCCTGTGCACAAAGCCTTGCTCTCTGAAATCAGGGAGTGCTCTCTCTGTGTCTGGCTTTAATGTCAAGTTAGGACACTGCTTAGTTTTCTTGAGTCCAAGCAAAATGTCGGGGAAAACTTCCTTTTATAAATTTTTCAGTGCAAAGTCATTTATCTCTGTATCTCATATCCTCACACTTTCTGTAGAGAAAACATATCCAGAGCTCTTTTTATTAGCTGTCCACACTGGCTCCTTTCCAGTAGTTAATTATATTAAATCACTGGCTGGAGAACATGAATGTCTCATAGTCCTTGACTGACTGACTGATAGAAGCACTGCACTAATTAGATGTTCCATGCTCAAGTGCCTGAATGAACTGCAAGAAGAGATCAGCAGTGCTTCTAAAAGCCTTGCAGGAAGCCAGAAGGGAGCAAGGATGCTCTTGGGTCTTTAAGGCACGTTCTGTAAGGCTGGAAAGGGCTTCAGGATCCAGCAGCTAGACCATGCTCAGTGTCCTGTACTGCAGCACAGTGTGTTTTGACTCTTTAACTTGCTGAAGTTCAAGGACATATCAGTGGTACAGGAGAACAGCACCCAGTTCTAGTTTGGTTTTTAAAAAGATATTTGCAAGCTAGAGATGTGCGTAACCCAGGAGCAGCTATCCATGGGTGTCTCATAAAGGGCCATGGTCAGTTGCCTGGCCCTAGCCAGTTTCATAAGGAAAGTGTAGTGACAGCAGGAGCTTTTTTTTTTCTTTTTTTTTCTTTCTTTTTTTTTTTTTTTTTTTTTTTTTTTTTTTTTTTTTTTTTTTTTTTTTTTTTTTTTTTTTTTTTTTTTTTTTTTTTTTTTTTTTTTTTTTTTTTTTTTTTTTTTTTTTTTTTTTTTTTTTTTTTTTTTTTTTTTTTTTTTTTTTTTTTTTTTTTTTTTTTTTTTTTTTTTTTTTTTTTTTTTTTTTTTTTTTTTTTTTTTTTTTTTTTTTTTTTTTTTTTTTTTTTTTTTTTTTTTTTTTTTTTTTTTTTTTTTTTTTTTTTTTTTTTTTTTTTTTTTTTTTTTTTTTTTTTTTTTTTTTTTTTTTTTTTTTTTTTTTTTTTTTTTTTTTTTTTTTTTTTTTTTTTTTTTTTTTTTTTTTTTTTTTTTTTTTTTTTTTTTTTTTTTTTTTTTTTTTTTTTTTTTTTTTTTTTTTTTTTTTTTTTTTTTTTTTTTTTTTTTTTTTTTTTTTTTTTTTTTTTTTTTTTTTTTTTTTTTTTTTTTTTTTTTTTTTTTTTTTTTTTTTTTTTTTTTTTTTTTTTTTTTTTTTTTTTTTTTTTTTTTTTTTTTTTTTTTTTTTTTTTTTTTTTTTTTTTGTGAGCAACTTTTCCTCATGACTTTTATTGGGTTTTTTCAATCTAAAAAAAAAAAAAAAAGACGGAACAAGCTGTCACCTCAGCCTCTGATGTCTGCTCACAGCTGAGTAGAAACAAGGTGGCTTTTCTCAAACTGCAGCATAAAAACCCCCAAACTTGCAGGCATGTTTTACCAGGACATGGATTTGCCAAGACTAAAGGAATTTTGCAAGGACATGTGCTGTGCAGAACTGATTTAAGTTTTCACTTCTCTATCTGCAGAGAGCCACTCAACCAAAGTCACTTCCTAATGCTTTTTCCTTTAAATCTCTTGCCCAACATTTGTAGCGTTTAGTGGTGAAGCCAGATCAGCTCATTAAGAGACGTGGGAAGCTTGGACTGGTTGGGATTAACCTCACTCTGGATCAGGTGAAGGCTTGGCTCAAGCAGCGCCTGGGCCGGGAAACCACGGTGAGTGCTTTGCTGTTGTTCCCAGGACAGTATAAAAGCTGTAAAATCAAAATCACTGGTCCTCTACTGCAGCCAGCCCATGTGTTTTGGCTGATGATTGAGTGTTACTTCAGGTCCTTATTTTAACTCAGTGCTGCTGTGTAATATTTATTTTCCTGGGAATGACAGTGCAGTGCTAATGATAATGAAGTGCCTGCCATCGCTGCTGCTGTGTGTTGGGAGCTGATGGGGTTGTGCTGCCTCAAGGAATTTATGCCTTTGGCCCTGCTGGGATTGATTTGCCGCTGGCTCTGAGCCGGTGTGGCAAGAATTGGGAAACAGCAGGAGCAGCATCGTGAGTGCTCCCCATTGGGAAAAGGATGGGTGTGGAAATTGCTCCTTTAGCACAACACAACAACCATATCTAAAACAAGGACTGGGACCACAGAATTCGGACCACTGGTGTCCTCAGAAGCAGAGAGTATCCCCAGTGTCTCTTGAGCCTGGAAACATGGGTTTGGATAACAGGAAAGTGCCTACACAGAACAGTTCCTGGACCCATAAGAAGAGGCTAAAGGATTCTCTTGCTCTTTTGTGCTCCCTGATATCATTTCAGGGTGAACACTACTCTGAGGACTCTACTCCTGTCCCTAGCTCAGGAATTCCTCACTTCTGAATTTTTCACTACTCCAAGGGCAGCTCAAGCCTTTGTGTCTCACTGTGCTGAGCAGGACCCAGTGACAGTGCTGTCTCTGGGACAGGAGAGGAGAGCAGCTGTCCTGGTGTAATTCTGATACCACTCTGTCCTGTTAGGAATGAGAAAGGTGACCGACTACTGTAACCAGATATCCTGGGGTGACAGTGCTGAGTGCTGTGCTGGAGAGGGAGGAGTGTTTCCCCAGGAGGCACAGTGGAGAGGGAGCAATTTTAGAGCAGTGCTGATTAATTCTCAAAGCTTTCCTTACGCTGTCACAAATGTGCTGGACAAGTGCTTATAGGTGTTTATCTTGTTTTCTGTCCCCAGATTGCTAATGCGAAGGGAATCCTAAAGAACTTTCTGATTGAGCCCTTCGTCCCTCACAAACAGGTTAGTACACCATTAAAGTGGGCTTTTAAATCTCTTTGGGCTTGCATGCTTAGCTGGATTGGTACAGTGGAGAAAGCAGAAGTTTGAGAGTGTGCTATTGAGCTGACAGTGTTACTGCACAGCCCTGGGCAGTGTCAAGGCCACTCCAGCACTGTTGCTCCTTGGGAAGCTTGATGTTGGGCTCAGCTGCCCCCGTCACAGCACTGGCACAAAAGCCTCTCCAGGGTCTTTTCTGGGTGTCACTGATAAATGCTTGTCCCTGCTCTCTGGTGCAGGAGGAAGAGTTCTATGTGTGTGTATATGCTGCCCGTGAGGGAGACTATGTGCTCTTCCACCATGAAGGGGGTGTGGATGTGGGAGATGTGGATGCCAAAGCTCAGAAGCTGCTCGTGGCAGTGGATGAGAAGCTCAATGAATCGGATGTGAAGAAGCATCTCCTGCAGCATGCACCAGCTAACAAGAAGGAGTAAGTAGAGATGCAGTTCTGGGTAGGACCAGCCGTGCAGCAGCTGCTCTTTTATCTCAGTGCCGCATCTCTCTATTATCTTCACCCTGAAGCTCAGTTTCCTGCCCTTCTTGCTGCTCTCCAGAATATGCCATGCATCCTGAATCCAAGCTCTCCGACCTTCTCTCAGCTGTCTGTAAAACCCAAAAATAAGGTTTCCTAGTGCTGAGCCTTTACTTGGCAGCAGCACTTGCCAACCTGCTTAGGTCTCAACCTGAGACTGGAAACATGTACTGAATTCTGATCCTTTGTGCAAGCACAGAAGTTTCTTTTGTTTAGTGAAATAGTGATGAGATGTGGCTCTGACTGCTAATTCAGAACTTCCCTCTCCTTTGCTCTGGCCTGATCTCCAAAGTTATTTTCCTGTTCTTCCTTCTGCAGGCTTATCTGTAGATCTCAAGGCTTCTGCATCTCCCTCAATTAGATGCTCATACCTAGTTAGCCTAATACGAGTCATGATTTTTCCAAACATAGCATAATCCTTGCTGACATTGTGCAGTACTGAAGGGTGAAGGAGCCTGTCACTCCACCAGTTCACTGCAGCCTCCTCCCCATCACAGCTAACGAAGCTCAGATCTGACAAAGATGGGTATCAGCAGGGAGGCAACGATGTGCTTCTGACTTGTGGCGAGATAAATCAGACTGCACAGCTCTGACAGTTGTGAGCAACTGTGTTCTCAGCAGAGTTTGGTGGAGGGTAATTAAGATGAGTCATCAAGGTCTTCCTTCCCTTGAGTCATCCATCACCCAGGCTCCATCCAGAGAAGATGAATGAAAATGAAAGAAATTGATGCCAAGTAGATTTGCAGATTGCCACTAATACCAACGAACAGAGCAGGCTGTACTTAGTTTTGGCTGCTTTCATTAACTTGTGTTACTTTTCTTTTTTTTTACAGCATCTTGGCCAGCTTCATCTGTGGCCTGTTCAACCTTTATGAAGATCTGTATTTTACGTACCTTGAGATCAATCCATTAGGTAATGGATATTTCTGGAAGCAGAACTTTCTGTTCTGATATACTGAAATGAGTTCTTGATCCTTCCTTTGGTTCTGTAATTCACAACAGCACCAGGTGCCATATGCAGAAGTATAGAAGTGGCAGTGATATGTCTTTGAGCTGTTCCTTCAGTGAATTAAAAATGAGGAAATGAAAGATTCCCTTGAAGGGAACGTTAAGGCAGTACTGAAGAATGTAAAAGTTGCACTGTTAGAATAAAACAGCCCCTGAGCCAGATCCTGGACCATGGCCACATTTACTGGTTAATTCCTCGGGGAACTTGCTGGGGCTGGTGGATACTGCCAGTGCCAGGGGAAACAGCAGTCACCCAGCTTTTGCAATGGTGTCTGTATGGTACCAGATGTTGGAATAAATCTGTAATGTGTCTCCGTATAAACCAGAGCTAATTGTGATGTTTCTCACTGCAGTAGTGACTAATGATGGTGTTTACATCCTTGATTTGGCTGCGAAGATTGACGCGACGGCTGACTACATCTGCAAAGTGAAGTGGGGGGATGTGGACTTCCCCCCTCCTTTTGGCAGGGAAGCTTACCCTGAGGCAAGTGACAGCTGGGTTTCCTTCAATGTGCCCTGAATTCATCGTTGCTTGTATGCCCATGGCATTGCTGTTTCCAGTGGTTTTGTTGCTGTGTCTCAAGCACCTTGGCAGTGCTGACCGTGATAACCTGTGCACAGGTAGCTGTAGTTCTAGGACTGCTCAGAATCATACTCTGAACTGCAGTTGCTTCCCAGCTCTGTTTGGTCAGTTCTTTAATTCATAATTTACTTTTTTTAAATGGAGGCTAATATTTAACTTTCCTCAGCTGTGTGCCAGAGCTCTGTGCCTGTGCAGAGCTTCCTTTTGTGGTTCCTGCCCAGGTTGCTCCCCTCAGCATCATTATTTTTCTCTTGGAGTAGTGGTTACTGGGAGCCCTGTGGGAGCTGATGTTCCCAGTGTTTCAGTGACAGTTCTGAGAGCAGAGCAGCAGCTGTGCACAAAAGCTGCATCCAAATGTGAATCCAGAGAAAATAACAACCATTTCTGAAACTTTTAAGTAAGAAGATGTTAATACACCTGATTTTCCAAAAAGTGAGGAGATGAGGGCTGCAGGCAGCACTTTATTGCAAAGCTAGTAGTGCTTGTTCTCTCCCCAAATTCCCTGGATCTATACTGCTGGATGCACAAGCACTGCTCCAGACACAAGTCCCAGCAGCTTCAGAGACTGTTGGAAATAGAGCTCTCTCCTTAATTATTCTGTTACTTATTTTGGGGTCTGTTCTTTTCTCTCCAAAAAGATTTCTGTCCTGACTTTTTCATTTTAATGATTATAATTATGCTTAAGTTAGAAGGTTTTTGTACTGTGGCCAGGAAATCCATTTAGCTGTCCCTTTCCATGTAGCTTGCTGGATGCCAACACTCAACTCAATTTGCTCTTAAAAGGATTAGTTCAGGTTTTGTCTCTGAATCATCCTTCTTGAGTCCCTGGGAAGGTTGTTATGGCAGAGTCTTTGCTGAGAATGTTAATGAACTCTGATGAAGTGCTGCTCAGCAGCCTGGCACACTGGGCTGCAGGAGCACCATGTTGAGCCAAATTACAGCTCTCAGTGATTGTGTTCCTGGCTCCAGCACAGCCAGAGTGGTCACTATGGCTGAGATGATTTTTAGGTTTCCTCAGGTCTCAGACAAGGCCAGAACAGACTTTACATTTCTGTTCAGATTTTGTGCCTG
Source organism: Pycnonotus jocosus (assembly GCA_013400435.1). Classification (NCBI taxonomy): domain Eukaryota; kingdom Metazoa; phylum Chordata; class Aves; order Passeriformes; family Pycnonotidae; genus Pycnonotus; species Pycnonotus jocosus. The sequence goes on from VWYP01060581.1 coordinate 369,092, forward strand.
TCGTGTGAGGGAGGGATGGAGCTGGGCCTCTGTCCCTGACGATGCTGTTTGTAGCTCTGCTGTCCCTTAGCTGTAGCTGATAAGGTGTGATTGCTGTGTGTCCAAATACACCCAGCACTATGAACCCTTGGGATGGAAAAGGCAGGTGCAGGAAGAAGCTGAGGTTGTGCTGCTCTCTCTGCAGGAAGCCTACATTGCTGACCTGGATGCCAAGAGTGGGGCCAGCCTGAAGCTTACGATCCTGAACCCCAAAGGCAGGATCTGGACCATGGTGGCTGGTGGTGGTGCTTCAGTGGTGTACAGGTAATGGAAGCGAGGTTTCCAGAGGGCAAGGATTTCAAGTGCTGGGAGAACATAATTGCTGCAATCTCTGGAAAGTAAACTCTCCTAAAGCCATTTTTCCCATACTATGACTGTTTGGGATCTCTTCAGAATGAAGATACTGTACAGATTTTTCACTACTCTATGGAACATAGTATTGCCTTTGGAATTTAAGTTTGGAAGGGTTAGGGTTAGATACAGTTCCTTTCTGAATTACAAAGAAAGCTGGAGCCTTACAAAGCTGGCTGGAGGCTGTTGAGGGTAGCATGATTGTTGTAGTGGTCACTGAGTTTGTATCTGGGGAACATGACAAGGTTAATTGTGACTGGCACCAAGAAGAGAGCAGCTTTGTTTTCAGCAGACAACACTCTTTCTTGGATTAAGAGTCTCACTTCCCCAGGGATTTGGAATACTTTAGGAACTTTATAGTGACTCAAATTATAACCAGTCTCTTGAATAACTGCTTTCTTTTATTGTTAGTGACACCATTTGTGACCTGGGGGGTGTGAATGAACTGGCAAACTACGGGGAATACTCAGGAGCCCCGAGTGAGCAGCAGACCTATGACTATGCCAAAACCATCCTTGGCCTCATGACCCGAGAGAAGCACCCAGAAGGTAAGGGAGATGCTGCAATTCCAAAGCTGTGAAGCTGTGTCTGGCAGAAAAAAATGCACAGATCTGGGCTGTTACTATGCTTAGCCTTCCTTAGCAGAGCTTTGAATGTACTGCTGCCTTCTGAAGGAATCAGGGCTGGATTTCTGTCAGCTCTTGCTTCAAAGAGAGGACTTTTGGTTTTCCATGGGGCCTGAGAGATCCTTATCAAACATTCTTGCTTGGTACAAAGCTCTTATCTTCCGGGCTCCACTAACTCAACTGCTTTAGGGGGTTTTTTCTACTAAACTGCTTTAGGGGTTTTTTTCCTACTAAACACAACTGGTTAGTCTGCAACTTTGTTTCATTTTATGTCCTTAACTGCTTCCTGATCTTGGAGTACTCTGCTCTTGAAATGGTTTTACTTGCCTGTGTTTCTTCCCTCAGGGAAAATCCTGATTATTGGAGGCAGCATTGCAAACTTCACCAATGTAGCAGCCACCTTTAAAGTAAGTGACCAGTCTCAAACATCAGCAAACACACAGTTGTCAGCCCCCCAGTCCTCCTTCCCAATTCCATATTTGGCTGAGGCTCGTAGTCCATCTCTTCCAGGAGTTCCTGAGATGATGGGACAGAGTGAATGTCTGGCTGCTTGGGTCACCTGTCCTGTGTGTTTCTTTTAGGGCATTGTGAGAGCAATTAAGGATTACCAAGGCCCTCTGAAGGAGCATGAGGTGAGGATCTTTGTACGAAGAGGAGGCCCGAACTACCAGGAAGGATTACGTGTCATGGGAGAAGTTGGTAAGAGCTTGTCCTTAAGTTTTGTTCTTGCATCTTGTTTCTTCCACTTGCTTTCTGCTGAGCCTTCTCAAGGTTAAACACTTCACTTCAGTAGAGCTTTTCCCTGAGGAGGCTGACTGCTCTTGTGTTGTTCCACAGGGAAGACCACGGGGATCCCCATCCATGTCTTTGGCACAGAGACCCACATGACGGCGATCGTGGGCATGGCGCTGGGCCACCGGCCGATCCCCAACCAGCCGCCCGCCGCAGCCCACACTGCCAACTTCCTCCTCAACGCCAGCGGCAGCCCCTCGGTGAGCTCCTTCCCCACTGTGGAAGGGGATGTGGGTGAGGAGCCTCGTGAAGGCAGCTGCCTCTGTCCAAACAGGCTGGAAATGCATTTTGGCCACCAGTGTATTTGTAGCAAGGTTTAGGAAAACAAACATGACTCTACCAGCACAGTTTATCAGGAGAGGCCACCCCATTGCCCGTCTCACTTGTGCAGAAAATGTGGCCTCTCAAAGCTGGCAGTGGAACTGTTGAACCTACTGGGTCATTCAGTTGTCTGTCATTTGACTGTGACAACTGACAGAATGAGAGGACACAGTCTTAAGCTGTGCCAAGGGAAATACAGGTTGGATATTAGGAAAAAGTTTTTCACAGAGAGTGATAAAATACTGGAATGGCCTGCCTGGGGAGGTGGTGAAGTCACCATCTCTGGATGTGTTTAAAAAAAGACTGGATGTGGCACTCGGTGCCATGGTTTAGTTGAGGTGTTAGGGCATGGGTTGGACACTATGACCTTGAAGCCTAGTCATTCTGTGAATTCTGTGACTGAAATGGTCCTATCTGAAAACTCTTTTTTTTGATTTTCTTTGTAATAGACCAGTGTAGCCGAAGTGAGGCCACCTCCTCCTCTGTGTTCCAGGCCATACCTGGAGCACTGTCCCTCACTGACTTTGCTTCTGAATCTTTCAGACTCCAGCACCCAGCAGAACTGCCTCCTTCTCTGAGTCCAAACCAGATGGTATTGCTCCAGCTAAGAAGGCAAAACCAACAGCACCTCTTGGTAAGTCCAGCCATGGAACTGCTGCTGGCAATGTTCTGTTGTTCCCAAAGGCAGGATGGGCATGAGACAAATGTTTTTTTTTCCTAGATATAAGGGGAAGCAGTTTTGTGGTGCCTGCCTATCTTTGTCTTGAGTGTAGTTAAGTGGTTTGGCAGCTCACTTGTGCCATGAGCTCATGCACAAGGCGAGTCAGAGTTGCCTTGATCTGGGATGTTCAGGAACAGCACAAGAGGAAGTACAGTGAGAGGACTCCAGTCTGCTTGTTTTTGAGCAAGAGCAAACCCAAAAGCCCTGAGTCCTGTGGAGAAGAGGACTGCTGCAGCACCTGCCTAGGTGGGCCGGCAGCAGTCAGCTCTGTCATACCATTGCATGAGTGATTCTCTCTTTAACAGATTCAATCCCAGCCTCCAGACCTGGTTCAGGTAGGACCTGTGTGACCAGCTGAATGTGCCTGGCCTTGCTGGCAGCTGACTTTTTCAGTTCTTGGTTTTGTTGCTGTTTTTTCTCTTGAAAAGTTTGCTGTGTTGTCTGGTCCTTTCCTCCTGCCCAGCATTTTTAGCTGTCACAATTTCAACTTCTCACCTGGTCTTTCAAGTGCAGATCACATATGCCCCTGCACAAATACTTCCTATTTCTGGGGGGGAGAGGGCCAGGTCTCAAACAAACTTTGTTTTTTCTTCCCATCCCCCACATAACCATCACAGAGAAGAACAGCCTGAGGCACATAGTAAAAAGCTCTGCTCCCTTTGCTTTCCAAAAGGAGAAGTCACTAATTGTGACCAATAACTGGTATCTTGTTTCAAAGAGAAACAACATAGTGCAGGGGCCCTGGTTATCAGGTTTGGAAAGTACAGAAAAGTCACAAATTAACTAAATATTGCCTTAACAGTCCAGCAAACCATTAAAGCTCGTGCTCAGTGAAGCTATTTTACAGGGACTTTAAGACTCTATTGGGCTCTGTGCTGTGTGAGAATAAACTGCTAAACTGAGGGCAAAGTAGAGCTTCAAGTTACCTCCTGTATCATGAGGAGGGACAGTAGAAGGGGAAATCTTGGATTGTTGCTTGCATGTTCTCAAACATCACTGCCTCTCCGGGTTTGCATTTTGGTGTTCCTGGGAACACTCTTGAAGGGACCTGCAAGATAAACAGAATTTTCAGTTCCCTAATGACAGTGAATCTGAACTGTGAGTGTGTAGGGCTGGAAAGCAAGGACTGAATTTTGTTGAAGCCAGAGGAACAGTACCCAGTTTAATCCCTAATGCTGTTTACCTTTGATCCAAACCCAGAAAGAACTCAGCAGTAGCTCAAGCTGGCATCAGCAGGTGAATCAGCTCTGAGTTTTTTCAAGTTTTAGAATTAATTCTGCCTGGAGTCAGAAGGAGGGACTCAATGTTGTGCTGTGACAAGTGGTGTAAATAGACTTGAAGCCAACAGTCCATCCTCACTGGCTGAACTGTTGCTTTTACTGTGACTCTGTCCCCTGAAGCCAAGTTTTGGGCCATATATAAATTCTTGGAGCCATCAAGTTTGTGTGGGATTCTGATCCAACATTCTTATTAAAAAAAAAAAAAGGAAAGAAAGCCCAAGTATGTTGAGCTGCTTTATTTTCTTTGTCCCCCTCACTTCCTGCCTGTTTGTTTGTTTTTAATTTCCTATCATTCTACATGGTGCCCTGACCAGCCTCCCATGGTTTACCAAGACTGTGGGGCTACATGCAAATAAATACATGAAATTCAAGGTTTTCTTCAGCTTTGCATAAGAAAACTGGGAGAAATATGAAAGGCCCATGAGAGGAGAAGCAGAGGCAGTTTTTACTTCTCTCCTCTCCTATACCAGCTCCCTCCTGTGATTCACTTGCCCATTTAGTGAACCCCAAAACCTGGCTGTGTTCAGAATCCAGGGAATGGGTTGCTGCTTCATCTACAGTTTCTTCCTTAATTTGGACAGTGTGGCTACTCCATCCTGCAAACTGCAGTTCATCTCCTGGGTTCAGTTTGTGGGTGGGGGGAATACACTCATCCAGGAGCCTTTCAGCAGGCATTTGGCAAAGTTGCAGTTTGTGTCTTGCTCAGGTGTACAGTTTGAAGGTGGTTTGGTTTTTTCCCCTCTCTCTGAGCAGGTAAAGCCACAGCACTGTTCAGCCGCCACACCAAGGCAATCGTGTGGGGGATGCAGACCCGGGCTGTCCAAGGAATGCTGGACTTTGATTATATTTGCTCCCGGGATGAACCCTCAGTGGCTGCCATGGTTTATCCATTCACGTAAGTAGCCTGTGACTGCACAGCTTTTCTGTCTCCCTCCAACTCTTCTGTGACCTTCCTCCTCTCTGTCTCTGTGGTTCTTTAGTGGAGCTCTGCCCTGGTCTCCATCCCTGCTGGAACACCTTCTCCTCTGCTCCCTTCCACCCCCAGGTTGGCTTTGTAGGCTGCTTTCTTCAACCATTGATTTTGGGCTGCACTGTTGAAACAGCTTAATGTTCACCACAGAACTGAAGTTCCATTTCATGTGCTTTTAAAAGATGTCCAAATTCTCTTCACTCAGTGAGTAAGGCAGGTGTGACTATCTGGGCTTTCTTTCCAGCCCCCTGGCTGAGCAAAGGCAGGCAAGCTGTGTAAGGTTTCTTCCACTCACCTGCTGTTAGCTGTGTGCTTGTCTGAGACACCTTGATTTGTGCCTGCAGCAGCAGGAATTACCCCTCCAAATATTATCCAGAATCATAGCTCTGCTGACAAACCAAAGCAGGTATGTAGCCAAAAAAAACTTAAAAAAACCTCAAAAATCTTGTTCATATTCTTCCAAGAGCAGCGCTGGTTACTTAGCAGGCAGGAAGCCTGTGGATCCTTCAGTGGGACAGAGAGTTCCTTTGCGGTGTTTATCCTCTTTTACTCATCCCTACAGAGATGAGAAGGGGCTGTTGGGTGTGCATGAGCTGTTTTATTTTACCTCCTCAGTGTGGGGGTCTCCCTGTGGGACAGGGCAAGTAGATCTGCATTCTTGAGGGTGGACTGATGGATTTATTACTATTTCAGTAAATAGTGGAAACAGCAGCTGTTGCTTCCAGTACAGTGAGGTGGGAGCCCAGAGCCAGGCAGGAGCTTTGGTTCATTCCTGTGGTATTTACAGACATCCTGGAGAGCTGATGTCTAATCAACCTCTGTCCTGCAGAGAATTTCTCCTCTTGACAATTAAGACCTTGTACTGTTATTCTGCAGCTCTGATGGTAATTGCAGCTCTGTAATAACTTCTCAGCAAGTGCAAACCTCAGGGTACTGAGTACAGGCACATCTATTCCTGTAGGTGAGTGGCAGCCTCTGGCAGTGCTGGACTTGATTATGGAAGAAAAAGCAATAGGGATTGAAGTTTAAGGCTACCTCTAATTACCTGATTCTGCTTGACCTTTTGGAGGGAGCCAGGCTGGCAAAACCTGGAATGTTCTGTTACGAATGTACTGGTAGGAGAGCACAGCCAGTATCCACATGCTTAAATGACTGCACAGTCAGACTTCACCGCAGTTCAAGTCAGAACATCTACTGTGTATGAAATACCAACAGTGAAGCCTTCCCAGCTGCTTTGCCTCCAGTGCCTGTGGGATGGGCAGAGTCCCACCGTAGCAGGATTGGGAAGCTGACTGGCCTTCCCATTGCTGTCCTGGCTGTTCCTCACAGATACTGGTTTCCTGTTCCCCCAGTCCAGTGTTAGCACCAGCCCAGTGACACAGCTTTGCACGCCTCTCATTCATTACTCTTTCTGTGCCTCATTCTGTCTTCCAGCTTGGAGTAGAGTTAAGGCTCTGGTAACTTCACTGAGGGAGAGCTTATTCATCTTGCTGGATGCCTCTGTCCCCATTAGCCCGTCTCCTTCCATATGCTGCTCTGTCCTATTCTCTGAAGAACCTTCTGCTGTCATATGGTCCCTCCCCAGACATGCTCACGTGCTCGTGAGTGTCTCAGTCAGTCTCGGGGGCTGAGAATGGGGTTTGTAAACTCCTCTGTCTGCATGTGCTGTGTCTCTTTGCCTTTCCAGCAGCCTTAAGGTCAGGGCTTTTCCATCTTCTCTTCCACAGCGGTGACCACAGGCAGAAGTTCTACTGGGGCCACAAAGAAATCCTGATCCCAGTCTACAAGAACATGTCAGATGCCATGAGGAAGCACCCAGAGGTGGATGTTCTCATCAACTTTGCATCTCTGCGCTCTGCCTATGACAGCACTGTTGAAACCATGAATTATCCTCAGGTGAGTGCAGGATCCAGAAGAAGCCCAAATGAAGAAGGAAGACTCTCTCAGCAGGGTACTGGTGTTTCTTAAACCATGATGGCATTAGCAAATTGTTTTGGTCTTCTGGGTTAGCAGATAGCCCTCAGTTCTAACCTCTTGCAGAATGTAAGGAGGATGCTGGGGGTCCCTAGCAAATCCTAATGCTGGACTTGCAATTTGTTTAAGAGGAACTTGGCGCTTTTTGGTTAGCAGTAACTACTTCAGGCTGACTATAATACAGTGCTGCTCTGATGTGCTGGTGTGGCATATAGGTAAAACCTTACAAAAGAAAGATCTTGTAAAATCATGGGTCAGGCCTGTTACTTTGGCTAAGTATACCTGATAGCTGGCCTGACAAGTATCTGTGAGAATCAGCCTGTCAGCCTGCACCCATGAGAAAGGAATCTGCACCTGTGTCAAGAAAGATTCTACCCCTGTGAAACATCTTCCTCCCAAAAGACAAGTATGTAAAAGACCGTTAGAGAGGAAAGGTTTTGACTGACACATACACTAACAAATACTAACCAATGAACTGAGTTACAATGATTTGCTAATCAGTTAGAATTAAACACGATGCCTTCTGATAACCATACAAATATGAGCTGTGAAGAACAAAGATTGGCTGTTGTGGAGGAACAAACAGGTGTCTTTGTCCATCCTACTGTGATGTACAAGGGGGAGAAAATTCCCTGACCAGAGCATTGAGCCTTTTGTGAAGATCATGGCAGCCTGCAGATTCATGCATTTGGCTTTGCTGGATGAGAGTGCACAGAGTGACTTCCCAAATATGACCTCCCAGGGGCCTGACAAGGGGCTGCTCTGTGGGGTACCAATGGTTTTCTTTCTCTTGCTGCAGATCCGCACCATTGCCATTATTGCCGAGGGCATTCCGGAGGCCCTGACACGCAAACTGATCAAGACAGCTGATAAAAAGGGAGTCACCATCATTGGGCCTGCAACTGTAAGTACTGATGGCCACCTTCTCCTTGTCTTTCTTAACCTTCAGGTCAGCTTTCTCTGATGGATGAAGTGTATCCTACAATCTACTTTGTCTTTAGTCACAGGAAGTGCATGCTGCTCTCTCATCTTAAAGTCTTTGCTTCCTCCTTTCTATATATAAGTGCTAGCAAGGCTGCCTTACACAAATGTTCCTCAGTTTCCATCAGTTTCATGATTTTAAAGGGCGTTACACCTTTCTCTTTAATAGGTTGGTGGGATCAAGCCAGGTTGCTTTAAAATAGGCAACACAGGAGGCATGCTGGATAACATCTTGGCATCGAAGCTGTACCGCCCTGGCAGCGTGGCCTACGTGTCCCGCTCTGGAGGGATGTCCAATGAGCTCAACAACATCATCTCCCGAACCACTGATGGGGTCTATGAGGGGGTGGCCATCGGAGGAGACAGGTATGAGTTGGCATCTTCAGTAGGCACTGGTTTTCAAGTTGGTCAACAGAAGAATTGTCGGTAGTTTGGAGAAGGAAGAGCAGGTTGGGTGTTGATTTTTCTTTCAGAAAAGTATATGAAATAAATTTCTGCCATTTCTTCTGTATTGCACACAGATATCCTGGTTCAACTTTTATGGATCATGTCTTGCGTTATCAAGATACTCCAGGAGTGAAGATGATTGTAGTACTGGGGGAGGTGAGTGAGACCACTTCACTATCTGAGAAATACCTGTGTGTGATTTTTGTTTTGGAGCATCTGACCTGATTGCAAGGATGCTAAGTAGCAGCTATTTCTACTGTTCTTGAGTATTCCAAATTTTATTTCTTGCTGCTTTTGTCAAAAGAAATTGAATGTATTCCACAGGCAAGCATAGTCTTCCCTATTTAAAAGAAAAAAAGAACAGAAAAAGAAAAATCAGGAGGTTTTGTTCTGAGATTTCAGTCATTATTCTGTGAAAAGGGAGGAAAAACTCCCAGCAATGCTTCTGTGTGTTTCTTGGAGCTGGTTTTATCAAAAGTGCAGCTTAGAGCCATCTCTCTCTCCCTGCAGATCGGAGGCACAGAAGAGTACAAGATCTGCAGGGGCATTAAAGAAGGCCGAATCACCAAGCCAGTGGTGTGCTGGTGTATTGGTACCTGTGCCACCATGTTCTCCTCAGAGGTATGTGCAAAAATGGGGGCAAAGTCATTAAAAAAATATATGTCCACAACAGGAAGAAAAACACAACTTCACTCGTTGTACCTAAACCTTCCAGAACTGGCAGTAGTAACTTTAATATGCAAAAGTCCACAAATATAAATGATAAATATCTTGCACTTCTGTAGTGCTGTCACAGGAAATTTCCAGGAGATTCTGCTTACATGTGAAGGGAGCCCAAAGATCCCAGGGAAAGCAACAAATTCCAATAGCTGCCTGTTTCTGGAGTGGGGATGGCAGAGATCTATGTTAAGCAGCTCCAAAGTGGGGCAGTTTAGGAAGGCAGAACGTGAATGAATGAGCCTGGAGGGATTCCAGATCAGAACATCCCTGTGACTGCCCTGCTGGCTCTGACTGCAGCCAGGAGTTTTGGTAGCCCAGAGGAGACAGATGTGCAGCCACTGGTGTTCCCAGTCAGGGCTCTATTCTGTTGCACTCTCTGCAGGTAACAGTCTGTATTCCTTAGAGTTCTCTCTTTTCCTGTTTGTAGGTGCAGTTTGGCCATGCAGGAGCTTGTGCCAACCAGGCCTCTGAAACTGCTGTAGCAAAGAACAAAGCCTTAAAGGAAGCTGGAGTATTTGTTCCCCGGAGTTTTGATGAGCTGGGAGAGGTCATTCAGTAAGTCACACTCACAGGGCACTTCCAGCAGTGGACAAAAGCTGTCAGGGCACTGATTCTGGCCTGATAGGGAATATATTTCTGCTTAAGGAAAGCAGCTTCTGTTCATTGTGGGGTTTTAAAGTCTAGGTTAGATCACCTCCCTTGGATCTCTTAGAAGGACCAAAGTTACTGAATGGATTCTCTCCCTAGGTCTGTGTACCAGGATCTTGTGGCCAAAAGAGTGATTGAACCAGCTGAGGAAGTGCCTCCTCCAACTGTACCAATGGATTACTCCTGGGCAAGGGTGAGCTGTGCTGGTTTACCTGCTTTTGGGTTTCTTGGAATCAGACAGGGCATTGGCTGTGATTCTGGATGCCATGTTGAAGTTATAGCTTGTGCTTTGTAGTGCAGTGTGAGCTGCTGGCCATGCTGGTTCTGAGCTGTGGAAGCTGCTCTGAGGGCAAGCCTGAGGCATTGCTGTTTGCCCACTCTGCCCTGTGCTGTCCTCTCTGCTGGTGTGGGTTGTTTAACATCCTGTCTGTACTCTGCAATTCCAGGAGCTGGGATTGATTCGCAAACCAGCTTCCTTCATGACCAGCATCTGTGACGAGCGAGGACAGGAGCTGATCTATGCTGGGATGCCCATCACTGAGGTCTTCAAAGAGGAGATGGGAATTGGAGGGGTTCTAGGCCTGCTCTGGTTTCAGAAGAGGTGAGGCTGCACTTGTGAAAGCTTGCAGATTCTTTGGAGTTTTACTTGTTTATTAATAGACTTTAAAGCAAATTAAAAAACAACTCCATGATTCCTTTATGAAGGTAGGGTCACTGGAATGCCATCTCTGTATTCCCTTCATGACATCATGTCAGCATTTTGGGTTGCATACAGCGTGTTTCAATCTGAGGATGAAGTTTTCCATGAGTCTTGTGGTGCATTGAGGAAATTTCTGTGTTCTAGGCCTGATTCACACTCTGTGGCTACCTGTGTCGCCTCAGCTCTAGAGAGACTGGGGGCTTTACAAACATTTGCATTTGTGTTCTGTCCCTGACTGATGTGTGTCTGTGCCCAGGTTACCCAGGTACGCCTGCCAGTTCATTGAGATGTGCCTGATGGTGACAGCAGACCATGGGCCAGCTGTGTCTGGAGCCCACAACACCATTGTCTGTGCCAGGGCTGGCAAAGATCTGATTTCAAGTCTCACTTCAGGCCTTCTTACTATTGTGAGTACCTGATATAAGGAGGTTTAGCTTTGTTACTCATTACTCTTCTAAGTTTTATTACTACCAGTTTTTGGATTGGCTGCAGAGTCACAGACTGGTGGTGTCTGTCCAGTCACACTTTGAATTTCAACTCTAATAGTTTGGTGCTCCCTGTTTCAAATTTGTTTCATTTTTCCAGTAAGCCAGACTAGTTTGTCTCCTTTGAGTCTAGAAATATTTTGTAGCAGTCAGATTGCTGCAAGTGTTGACTTTGGTTGCCTGACCTCTGACAAGAGTTACTAAAACAGACACTGGATTGCATTTTCCCCCACGCTGTCTCTAGCAGAGATGCACTGGCTCCAAATTGGCACTTGTGTGAGAGATAAGCAGATGCTTTCTCTCGGGTGCCTGCCCAACTCTAATGTCATGAATGCCAGAGACCAGGAGGGTGGATAGGGGAGATAATCTTGGGTTTGTATCTTAATTGTGGAATCCTTTGATGTAATTGCCTTTGTGTCCTGTACCCAGGGTGACCGGTTTGGGGGAGCACTTGATGCTGCAGCCAAAATGTTCAGCAAAGCTTTTGACAGTGGGATTATCCCCATGGAATTTGTGAATAAGATGAAGAAAGAAGGGAAGCTGATCATGGGCATTGGACACCGAGTGAAATCAGTAAGAAAACTGCATCAGGACAAACGGAAGGGATTTTTAGGGATGGGTGGGGGAGAGCAAAGACAAAGGAGAGAAAATTGGCAAGTTTCAGAGGCAGCTATTGACCAAATTCTCCCAGATCTACAAAGAGTATCAGCAAGAGGCAATGTCATTGACTGTAATGTCCTCTGAACTTGCAGATAAACAACCCTGACATGAGAGTTCAGATTCTCAAGGACTACGTGAAGCAGCACTTCCCAGCCACTCCGCTGCTGGACTATGCACTTGAAGTAGAAAAAATCACAACTTCCAAGGTGAAAGGGGCCAGCATTGAACTGCTCTGGGCACTGGTTCTCACAGGAGGGAAAGGGACTGGGGCTTAGCTGTATTTTCAGTGCAGTGCTTCATAAATTATTGCCGGGGATTGTGTCTGGGGTAGAGTTGAGGCCAAGTACAGCTGCAGTTTGGGAAGGTTGGAGGCATTTGGCTACCAGGAAAATGCTGAACAAGCCAAACCATCATCTGTGTGGCCACTGTCCACACTGGCACTGCTGGGTGTAAATCCCAGGCTGTTGGCACATGACTGGGAACCTCTAGGGCTTGACCCAATGGACCCCTTGTTTGGGGCTGGTTTTCCAGCATTCCCATTAAGTGTAGCTCTTGCTCAGGCTGCTGAGCAGCCTCTCCATAACTGGGCTGCTGCATCCCCAGCCACAGGCAGCCCTCAAATCACCAGTGGAAGGTGCCAGGTGAACACCATTTGCACTGTTGACATCTTCATTGGGGTGTGTTTTATTTCCTGCAGAAACCAAACCTTATCCTGAATGTAGATGGCTTAATTGGAGTGGCCTTTGTTGACATGCTCAGGCATTCTGGCTCTTTCACACGGTGAGTGAGGGGGGCTGTTCTTGCTGCATGGTCCTATGAAGCTGCACTGCCAGCTCCTGAGGGGCAGAATTCCATGACACAGAGAAGGAAACATAGCCTGCCCTGGCTTTTGGGGCAGAAAGCTGTCAGGGGAATTTGTGTGGCTTCTGGCACTACAGCAGGTGGCAACCCATCTGAGATTGATTTCTTAAAAAGATGATTACCAGGAGCCATTTCTTTTCCTTTGTTTTGCAGGGAAGAAGCAGATGAATATATTGATATAGGAGCTCTCAATGGGATCTTTGTATTGGGCAGGAGTATGGGATTCATTGGTGAGTTTGCCACGTCCTCCCTGCCCCTTCCCTCTTCCTGGGGCTGCCCTGCCCCAGGAACACCAGACAAACCTGAAATCCAAGGGCATTCAATGCACTCCAGAAATCCAACTCAAGACAGACTAAGAGGGATGGGACTTTTGTAATATAAACCACTCCCCTTTCAGGACACTACCTGGACCAGAAGAGATTGAAGCAGGGCCTGTACCGTCACCCTTGGGATGACATATCCTATATCCTACCGGAGCATATGACCATGTGAGAAGCTGGTGTTGCCTTGGAGTGCACCAGGACAGAAGCCTGTCCAGGGGACAGCCACAGTGGGACTGTGATGTGTAAAGATAATTATTGGGACAGAGATGTCGAGCTGCCTGGTCAAACTGTGCAAAGCGACTGTTTTATAAGGATAGAAACTTACTCTAATAAAACCAAAACTTGTGCTATTCCCTGTGTTACCTGCTGTATTTAATACTGTCTCTCACACTTTTATTTTTTCTCTTCTTATTTCATTTTGTTTCCAGAAGTGATTTGGGGTTGGGGGGGTAGAGTTTGGCTCATAGGTATGCCTTACTGAACCTAACTCTGGTAACAAGCTGTACCTTTCCCATGAGGGGAATGTGCCTGTCATTCCTATAAGCCATGACTTTGGATTTTTTTGTTGTTCGTTGTTTTTCAATGTTTACCATGTTCTTATCCTTGGTCTGGCTGTACCTGAATCCTGGGACCACTGCTGATGTATAGCCAATGTTAATCAAGCTGGTGTAGTAATTTAAAGTGTAAAGTTGTAACATACTGCTGTGAAAACTGTGAAATACCTGTGTCTGTATTTATGCAAACAACCTCTCCTTTCCTCTGACTGTTGCTCTGTGCACTGTCACTCATGTAATCTGCAGCTGCAAAAAAATCTCAGTAATAATTTCAGTGTCCTCCTTGTCTGTGTATTGTAACCAAACGCAAATAAATACACATTACTAATTTATTCCTTTTCTATCTCTTTTTGTGAGTTGTGTCGAACCAATGTCTAAGGCAATGAGTGACAAGTTGTCATTTAACAAAATAACAACGTTCAAGGCAATTACTCCTGAGGGTGTGTTTCAGGTGATTTTTAAAAGGGGAGACATAAAAATCAAACTGCATACAGATTTCACCTTGCTTGTTTCAGTGTAGGTCAAAAATATAAAATTCAGTAAAGCAGAGAATCAACAGAAGGACACAAGCGAGATATGACTGATATAGCATTATACAAGAGTTAGGGAACTGCACTGTGTGTATAGCAAACATGAACTAACCACCTACAACTCACTGCACTGTAACTAAAAACCCTGTGTACCACGGAGTGAGAGAATTCATAATCGCTTGGGTGCAGCCTAGGAGAGTGCAGGTAAGAAGAAAATTATGTGGATTACCTGAGGCTCTGAGTGCGCCTGGTCCGTGGCACCTGAGCTCCCCGATGGCACCGGGGCACCCCCACGGCGGAGAAGGAGAGCGGGCGCGGGGTCCCGGGGGCTCCGGGCTGAGGGGACGGAGAGCCGGGGCCTGAGGGACGGGCAGGAAGTCCCGAGGGGTCCGGGATGAGGGGATGCGGTGTCCCAGGAGGGCCCGTGGCCTCCCGGACCGAGGGCATGGGGATCCATGGGGGTCCCGAGTTAAGGGCACGCGGGGTCTCGGGGGGTGCCGGGCTGAGGGTACAGGGGGGTCTCGGCGGGGTCTCCTGGGGTGCCGGGCTGAGGGTATGGCGGGGTCTCGGCGGGTTCTCGGCGGGTGCCGGGCTGAGGGTACAGGGGGATCNGGGCCCGCGCGGCGGCGCGGCGGACGGGGAGGCCGAGGCGGAGGAGTTCGGGTGCCCGGCGCACTGCTCCGACCTGGCCTGGCGGCAGAACGAGCAGCGCCGCCACGGCCTGTACTGCGACATCACGCTGGCTTTCGGCGGCGCGGGCATGGCCCGCGAGTACCGGGCGCACCGGTCCGTCCTGGCCGCTGCCACTGAGTACTTCACGCCACTGCTCTCGGGGGGGTTCGCGGAGTCGCGCTCGGGCCGCGTGGAGTTGCAGAAGTGGAGCTCGGAGGGCGGCCCCGACCCCGACACGGTGGAGGCCGTTATCGGTTTCATGTACACCGGCACCATCCGTGTGAGCCCCGGCAACGTCCATGAGGTGCTGGAGATGGCGGACAGGTAAGTGCAGCCGGGGCGGGGGCTGGCGGGGACTGAGCCACGGCATCAGAGCATCACAGACTGCTTTGGGTTGGAAGAGACATTAGAAGTTAATCTCGTTCCACCTCCTGCCATGGGCAGGGACACCTTCCTCCATCCCTCCAAGCCCCATCCAACCTGGCCTTGAACACCTCTAGGGATGTATAACTCCCTTGTTTGTCCTGCAGGTTTCTGCTGACTCGGTTGAAGGACTTCTGTGGAGAGTTTCTGAAGAAGAAACTGAACCTCTCCAACTGTGTGGCGGTTCACAGCTTGGCCCACATGTATTCCCTGAATCAGCTGGCCCTCAAAGCGCAGGATATGATCAGGAGAAACTTCCACAAAGTCATCCAAGATGAGGAGTTCTACACTTTGCCATTTCACCTTGTCCGAGACTGGCTCTCAGACTCAGAGATCACCGTGGACTCTGAAGAAATCCTCTTTGAGACAATTTTGAAGTGGGTTCAGAAAAATCCTGAGGAAAGAGAGAGGTACTTTGAAGATCTCTTTAAGCTGCTAAGATTGTCTCAGATGAAACCCACATACCTGACTCGCCACGTCAAATCTGAGCAGCTGGTGTCGAGCAATGAGGTCTGTGTGAAGTTGGTGTCTGAGGCCGTGGAGAGCCATGCCCTACGCTCTGAGATCCTGCAGTCTGGGAACCTGCAGCATTCCGCCTGTCCCGCCTCGCTGCTGCCGCGCTTCGGCCAGAACATGGACGTCATCATGGTCATTGGTGGCGTGTCCGAGGGCGGTGACTACCTGAGCGAGTGCGTGGGCTACTTCATCGATGAGGACAGGTGGGTCAACCTGCCTCACATCCACAACCACCTGGACGGGCATGCTGTGGCCGTGACAGAATCCTATGTGTACGTGGCTGGCTCCATGGAACCAGGGTTTGCCAAGACTGTGGAAAGGTACAATCCAAACAGAAATATTTGGGAGCAGGTTTCAAACCTAATCACCAGGAAGCATTCCTTTGGCCTTACTGAAGTGAAAGGCAACTTGTACAGTATTGGTGGACATGGCAATTTCAGTCCAGGCTTCAAAGATGTGGCCATTTATAATCCTGAGCAGGACAAATGGCTGAACCTGGAGTCGGCACCAAAGATCCTGCGGGATGTCAAAGCTGTCTCTGTGGAGGACCGGTTTGTGTACGTGGCTGCCCGCACCCCGGTTGACAGCGACAGCGAGGACGGGCTGAGGGCCGTTATTATCAGATATGATGCTGAAACCAGGCAGTGGCAGGACGTGGAGTCCCTGCCCCTCATCGACAA
The DNA here is from genome assembly GCA_013400435.1 of Pycnonotus jocosus. Taxonomy (NCBI): domain Eukaryota; kingdom Metazoa; phylum Chordata; class Aves; order Passeriformes; family Pycnonotidae; genus Pycnonotus; species Pycnonotus jocosus. Next base: position 385,366 of record VWYP01060581.1, read on the forward strand.
CTACTGCTCCTTCCAAATGTCTGTTGCCAACACCAACTTCTACCACACGGCATCGTGCTGCCCCAAGAGTTACCCCATAGACAATGAGGAGGCCAAGGGAAAGATCTCCAGCAGGGCCTCGGATGAAATCCTGGAATCCTTGCCCCCCGAGGTCCTGAGCATTGAAGGAGCAGCTATTTGTTACTACAAAGATGATGTGTTTATCATTGGGGGCTGGAAGAACAGCGATGACATTGACAAGCAGTACAGGAAGGAGGCCTATCGCTACTGTGCCGAGCGGAGGCGCTGGATGCTCCTGCCCCCAATGCCACAGCCCCGCTGCAGAGCCACTGCCTGTCATGTGAGAATCCCCTTCAGGTGCCTGCAGGGAACACAGAGGTACCCCATGCCACAAAATCTCATGTGGCAAAAAGATAGAATAAGGCAAATGCAGGAAAGGCAGATGCAGGAAATACACCGATACTCCCTCAGCTTACGGAGGATGCCACGCTCCCAGATCGAGTGCTAGTGTCTGCAGTATCACTCCTGATGAGCCCAGGAAATAAACCCATTTGTTAGGCTTGATGTGTCTTTATAAGACATGAGGGTGTGGATTAGATTTGATACATAAAACCAGCATCTGTTGTATGCTGAAAATTCAGAAGCTCGGAAGTTGAGGGTGGGTGGGAATTGAGACACTCCATGAATCCAACAGTATTCCTTAATGATGCCCAGGGAAAAGCTGTAGCCTGTACTGGACTGTGAAATGTCTCCGGGAGTATTAAGTCTGTTACATCTCTCCTGAGATCTTTAGTTCCAAGGGTTTCTGTTGTGTAAGTCTCTAACAGTTCTACTTGGAAAATCAAAGATCTCTCTCTTAATAATTTAGTGGTTACATTTGTCTGTGCTTGAAAGCACCTGTTTCATTTGCACTTATCTCTTGACATTCCTTTGATTCTCTGCTCAGTGACTAAACTTCACAGGATTGCTGTTGGTGTACTTGGCTTTCCCAAGCTGGAGGCAAGTGCAATAGTTCTGTATGAAACAAAAGCACAATCTTTCTTTATGAAATTACTTCAGGATGTTTCTATGTGTATTAAATATTTTGTATTTGTGTGTTGTAGAGAGGCTGCAGAGTTTGTTTATAAGTGGATGATTGGTTGGACACAAGACACTTGCTAAGAGAGAGCTTGAGACAGTGGATTTTTAGGTGTATTTGCAGGTTTGAGTCTGTCTCTGACTCAAATTTAAGGACTTGGGTCAACAGCCTGAGCAAAGGAGTGACAACCAGCGATGAGCCACCCACCCACCCTTGTTGTTCAGTCAGACTGGATCAATAAGAGTGGGATTATTTCATGGGAATATAGTGAAACCTGAGCTACTCGTAGGTCTTTTCTCAAATGTTGCACATGTTTTAATTCTAGTGAAAAGCGATGGAAGAGCCCCTGCGGTTCCCAGCCTCTGACAATCGGAAGCCTTTTCCCCTCCTGTGCTGTCCCAAGGGACTCCCAGCAGCTGTGCTGCAGCTCTGTACTAAGCTGGCACGTGTGTTCCTGCAGGGGGGAGAGCTGGGCTTTCAGAGTCTCCAAGTATCTCAATTTCCCCACTTGCTGTGGTGGGGAGATTTAAGCTCATTTAAACACCTTTTGGCGTTCTGAGGTGGCTGTACATGCAAGTGCCCTGGGTGGCTCCTGCTGCACTCCCAGGGAACAGCACATGGCATAGTCCCTTTGGAGTATCCTTGCCTCTCAGTTACCTGTCCCACTGAGCACTCCTCCTCCCCAGTCCAAGAAGCTCCAGGACCCTTTCATTTATCAACAGTTTCAGTGCATATTTCCTACCTCCTTTTCTCCCCATCCTTCCCTTCTTTTGAATGTTCCAGTTTTTTTCCATGCAGTCTAACTCAGGATCTTAGGGAAGGGAATGGGAGGAGTAAGCTGGGTATTACAAAATTTGTGTAGGCAAACCTTTCTGGAATATGTGTTAGTGTTCTTGGTTCATTGATGATTTGCTGGTAGTTTTGATGTGGGTGACTTCTTTGCAAAGAACTTTAAACCAGTTTGGGGTTTGTTTTGGTCTTAATTGTTTTGCTTCCTGAGCTGCTCATTCTCCTTTTCCAGTTCAACAGGCAGCCCAGATCATATCTGAAACTTGGGTAAGTCTTTCCACCACTCAGTGTGTAAAGGTTTCTCTGATGTGTATGTCCCTTAATGCTCCACTTTATGGTTCCTGGGCCACTTTGATATCAACAACTTGTCTGTTTGTGAGAGAGTCTTCAGCCTCAGTTAAAAAAAACTACCAAACTTGAAATTCTGAAGAGTTTGTCTCAGTTTACTCCTGTGTGGTAACCATGTTACATTTTCTTTGCCTGTTTAGTTGTTGGGGAAAGTGAAGTCTATGGTACTGGCTTCATGCAAGAGGAAATAGGTGAGTTTAAGGTGATGTTTGCAGGTGACTGTTCCCAAACAGCTGCTGCAGGCTCGTAAGCCGGGGGTTGATCCATGGAGTCTGGCTCATGGACTCTTGCAGTCTGGCTGGAGTAGGTGCAGAATTGCTGCTGCTGCAGCAGCTTGTGATAAAGTGTGCAAATGCCTCTAGTGCTGAATCCATCGATGTAACAGCAATTTGTAGGAGCTGATTTAAAGATACTTTCCCAGACTTTGCACCAAAGCAATGTAGAGGAGTTCAGGTCCTCCACCCTGCTGAACCAGCTGGAGGGATTTAACAGGCAGTTGGAGAGTGGTAGGTCACCACCACAGCTCTCTCCAAGCTCTCTTGTAGTCTATGATCAAATACAGACAATTTGTAGGGAGAAACACCAAGATGGTTCTCTCAGTTGGAACAGGAGCTGAATATTTAATGCATGGCACTGTGCAATAGAGGCAAGAACAAACTTTGCAGTCTTGCTTTTTCTAAGCAAAATTGATATTGCACTTCCCAGGAGGACTTTGGGCTGACGGACAAGCTGCGGTGTTTACTAAGAGCACTCCACTCAGAGGCAGTGTGAGCCCAGCCCCATCTCTGGACAGGTAACCCGTGTGTGCCAGCCGCATGCCGTGTGTGCCGTGCTGTCCCTCCACATGCTCTGGGGTGGGGGGTCCTGGCAGCAGCACAGGCTGCTCTTAATGTTTACTCTGCCAGTTCTGGGATAGTTTTAAGCAGTTGGGCTTTTTTAGCCTCGAATCCCAGGGGACCAGTGGCACTGATGTGGTTTGTGACTGATAGGTCAAATGGTCCATTGCATCACATGAGGTGTTGGGAGAATTGCATTCATGGCTCTGGCTGCAGTTTAGCCCACAAGCCTGTGAATCCATGACAATTCCACATGCCCTTGACCACCATAGCTTGCTGGGTGTTTATCACATGATCCCATAAACAAAAGTCTGGGAATTCTTCCCATGTGTTTCTAGAGGCTGGTCAGCTGTCAGCAGGATCCCTGTGTGTGTTCAGTAAGGGTGAGAAGGCTGACTGCTGGCCTCACTGAGGGAAAAGGACGTTGTGGGGAGTTTTCCTCCTCCTTAGGACAATCACACCTCTACACCTGTCCTGATGCCTGCCACCAAACACATAAGCACACATGTCATGTCCTGGCTTTCTGCTCAAAGTACCAGTGGCAACTGCCAGGTGCTGGCAGTCACTTTAGTAACTCCCAGGTGCCATATGTGTACATAATATTTTCTAACTACCTGGATACTCCATTAGTAGCCAGGGGTTGGTTGTGTTTTTAATGACTCCCTTGCACATAGTGGGAGACCACTTCAGAGATGAAGCAAACAGGCCAATGTTACATGTGCCAGGATCAACTGTACCCAGCATTCTGCTTGACTATTACAATGGCATTTTTCTCCATTACAGTAAATATTAAAATCCAAACTCTTGGCTCATCGTGGGTGTTGTGGAATACTGTGGTGGCTAGCAACAAACACAGTTCCAAGGAATTAGAACTTTTTATGTTCTTGATACAGCCTTGTAACAGGATGTTTTAAAATCCAATGGGCTTTGAAAAGCAAGCATAAAGAAAGTGGTTTGTGGCTTGGATTTATTTTCAGCTCTGTCCACCTTAGGTTGGGGTACAAGCCATCTCATATTTGACAGTCCTGGATGGATTCTGATAAAACAGGTGCTCTTGAGGATCTAACCCTGTTACTAATATGAATGTAGAGTGTGGAACTAACGAGCTGTTTGATGACCATTAATAGTCAGATTCTTCTCGTGGGTCCATGTCACTGTGGATTGCAGCAGCTCTGCTCCCCTGGCATATTAACAGAGGGACAGCAGTTTCCTGGGAAGCAGCACTCCTGTCCTTACCTGTGAGGTAAAGTAGTATGTGTCATAGGCCCTTTGAAACAGATCCTGCTGTCCTGTTCTTGACCTTAAATACACTGTACTAAAGTTTATTGTAAGAGGTGAATTAATGAAAATAAACCTTTTATTTCTCTAGCATTCTGTTGTGCTTTTGATTTTTTAAGTTGATATGTAGGGTGTGGCTGATACTCATGTTGGGTAGTGCTGCTGAGTGAAAATTTGAAATCCTAGTGATCCTTTTGGTCTGTTACAATTGTTTCTATTTTAGAACAAGAGAACATACTCCCTTGCTGCCATGGAGACTTTATTACCTAAAGAGAACTATTTACACAGGCATCCAATGATGGGATGCTCAGAAGACTTTATTAGATACGCAGAACTATTTACACAAGCATCCAGTGATGGCTGATCACAACACTCCTAGCTAAGGGGAACTATTTACAACGGCGAGCTCCGAGTTGAACTGGTGAACAAGATGTCCATGGAGGAGTTGTGCTGGTAGTAGTGTTGCCTGGCGATGTATTCCATGACGTTGGAGAGTCCTGGCACCACGCAGCAGCTGACGGCACTGCGGGTGATGCCCATGCTGTGGGCGTCGTACCACTCATTGGTGTCCTCCTCGTAGCACTCGGTGGCAACGGTGGTGCTGAACCCATTGAAGCCCCCGACCACGAACAACAGGCCGTCCATCACCTCAATGCCAAAGTTGCTGCGTGGGTTTAGCATGGAGGGCACGGCGTGCCAGGCGTTGGCGATAGGGTTGTATGCTTCCACGCTCTGGAGCCGGCTGTTCCCATCAAACCCTCCAACCTGTGAAGGCCAAAGGGACAGAGCTTGACAGGGGCCTTTCCTCAGCCAGGTCCTGGCATGCACAGTGAGATGGGAACTGCTCCTGCCTCCCTGGCTGCAGTCTGAGCATGGCGGAGAGCATGAAATCTCCAAACATGGCTCTTGCTTATTGTTCCCTGCTCTCTGAGGAGCTTTCCTAAGCACTTTATGCAACTGTCAATGTTGACAGTTCTCCAGAGGTTGGATGCAATCCATGGAGAGGATAAACAATGGATGAACAGGTCCAAGTCCCTGCTCTGCTGCCGATGCTGTTGGCAACAGCAGAAATATTCTTTGCTGCAGCTGCTTAAACATTGGCAAACACCATTTTCATACTCAAAAGTGTGTGACGGGTGATAACATTCTCAGGAGATGCATCAACCATTCTGGTTGTAAACACATGGCTATCCTGGAGGTCTGGGAACTGCAGCCATCCAAAGGACTGCAGTGCTGGGTGGTGTTGGCCCTTACCGCGTACACTTGGTTCCCGTACGCCATCACCCCAACTCCGCTTCTCCTGCTGCTCATTGGGGCAATCAGGGACCACTGGCTTGTGGTGGGGTTGAACACTTCAGCTGAGCTAAGGCACTGATCACCATCAAACCCACCACAGATGTAAACCTGGGGACAGGAGAGGTGGGAAACTGTGAATGGAGTGGTTAGACCCTTGGTGAGGAAACATGTGAATGGTGTAGCAGGATTTTTGGGGTGTTTTGTTTTAGAATGGGTCTTGTTATCCTGGGTTCAAAGTAGCAGCAGTGCAAAGAGTTGATGCCAGCAAGATTTCGACTCAATTTTCCAAGCTGCCTGAAGCAGACAAGCCTGGCATTGCACCTGTGGCCAGGAAAAGGGCTGTCAGGCCTTTTCCAGGTGGACAGCAACTCTGGCAGACTTTTTGTACTCCTGGCTGCATCTCTGCCACACCAGGCAGGCTGCTTTATATCTGTAGCTCCAGGATTTAATGAATTGTTACGAATTTAAGTGTTACGAATTTAGTGAGGGTTTATGTGAACTTTCTTCATGCAGCAACCCCAACTGCTCTTAGTTGAGGTTAGCTTACCTTTCCATTCAGTGTGGTTGCACTGGCATCGCTCCTCTGCTCGTGCATGGGGGTGATCAGGGTCCACTGGTTGGTGTCTGGGTCATACCGCTCTGCTGTGTTGAGCCGCATGTACCCGTCAAACCCTCCCATGGCATAGATGAAGTTGTCCACAACAGTGACGCTGACGTAGCAGCGCCGTGAGTGCATGGGTGCTACCTGCTGCCATGTCTTCTGGAGTGGATCAAACCGTTTGACGATGTTGAAATAATCTGTGCCATCAAATCCACCGATTACATAGACGTGGCCTTTCAAATAAGCTGAGCCATGATAGGCAACGGGGCTCTCTTGCTCCCAAGGGATGTTCAGCCACTTGTCAGTGCGGCCATCATAGGTCTCGATGGCGCTGGTGGCGCCGCCCCCGCTCCAGCCCCCGATAGCAAAGAGGATGGCGTAGGGCAGGCGCGGCCGGGTGAGGAGGTTGGCATTGACTGAGGAAGTCTGGCCATAGGAGTTCAGGTCGTAGATTTCAGACAGTGCACTGATGATGAGATCTTTGCAGCTGGCATTTTCTTTCACGTACTCGTGAGCTTTGACGTTGTTCATAAAGTAGTCGGATTGTAGGAGTGCCAGTCGAACCTGAAACACGCAAGGAGGAGGTTGGAGTACTAATACTGATGGTTTCCCCCTTGGTAGCCTGTGGGGACAGCTCCAAAGCAGGGCTGCACCCACCTTGCTGAGCAAGCAGGCGATGTGCTGCCTCCTGTTCTGCGGGTCATGAGCGATCCACCTCAGCACAGCCTCAAACACGGCTTCTTCTCGCCGCACGTTAAGCTCATCCTTCTCAATGATGTGTGCCAGCTCCTCGGCAGAGAGGTCTAGGAACTCCTCAGACACCTGGGACACCTCCTCGAAGTGATGCAGGATGTACACGCAAGCAGCTGCGCGCAGGTCGGGGCAGTGGTAATAGTCAGTGAGTCTGCAAATGCCAATGCAATTCTCAAAGCTCAGCCTGGAACTGAGGAACTCACAGCACAGGCTGACAATGCCCATGACATTGAACTGATCTGCTGCAGCCAACAAACTCTCAACGTTGTCCTCTGTGATCGGTACTGTCCCAGTGTAGGCGTAATTGATGATGAGACCCATCATTTCAGCTGAAATGCCAGGGATTTGATAGACCATCTTGTCTGCGCTGTCCCAGTTGGTAAACAGAGTCCTGAAAACATGGTGTTGCTGCATTAAACCCTGCCCCTGGATCCCCTGTGCTTCCTCTGCCTCCAGGAAAACAGTTTTGGCACTGATAGGAGCCATTCTGGGAGGCCTCATCATTTATTGATTAATGTTTTACTTGCTGGTTGTTTGAAAAAGGAGATACAACCTCTGGAGCATACCAGAGCTGGAGGCAGCAGGGCAGGGGGTTACACCTGAGAGGAGCAGAGTGGCAAAATCCCCCCACTGCCTGCTGCCCACACTGTGGAGATGAGTCCAGGACAGTGGGGGGTTTCTGGGAGCCAGTGCACACAGCCAGGGCATGTTCAGCCTCTCACCCATCAGCACCCCAAGTCCTCCTCCCCAGGGCTGCTCTCAATCCATTCATCCCTCAGCCCGGATTGATACTGCCTCAACCCAGGTGCAGCACCAACACTTGGTCTTGAACCCCAGAGAGTCACAGGGTGTGGGGAAGGCAAAGCTGCCCCGTGGCAGCTAGGCCAGGCTGGCCAGGCTCCAGCCCTGCACTGTCTGGGGCTTCCTCTAGCACCATTGCCAAGAGCCACTGATACGTGGATTAATCCTGGTGTTCAGGGAGGTGTGAGGACTATGGGAAATCACCTGATGAGAGGTTCAGTACAGGGGGAAGTCCTGGAGAAGTGCTGAGGCAGGGTGACGTCAGTCAGGGAATAGTATTTGTCCCCATCCCCTTGTGTTTCAACTACTGACCTGAAGTAGATACTGCAGCAAGAGAGGATGAGCTTGTGAGCCTTGAATTCCACCCCATCTACACTGATGATCACATCACAGAATCTCCCTTCCAGGCGGAGTTCATTGGAGATGCTGCCACTCATCTTCCTCTCCATGTTGGAGGATGAATATTTGGTAGGTGCCAAGTTATCCCCCACGTTGGAACCAGAGGCAGTGGACCTTGCTGAGGTGTGTGGAGCACTCTGGTGTTGTCCCCAAATATCCAGCACTGAGCCCCCTTGCTGGTTCTGGATTGTGCCCCATAATGACATCACAGAGATGCAGGGGTGGCCCCAGGCCCAGCATTCTGTGGTTGCCCCCAGCCTTTGCTTCCCTACAGCCCGGGTTATGCTGGGTCCTGAACCTGCACCTTGTTGATGGTTGCTTGGAGCAAAACCAGCCATGTGATTGATCCTCTGGCAACCCTTCAGTAATGTTTCACTGGGGTGTAACAGCCCCCAAATGTGGGCATGGACCACTGCTGAAAGGTCTTGTGTCACCTCGCCCAGGGGGAAGCTGAAGTGCAGTCCAGCTCATGTGAGTGCTATCACACACACTGTCCCTGCTGCTTTGTCAGTGGAGGTTTAGGTTTTATATTGGAAATGCTGGGAATGTGCGGTCCAGCCCTGGCACAGGCTGCCAGGGCAGTAGTGGTAGATGATCATCCCTGGAGGGGTTTAAAAGTTTTGTGGATGTGGCACTTAGGGACATCGGTTAATGGTGACTTTGGCAATACTGAGGGATTATTCTTTGAGGGCTTCTCCCCCCGGCAGTGTTCTGTGACTCAGTGTTCTCAGTGTTCCCGTGGGTGCGGAGTTGTTTAGCGCCGGGCCGGAGCCCTGAGGGCACGAAAAAGCCGATGACTTTTTTTTTTTTTTTAATATATCTTCCGCTTTCTCGGTTCGTCGCGAGAGAAACGCGACCCCCGGTTGGAGCTGCTGCGGGCGCGGGACGGAGCGCAGGAAGATTCTCCAGCCCCGGCAGCCACCGAACGCTCCCGGAGCACCGGCCGGGCCCCCGGGCCTGCGGCCGCGTTCCGGTCCCGCCCCCGCGCCCGCTCCGCCCCGCGGCTGCGCGGCCCGGAGAGAGCGGAGCGGAGCGGAGCCGAGCGGAGAGATGGTGAGCGGGGCTGCGGGCCGGGAGTGCCCCCAGGACGGAGGGACAGAGGGAGCTGGAAGGTCTCGGTCCCCCCGGAGTTTGGGGAGGATCGGGGCGGCAGCGAACGGGGTCTCTGCCTGCAGGTGCCCGAGCTGGAGAAAGCTACGGTCCGGATCCGGCAGCCCGAGCGTGTGCGGGGGATCATCCAGTCTCTCCGGGAGCAGGGGGTGGCCAAACTGCAGGTACTGTGCTCTGTCCTTTTCTCAGCTGCCCCTTCCTCGTCCCCCGGCCCCGGCCTGGCTTCTCCCAGCCCCCCGAGGAAGCATCTGCGGCGAGGGATGCAGCTGGGGAGGGAGAAGCCCCGGAGTACAGGGAGCACGGGGCTGGTGGCTCCCCCCGGACGGAGCTTTTGGCTCCCAGTTATGAAGCTTTCACTGTGCGCCAGTCCCCAGACCCCTGCTCCGCCCAGGCAGGATGAAGCTCTTATCGCCCTTTCGGTGCCGATAAGAGCTCGGGGGTGGAAGGGTGAGGACATTCATCTGCCTCGCGGCTGGTAGGAGCGGCCACGTCGTCGCTGCCAGTCGCTGCCAGTCTCTGGAGACTAGAGGTGCAGGGTGCAAGTTCTCACAGGTGGCAGCGCCTTGGGCTCACTCCGGCCACTGCAGAATGCACTGGGTCACACACGGATTTGGTTTTCTCCCCTCTTCTAGGTAATTTCTGACTTTGACATGACGCTGAGCAGGTTTGGTTGCAATGGCAGGCGCTGCCCCACATCTCATAGTGAGTGGAAGCCGTTGTTTTTACTGTTGCTGGTTCTGTTTGGTTTCTATGTTTGTATTCGATGTAGTTCCTGTCATCCCCTGTGCCCTCCTCTGCCAAGCCTGGCCGCTCCATCCTGTCCTCCCCAATGCTGGTCTGGGCCTCAATGCCTGGTGCCAGCTGCAGGAGCCAGGGGCCAGCTCCTTCATCCCCTGGCTGCTTCATCCCACTGCCCACAGGCACCAAGGCTGCTGTCTGGGCAAGCCAGCCCTGCCATTGGGGCCTGCTGCAGGCTCAGAGTGGGAGCCACTGCATTGAGACCCCACAGTGAGCCTGTGCTCAGGTCACAGTGTCACCACAGCTTGTATTGGGAAGAGCCAGCACTGAGATGCAGGGGAGTTGCTGTAGAAAGTCTGTTTATGATTCTGTGCTACATCACTGGCGTTTTGTTTTCTTTGCAGATATCCTCGATACCAGCCGTGTTATCAGCGAGGATGGCAAGAAGAAGGTGGGTGCTGTGTGTAAGGCACGCCTTGTCTTGGCTCGGTGACTGTTGTACCTGTCACCCATCATCAGGAGATCACATTGGCTGATGTGGTAGCTCTCCCAGCTGTGGTGGCTGCCAGGATGGAGTGAGAAAGTGTCCAGGCTGCATTTCAGCCAGCAGTGACAGAGAAGAAGTTCAAAAGGGAACTCAAATTTGCATGTGCAGCTGTGGGTGTTTCAGTTTGATAAGAGGAGGAAGGGGAGGGCTGTCTGTACCTGCATCATTTGGAGCAAGGTAGGGGCCAGCCAGGCTGCTGAGTGTTTAGGAAGAGCAATGGAGAGCTTCAAAAATGGCTGTGTTTAGGAAGAGCTTTGGAGAAATTCAGAAATGCTAGTTTTGTTTAGTCTCTTTAGACCTGATGTTCACTTTGGTTTTTTTCCCTCTGTTTGACACTCCAGCTGAAGGATCTGCTCCACTATTACTATCCCATTGAAATAGATCCCAACCGAACCCTGGAAGAGAAGTGTCCCCTCATGGTGGAGTGGTGAGTGCTGTTTGTGGTGATCTTGACCTTGTCCTGACAACCTTTTGTCCCTGAGGACTACAGGATATGAAGCTTGAATCATCTCTGGGCTTGGCAGTGATCCCACAAGGTTTAGTTGTTGTTTCTGACTTCTGAGGGCCTCTGCCTGGGAGCTCTGTCACTGCTGCCTTTCCCATGTCAAATACAGGTGGACCAAGGCCCATGAGCTGCTGGTGCAGCAGAAGATCCACAAAGGGGACATAGCCCAGATCGTCAGAGAGTCAGAAGCAATGCTCAGGTAGGGGCACAGGGATGTGATGCTGAGGTACAGGCCTGGGGATGTGATGCTGAAGTTTGGGCACAGGGATGTGATGCTGAGGTTTGGGCATGGGGATGTGATGCTGAGGTTTGGGCACAGGGATGTGATGCTGAGGTTTGGGCACAGGGATGTGATGCTGAGGTTTGGGCACGGGGATGTGATGCTGAGACACAGCTTGGCTGCCCACAGCCCTTCTCTCTTGCCCACGTAGTCAGGTGTCTGTGCTGTCACCACACCACAGCATGACTAGTGCCAGCCTCCCTTGCTTGCTCCCTGGGGCTGAATTCTCATGATGTCAGAACATGAGCCAGAGCCTGAACTTGCTCCTCTGCTGCAGGCTGCTCTCTTCCTGCTCTGAAACCCCTACTCCTGTCTGGGGCCTGGGCAAGGAGCAGCTGAGGGGCTGGAGCTGGGCAGGGCAGGATGGAGGGACAGCGTGCAGCTCTCTGCTTCCAGCACAGCTGTGTTCTTTGCATTGGAACTGCCAAGCCTTATTCAGGCCCTTGGCTCAGCAGCAGATTTCACCCACAGCACAAAAATGTGGTACTAGAACTTGCTGCTAAAGCTGACCTGGCAGCTGTGGCCCTAAGGCTGGCTCGAGGAGCTGGGCTCTGCCAGGTTGCTGCCAGGCTCAGGGAGGAGATGGCTTTTCATGATCCCAAGTTCCACTTCTGCATGGAATTGTGTCCTGGCAGACTGTGGCTGTCACAGGTTGTTCTGATCATCCTCCCAACCAGTCCAACCTGTTGCACATCTCCCACGTGGTTCCTGGCAGCGCCCACTCCTGTGGGTGTGTGCAGACAGGCTGTGCCCTGTGCCCCTGCTGAGCAGCTGATGTGCTCAGGAGATGCCAGGCGAAAGGCTGGAGTGCTCCGTGTTCCCACAAGTGCCAGCCCAGCTCCTGCACCCACAACTCTGGGGTTCTGCACAGGGAAGGCCACGGGAGTGCTGGTGCCACAGAGAGCTCGTGCTGTTTGCAGAGCTTACGTGTGTGTTTCTGTTTGGGAAGTGGAGGGCAAGAACAGGAGCTGGGCTGAGCGTGCTGCCAGCACAGGGCCCCAGGCACCATGGTGAGAGCTGGTAACACAGCCCTGTGCAATGGGCACTCCTGCTCTAGGGATGGCTTTAAGGAGTTCTTTGATCAGCTGCATGAGAACAACATCCCCCTGTTCATCTTCTCTGCTGGTGTTGGTGATATCCTGGAAGAGATTATCCGTCAGGCCAATGTCTTCTACTCCAATGTCAATGTGGTGTCCAACTACATGGACTTCAATGATGATGTGAGTTCTTGCATTGCATCTGTGTGGTGAGTGTGTGAGGGGAGTGGTGGGGGGCTGGGACTGAGGACTGGGACATGATTAGCAGTGACACCATCGGGTTAAGAGCTGTCTGCTTGTCTGTCCCATGTGCTCAGGGAGTCCTCACGCACTTCAGGGAACCCCTCATCCACACCTACAACAAAAACAACACCGTGCTGCAGGGCACAGGGTACTTCCAGCAGCTGAGCACAAGGACGAGCATCATCCTGCTGGGGGACTCCATGGGTGACCTGACGATGGCAGACGGTGTTCCCAGCGTGGAGAACATCCTCAAGATTGGCTTTCTCAATGACAAGGTGGGTGAGAGGAGCGGTTTAGTGCTTCCCTACCAGCCTTCTCCAGGTGCCAGGCCAGCAGGGAGGGGCAGGGGGCTGCCCCAGTGATTTGGGCATGTGAGAGATTCATATGAGCTCCTGTGTGGAGGGACCTGGGGGTGCCTGCTGGGCTCCTGCTGTGTCTGGGAAATGGTCTGGGACATTATTGACCCCCTTTTCAGCAGTGAGGGCTGTGGGTGGAACATCCTCATCCTCAGCTGTTGGTTGTTCACGGTCCTGGCAGGTGGAAGAGCGGAGGGGGAAGTACCTGGATTCCTATGACATTGTGCTGGAGAGTGATGAGACGCTGGATGTGGTGAACGGGATCCTGCGGTACATCCTGACTGAGACATGAGCTGGGGACACGGTGTCCCAGCTCCAGCCACACTGCAGGCACTGGGCAGGGAATGTCCTTCCTGGGACAGAGCTGGAGGGGCCCTGCTGGTGCTGGCTGGGCTCCATCCTGACCTCACTAATGCCCTCAGCCAGCCCTAGAGCAGGAGAGGAGATGGAGGAAGCTTCTCCTTTCCCTTTACCCCAACTCTGCCTGGCTCTGCAGTTTCCCACCCAGACTGACTCTATCCCACTCGGACTTCATCCCACTGGGAATTCACCCCTGCCACCTCCTGAGGCCATGACAAACCATTCCACGTTTCAGACAGAGATGTTCTGCACTTGCTTCAGCAGCTGAGGGTGGAATGGAGACAGTTTACTGTGGGCTGAGGACAGTCTCTCTCTCATCCTGTTTTCTGTGGGCTTCAAAGCTCCCCGGCTGACTCTGGTGCCAGTGCAGCTGCTGGGCTGGTGTCACCCTGCTGGCCATCACATCACCCAGCCCCACATTCCCCATGTAAACCAGCAGCTCTCTGGCCTTGTGTCTCAGCTCACCCGTCCCTCTTGCACCAGTACAGATCTTACTGTGAAAAAAAAAAGCTTTTTCCAGCCGTCCCTGAAGGCCTCAGAGCTCGGCTGCTGCTGCTGCCCAAAGCCAGAAGTAAGTTTGTGTGCCAGGGATCAGAGGAGGAGGGCTAGGGATAGGGGAGGAGGGGCCAATGGCAGAATTTTGAATTTTAATCAATATTTTACCTGACCATGTTTGTGTACTAAATTTCTGGGCTGATCCTGGGCTCTCAGAGCAGCAATAGCAAATGACCATTTTACTGCTGTATAACCTCTGGTTATGCAAGACTGGGAAGAACAGATTTGTAGTCTGTTTTGGAATAAAAACATAATTGGCTAAAGCTGGGTCACGGGTGGTTTGTACACAGCACTGAGGGGCTGGAGCTGCTCTGTTCCCTGGGCTGGCAGCTGCCTCTGCTCCCCAGCTCTCCATCCCACCAGAGCTCCCCAGGCCTCACTGGGTGCTGGAGCTGAAGCTCTGTTGGCTTTGGTAGAGGACCCCACGCAGGAATTTTGGTTTCTCCTGCCAGACCCAGTGGATGCTGGAGCCTGGAGTCCCCCTGGGCACTGGAGAAGCTGTGCTGCTACCCCAACACATGGAAATGTTTCATGGCAAAGTAACCAAACACAGTTAAACTCTTTGGAAACCTGGAGGAATTATTTATTTGGTGTAAGGCAGAGTCCTCGTTTGAGGGATTTGCTCTGCACTGCTGTGCTCCTGCATTTCTTCCACCTCTGTTGAGGACAGACTGCAGAGGCTTTGGGAGCTGGCAGATGCCAGAGATGGGTCCCAGCAGGAGCCCTTCAAGGCTGTGACCTGCATTTAGACATTGAAACGAAATGGGTCTGATTTGTCTCAATCACTGGGGGCTGAGAGGGGGAGAGGGTGTGAAGGGGGACAATGCTGGGGGCTGGGAGGTGGGGAAGGTGTGAAAGGGGGACAGTGCTGCTCCCTGAGGGCTGGGGGATGAGGGTCTGTATCCCTTCTCCCAGCTGATGAGGGGTTTGCCAGGTCCCACAGTTCCAGGGGGCCCAGACTTTTGGCAGAGTATTGGGGTTTCATCCTGGGAACCTGAGCCCCCTTCAGCCTCTTGTCCCGGAGAGGATGGTAGCAGGGGCAGAACAGGGACTGGGACAAAAGGCTTCTCTTTCTTCTCTCTAAACAATTTTAGGTATTTCTATAAAAAACCCAATCCCCAACCCTAAACTATAAAATGCTGTGGTGGAGGTGAGGAGGAACCTCCCTACATCCTGCCTGGCTCCTGAAGCAGCACAGACAGGTGAGGGGGCTGGAGCTGGACCTGCAGTCACTGGTGGAGGATGAAGGGGCTTAGGGAGGGGACATCTTGTCTGGGTTTATTAACTGGGGGCTGAGTTTTCCTGCTCAGGAGAACACATCAAAATACCCTCAGTTAATAAGAGGTGAAAATCAAAACCCGGCCCCCTGCAGGACTGCAGAGGGGGCAGGGGCAGATTCCCAGGGTGGGAGATTGGCCATGACACGGCAAGGATGAGTCCTGTCTCCAGGAACAGCAGGGACTGCTCCTCAGAGCTCCTCATGAATCTTCTCCTGGTCCTCATCCGATTTGAGCTTCAGCTCATCGGGTGTGATCTTCCCATCCTGGTTGCGGTCCTGGTTCCTGAACATGTCAGCAATGACTGTCTCCGGGTTGGAGCTGGGCATGAGGCGGCCTTTCCCCTCTGCCACCTGGGTCTTGATGAAGGTGGAGAACTGGAGAGGGGAAAGATGCTGCTTGGCTCTGTGCAGCCAGCACTGGGCAGGGCAGGGAGACCACAGCCCATGACAAGGACAGGCAGGGACTGGAGCAGAGGCTGCCCTCGGGGACACTGCCAGCCCCCAGCAGCAATGCTTTGGCTGGGGTGTTCTTCCTGCACAGCTCTCCAGGCTCCCAAGTGCCATGGGGCAGCAGTGCCCTTCAAGTGCTGCTGCCCAGGATGGGGTCCCCTGTGCCCCCATTTCCTCCTGCACCCCACCATTTGGGACCCACTCACCTCGTCAGCAGGGATCTCCCCGTCCTTGTTGAGGTCCATCTGCTCATACAGGCTGGCTGGTGGCTCCCCATGCCAGATGAAAAGGTAGCCCTCAGGAACCCCCTCCTCCATGGAGATCAGCTCCACCTCGAAGCGGAGCACGGCGCTGCCAGGCACGCCCCGGGCTGGAAACAGAACAAAGGCTCCAGCACCACGGGGAGCAAGGCAAAGCCCTGCCCCTGAGCCCCACAGCTCTGGCAGGGTGAGGGGTGATGGAGCCCAGCAGGGACCCAGCAAGGCTGAACCACCCAGTTTACACTGCACACCTCTGCTGCTGCTCCCCTACCTCCGCTCTCCCCGTGGCCCAGGTGTGGGGGAACGATGAGCACCCGCCTCTCCCCTGCACACATGTCCAAGAGGCCACTGTTCAGTCCCTCGATCACCTTGTTGGCCCCCAGAGTGACCTCCTGGGGCTTCTCATAGTCATGGCTGCAGGAGGCACAGAGGAAACAGTGCAGGTGAGAAAAGTCCCTCAGATATAGTGGGCAGCCCTGAAATCCCAACCCTTCCATCCCACCATGGCCCAGAATCCCACATCCTCCATCCTGGTATGCCATGAAGTTCCACACCCTCCATGCCACGGCAATGTCCATCCCACTGTGTCCCTCAAACCCTCCTCCCTGCTGCCCCATCCTGCTGCCCTGTGGCCAATGCTCCAGCACTGCAGAGCAGATGGTCCCACTGCCTGCCCACCCCCAGCTCAGTGCCAGCCAGGGTCTGGCCCCAGGAAGGACGGGAATGCTCGGGGCACGCACGAGGAGAAGAGGCGGGTGCCATCCAGCAAGGAGCAGTTGTAGTGGTAGCGGACAAAGTCCTGGTTGCGGGTGGTGACGTTGCAGCCCTCGGGCCGGAACACGGTCTCGATCTCCACCGGGTCCTCAGGGTTGTGGAAGTCGATGACATGGACATCAAAGACGAGCACGGCTGAGCCAGGAATTTTATCTCCTGGAAGAGCAGGGTGAAGAAAGCTGCTGGAGCACTGCAGGGCCGGTGAAGCCTTTCCCTGCTTCTTCCCACATCCCTTGATGTGCTCATCCCTCAGAGCCCATTTACCTGCACCGTTCTCCCCATAAGCCAGGTGTGGAGGGATGATCACTCGGCGGTGCTCTCCCATGCAGACCCCCTGCAGCCCCTGATCCATGCCAGGGATGATGTAGCCCTTCCCAATGTAGGTGTTGTAGGTCTGATTGCGAGAGTAACTGCAGCAAGAGAACCCCCAGCACCATCAATCCCCCCAGCCCCTACACCCCCACCCACACCCCTTCTCCCAGCCTCTCCTGCTCCCCCAGGAGCAAAACCTTGCTCCAAGAGATGCAACAAACAGATACTGTCATTTTTAGCCTATTTCATGCCCATTGCTGGCTCTCCAGCCTTTCCTTGCAGCCGTGGGGCAGGAGAGGACATCAGGGGCTCTCCCAACGTGGCCACTTCCTCCCACACCTGGAGTCGAAGAGTGTCCCGTCCATGAGGGTCCCATTGTAGTGGTAGCGGACAAAGTCCCCGGTCACAGCCCGGCGCTTGCAGGACTCCGGCACCTCCAGGTGCTCCAGAAAGACACCATCCTTGGGATTGTGGAAATCCACCAGCAGCACGCTGAACACCAGCGATGCCTGCGGTGGGATCACGGTCCCTGGGAGAGGACATGGGTCAGCCTGATGGAGGGTCCTTCTGCACCAGGGGGCTCTGGTCAGAGCTGGGAGGGAAGGGACTGGCATGATGGGGTGGTGCCAAGCTCACCGTAGCCCTTCTCCCCATAGGCCAGGAATGGGGGGATGATGATGCTCCTCTTCTCCCCAGCGCACATGCCCAGCAGCCCCTGGTCCATGCCCTTGATCAGCCACCCAGTGCCCACGTAGGTGTCATAGGTGCTGCCCTTGCTGTAGCTGGTGGTGGAGAATGAGGGTGGGGATGGCTCTGGGGCCACACCAGCAGCCCCAACCAGAGCAGTGCTGTGCCAGAGGCTGGTTTGGGGGATCATGGAGCTGCATCAGCCCTGCTGGGTAGCGGGGAGGGAGTACAGGGTGATGCTGCTCTGATTGTGTGCCCAGCCTGCTGTCCTTGGGTCACAGCCACCCCTAGTGGCCCAGTGTCAAGGCAGAGGATGCATCCCAGTGGCCCTACCTGGAGTCGAAGGGGGTCCCATCCAGCAGTGTGCCGTTGTAGTGGTACCGCACGAAGTCTGAGTTCTCCACCGTGCGGTTGCAGCGCTCAGGTTTGGACAGGGTGGTGATCTGCAGCTTGTCGTTCTTGTTCCAGATGTCCAGCATGACAACATCGAAGTACAGGGTGGCATCTGGGGGGATCAGCCCCGCTAAAGGGGCACCACAAGGACAGAGCATCTTGAGTGGGACCAACACTGAGCCCAGGCCACCCATGGGCTCTGTGCCCTGAAGCCTCCCCTGAAGCCACTGCTGGAGACCCATAGGAAAGCAGCACAGTCTGGCTGGGGGCAGGACTCCTCATTCCCAGCACCACTCACTCTGGCCATGGAGCCACAATTAGGCCACATCTGCCAGGGGGGCACTGGAGCCCCGTCCCTGCTAACGCCAGCCCTGGGGGGGTTTGCTCCCTCAGCTCCCCCGTGCCAGGGCTCCTTACCCACGCCGATGCTGCCGTAGCCCAGGTGGGGCGGCACGATGAGGTGACGCCGCTCGTTGACGCACATGCCCTGCAGCCCCCGGTCCATGCCCGTGATCAGCCGCCCAACGCCCACCACACCGGCCACCGTGGCCCCTCGGTCATAGCTGAGGGCAGAGGGACACACCCATCAGAAGTGAGAAAAAGGATGAAGCTCCCAAAGCTGCCAGTGATGGTGGGGCAGAGCAGAGGGGCAAGGCTGCCCCCTGCTCAGTGTGCAGGTCTCCCATCACAGCCTGAGTGCCTGTGTTGCAGGGAGAGCCCACAGCTCAAAAACATGGATCCCAGTGGGCTCAATCCCATGCTACTGGAGGGTAGCTGGCACCTGGGGCACTTCTCAGGACTTCAGCCTGACCCTTGCACTCCCAGAAGGCATCCACACCTTCCCCAGATCTCACCCACTGAGCTGGGCTGGAGGCTGGCAGCTCTGGGGCTTCCTGCTGCTTCCAAATCAGTTTGTGTACAGCACATTGGAGCTTTATGCAGTGATGAGGAAAGACAACGTCCTGGCCTCATTTTTAAACTGCAAGTTTGTTTTTATTTTTAAACTTTAAAATACTCCAAGAAACTACTGGGGCAACAGATATCCTCCTGGCAGAGAATTCTTTTAGCAGTGAGCGTCCCCAGGCTCCCACTGCAGTTACTTTCTCCTCCACTGATGCTCTCAAGACAAGACACATCAAACTGTGAACCCCTTTGCTTTCCAGAGTTCAAAAAAAACCCACCTGCCTGGGAAATTTTTATGGCTACATGGTGCTGGGGCTGAGCCCCAGCACAGCTCCAGTTGTTTCTGTGTCCCCAGCTCTCCCCCCTGCTCATGGTGCTGCAAACCAGGGACTGCCCCAACCCTGATTCCCAGCCAGCCTGAGCAGAGCAGGGACGATGCAGGGGCCAAGGAACACTGAGCCCAGCAGAGCTCTGGGATAATGAAGGGTTTTGCTGCTGCCACGTCTCAAAGTGCTTTAAGCATTTTCCTGCCTGTACAGCACATGTAGATACGTGTTCCTGAGTGCAGAGCGTGCCGATTAGGGCCAAATCATGCCTGTGCCCTGGACAGACGATCCCACAGCTCTGTGGATCTGAGACTCCCTGAAGGGCTGGGAGCTTCTGTGAGACCTGGGGGTCAGCCCAGGCAGGAAAGGGGCTGCAGCCTGGGTTGGGGGTTCGCTTCAGGCTGACACGTGTACAGGGCTCCCAGTGTTACCCCAACACCCACCAAAAGCCCCCCGTGTCTCAAAGCCGGGCGGGGCTGGGCGTTGTCTGCCTGCTCTGTGCCCCGGGGCTGGGGGACACATGCGGGGTCCCCGCAGCTGCCTTGCCTGCCCCGGCATGCGGGCTGGGGGCTGGGGGAGGCATGCAGGGTCCCGCCGCAGCTGCCCCCCGCATGCAGCCGGCACAGAGCCGCGGGCGATACCTGGAGTCAAACTTTTTGCCATCTTTAAAGGTCCCATTGTAGTGGTAGCGAATGAAATCCCCCATCTGCGCCTCCCGCAGGCAGATCTTGGGAATATAGTATCTGTCTATCACCACGTCTTCTAAGGGGCCGGGGTCTCCCAGCGCCGGGGCCCCCAGGACGCCCAAGAGGAGGAGAAGGAGGAGGAGGAGGAGGCAGCGGCTGCCCGCGGCCGTGGCCATGGCGCTGGGGCTGAGGCGGCGGAAGGGCCCGGCGGGGGGAAGGAGGAGGGCGGGGGGTTCAGGACGCCCCTTTCCTGCCCGGGACGCCCCTTGCCTTCGCTTTCCCTTCCCTTCCCCTCTGCCCGCCCAGCCCGGCCCTCTTGGAATTTCTGTAGACGTGTCTGGGCCCCGCTGCGCTCCCCCCGCCGCGCCGGGGACTGACACCGCGGCAGAGAGCGATCCACGGCGGGGGGGGACCCCCCCCCCCC
>VWYP01060581.1:413182-449957 GCA_013400435.1 Pycnonotus jocosus
GCGATGGGGCGGCGCGGGGGCGGGGCCTGTGGCGGGCGGGGCGCTGCACGGGGCGCTGCTCGCCTTTTGTTCGGGCAGGAGCGGGCGGACGGCGGAGAGCGACGGTGAGCGGGGTTGGGGCACTGGGATACCGGGATCGGGCGGGGAGGGACGGTGAGTGGAGCAGAGGCACCGGGCACGGGTAGCGGCGGTGAGCGGGACTGGCGCACCGGGCACGGGGAGCGACGGTGAGCGGGGCGGGGCACCGGGCACGGGGAGCGACGGTGAGTGGAGCCGAGTCAGCGAGCATCGGGCATGGTGGAGCGACGGTGAGCGGCAGTAGGCCGGCGGAACCGGACAGGGATCGCTCCGGTGAGCGGGGACGGGTCCAGAGGACCGGGCTGGCGGAGATCGCGGCGGGGAGGGTCCGGTGAGCAGAGTTGGGGCGGCCGGAACGGGGCCAGGGTCGTGGCCGTCGGTCGTTCCGGGCTGGGCTGCACCGGGGCCGTGCGGACTGGGGAGCGTCTGCGCTCGGGGTGGGGAGGACCTGGGTGTCTGGGCCGGGCAGCACCGAGCGTCCCGGCTCGGCCCCGCTGCCGCCGTCTGGGGAAGGGCTCCCCGTGTGCTCCCCGTCAGCTCGGCCGGTCCTGCGCGGGACCAGTTGGGCGGGTCCCCGGGGCTTCCCCCATGGGCAGCTGGGCTGCCGCAGGCTGTCCCAGCCCCTTCCCAGAGCCGCTGGAGCCAGTTTGGGAGTCGCTGCTCCGCGCTCCTGTGCGAGGCGGCGATTCTGTCCCCGGCCCCGCCCGGAGCTGCCGCTGGGCGGGCGAGGCCCTGGCACGGCGCTCGCCCGGTGCTGTGGGGCTCTTACGCAAACTGGGCTGCTCCGTACCCGGAGTCACACCTGGCGACACCGCGTGCTGCTCTCGAGGCCACCTCGGATCGCCTCGACATCGCCGTCCCTACCCGCGGGGCTGGGGCTACCCTTTGCCCACCGCCAGGCGTGTGAGGTCTGCGGGCTGAGAGCGCCGAGGGGAATGCGGGTGACCTGACATCACCCAGACAGCCCCCTGCGGGTTAGGGGTGCTGGGCACAGTGCGGACGTGGGGTCCCAGCTGAGCCCCTGACAGCGGACATCCGCACCGGGAAGCGGCGGGGGGAGCGAAACTTGGCTGTTTGTCTGATGTTTGGAGAGGAGAGAGCGCGCTAATTGCGTTAGCTGAGTGATTAGCTTAATTAATCAGGTTTACAGCACAGATGAAAGGATAATGCTGAAATGTTGCTGGGAGTTGCCCGGAGAAGGCAAACGTGGGCTGTCATACGAGCAACGCGGAGAGATGGGTGCTGGGAGGGGAGCGTGAACGCTCAGGAGGGCACGGCTCCTGCTGGGGATGGGACAGGGTGACCTGTGCCACCGTTGTGCCTGCACGGGTGTGAGAGCATCAGCCTGCACCCTCTCCAGCCAGGCTGGAAGTTCTTGCACTTCTGGCTTCCCCCTAACGCTGTTGGGGTGCCTGGGTGAGTCCCATGTCTGGTTTGATGTTCCCTTGTCAGCTTCTCCATACCAGAAGGGTGGTGGGGGCTGGAGACGCCCCGTGACACAGCTCCCTCAGTCGCTTCACCTCCTGCTCCAGCCCACGTCGTGCTGGTTTTGGCGCTGGTGCCAGCCCCGACCAGCTCACGGGTCTGGTGTCCGTCTGCCATCGGCTGGTGGGGAGCCGGGGGCGCAGCGTCTCCCTGCCAGCTGCCGCGGGGATGGAGCTGGAGCGGTGCCGGGGGCGTTTGCTCCGGGCTGTCAGCCGCATCCAGGGCAGGTGCAGTGTCCGCGGGGGCTGCTCCAGGCTCCGCTCTTGGAGTGTCCGGCCCAGCCGGAAACACGGATGAGAAAATTATGGGGGTCCATCTCTGTGTCCTTGTCGGTGTCGGAGCTGGCTGGAAGGGTGCAGGGCACCCACTGGAACTGTGTTTGCACGTTTGAAGCCTGTGATCGCTCATTGTTTTGGAGGATTTCCATGAAGCGTCATGAAAAACCCATTTTACTGCTAATTTGGCTTAGACAAGTTGGCCATCAGGACGGGGACGCACGGAGCTCCTGGCAGCGATGGCTGAGGATTGTGCTCCCTCCTTGCACTGAGGCTGCTGAGCGGGAGCAGGGACAGACGTGGGTCCCCAGAGCTCAGGGCGCTGGGGAAAGGTGGGGCGGCCGTGCGGGGCCCTTCCTCAGACAATGGCGTTACAGTCTATTGTCTGGGCGATGTGCCGTGTCCTTGCCGGCTCCAGGAAGCGCGTTCATCCCCGAGGGGGGGTGGGCTGGGGGAACGAGCCGGGCTGCTGGGAGGGGTCTCCTGGGGCTGGGTGTGCGAGTAGTTTGTGCACCGTGCCTGGAGCCTCCGCGGCACCGCGGGTGAATCGTGGCCGGGCTGCAGCCGAGGGCCTTGGGGAATGTCCCCTCTGGTCCCCGTGCCGCAATTCAGTGTATCATTCGGCGCTGCCCTAATCCTATTAACTCCCCCCTTTGTTTCCCCCACCTGAAATCCTTACTCAGCCCTCGCAGCCGGGCAGGCACTGCGGTACAGCTGCACGGCTCCTGCAGCTCAGCCCGTTCCTGACACAGTCTTTCCCTTCAAGACTGTGGTTTGGTGTGGGAGCGCTTGATGGGATTTGGCTTTTTATCACACTTCCAGATCTCCGGGATTTAAGACGGCGCTTTTGCCGGGCGCGCTGCCGCTCGCAGATGGCAGAGCCTGGGAGCGAAGCTGCCCTTGGCCCCGCTCCGCAGGCTGGGAGAGCAGAGCCTCTGCACAGAGAACTTGCAGAACTTTAATTGCAGCATCTGTACCGACGCTTGTGCGGGTTTTGAAGGTTTAAATTAGACTGGCTTCTAATTAACAGAAGTTACAAAGAAACATAGTGTCTATTGCAGCAGTGTAAGCCTGCCTCGGAGTTCAGCTGGTGCTTGCCCACCTAGACAGGGTATGTGGGAACTCAGAGCTGGGGGTGGGTGGTCAATGTCAGCCTCGTGTGGTGTCCCGGGTGGGTCTGTGTGAATGGAAACGGCCGGGGATGGCAGCATGAGAGGACAGCAGGGCTGCATTGGTGCCTTGAATCGCGTTCTCTGCTCTGGGAGGGTTGGTTTTACCCCTCTTTGCTCATGGACGTACTTGACAAAGTGGTGGACAACGGGGTGGGAAAGTGCAGGTACTCCCTCCCCATAAAGTCTTATAACTTGACCTCAGCACCATGTCTGTGCTTAAACAGGGCTGGCTTTGCAGCCACACCCGGCTTGTCGATGGCTGCGGAGGGGGGAGGTGAAGATGTTTCTATTTAAGCAGAGGTTTGAAATACCCTTCTAAATACACCATCCCCGATGGGTTCTGCGGCGGCTGCTGACGGGCCTGGAGGCATCCTGGCACGCCTTGGACTCTCGGCTCTGGAATCGCTTTGGAAACAGGGCAGGAGCTTCGTGCCGCGGCTGCCGGGGCTTGTCGGGCAGCCCGCGACATCTGCGCTGTCTGTTCCCAGCGAGTCCTCGGCCTCCTTCCCAGGCGCGGAGCTTCTAGCGGGGTGGAGGCGGAATGCTCGGTGTTTTCCCAATATCCCACGCTTGGCTGATCAGACCTGGGCGGGGGTGACGGTGGCCGTGCCCTCCGGGGGGGCTGCCCCGGTGGGGTGGGCTGCCATGGGGTGGGTGCGCTGGGGGTCCCCTGTGGCTTTTGGGGGTCGGTGGCTGGATGAAAACCGTGTTCCTCTCTGTGGGGGGGGAGACCTTTGGCTGCTGGCAGAGCCTGCCGTAATCGCGGTGACGCGCGGGCAGAGCCCTGGTGACAAATCATTAACTTGCTCCGACAGGCCGGGTGCTGACGGCTGTTGGTGATAATTTCATGTGAAGCGTCTGAACTTTGCAGCTGTAATGCAACTGGATGGAGAAATTAAGCCGGGGCTCAGTACCTCTGCCCTCCTCCTCACTGCCCCAGCTCCTCTGGCAGGGCCAGGTGGCAAACCCTGTGTCCTGGACACTGTGACTGGAGCTGGGAACAGCCAACGAGGTCCAGAGCCTGCAATTATAGTGTTCTTAAAGAACAACTTGTTCTTTGTGCTCATTGAAACAAAATAATGATTTTTGATTTTTTTTTTAATCCAGATGGAGTAATTGTGATTAATATTACCATGCCAGTTCTCCTTTCCATGGACAAGTGGCAAATTCCCATCTTTCCCAGACATGATTCTAATGACATCAGCAAACAGTGAGGAGGAGATGAACCCATGTGGGTCTTCCTAATCCTGGTGCTGCTGCAGGTGGAGGTGTCTGTGCCAACAACTAGGGATGTGGGGAGGGGGGATGTGCTGCCAGAGACTCCACAGTGGGTCTTTGGCAGGTGAAGGTCCCTGGGAAAGCTTTCCCTGGGCTGAGGGTCCTGCTGTGGGTCCTGCCCCCTGCACAGGAGCGGGGGGTGCGTGTCATGCTCAGTGTTGTGTGTGCATTTGCAGCGGGAGAGCACTTGATGGATAATGCTGTGTTGGTTTGTGATGTGAAGTGCCAAAACATCACAGCCTGGGCCTGGCGTGTGCTGGAGCTGTCAGGAGCTGTTAATTCAGGTGCAGGCGAGGCTTTTCGGGGACATGATCTGGGCTGATGGAGAGCATCAGCTGAGCGCAGCAGGTCGTGGCAGAGTTGCCACATTCTGGGGCCGCTCTGCTGCCAGAGCCTGGTCTGGTGCTCAGGGGGATGCAGCACCCCCAGCAAGAGGAGCTGGAGCTTTGCACGAGGCATTCAGCAGCTCAAATGTAGCAACATAATGGTAGCTGGAATATAAAAGAGGTGTAGAGCCCCCTCCAGTGAAGGAGCCCGGATCTGAAGCTCTCCCACCCCAGTGCCTTTCCTGAGTGCCCCGCAGTTGTCAGAGCTGGTGGGGCAGCCAGGAGCCATTCTGTACCTGGCTATATCCATACACAAAGGCCATGGGCTCCTTTGTGTGCAAGGCCAGGTCGGTGGTTTTGCCTGCTCTAACGAGAGGCTGATCCCCTGCCGTTGTCTCCTCCTCATTAAACTTCAAGCTGCTCTCGTTCCCCTTTGAATTCTTCCACTCATCTTCCCTGTAAAGCCCCATTGAAAGGGCTCCTGGTGCCGGGATCTGACTCGAACGCTTCCCATTGATGCTGGTGAGGTCTTGACAAGCTCCTTTCTCTGCCTGCTCCTGCTGTGTGTTCCTGAGGATCCTCTTCAAAACCACTGAAGCTTTTGTACAGCATTTGCAGGGCCTTCGTTAGTGGCTGTCCCAGCTTCCTCAGCCCTTGCTGTCACTTCAGAGCGCCTTCAGGGCAGGGGGTGTGAGTGTTGGGGGACTTAGAGGTGCAGCTCCCCCGGGTG
The DNA here is from genome assembly GCA_013400435.1 of Pycnonotus jocosus. NCBI lineage: Eukaryota > Metazoa > Chordata > Aves > Passeriformes > Pycnonotidae > Pycnonotus > Pycnonotus jocosus. Next base: position 418,527 of record VWYP01060581.1, read on the forward strand.
CACGGGGCTCTGGGTGCCCTTGTTTTTGGGAAGGCTCTGTGCTGTGGCTGCTGAGGCCAGGGCTGTCTGAGCGGGCAGTTGCTAATCCCCGGCTGCTCCAGGAAGGGGGGGACCGGAGATGGCTTGTGTGTAGCGTAAGTGCTTCTAAAATAGAGTCTTTTCTTGTGCTGCATTTATTGAATTGCCTTAACTGCCTCTTCCCTTTCCTTAAAAGCCTCGGCGACTGTGTAATTGCAGCCACTCGCAGGCTCCCACCACCGAGCTCAGCCCCTCACATGCTGTGGCTGCATGAGGGCCCCCGCAGCACTGCTGCCCTTTGCTCCTGGAGGATGTGAGTGAGGGTGGGGCTCTGAGGGGGCTCTGGCAGCCCCCTGCTGGCACCCACACTGCTCCATGCTGGGGTCAGGGCAGGCTGGACCTGCATGTGATGAGCTCAGGCTGCCCCTCACACCCACTGACCCTGAGACCCAGTGCCTGGTCCCGTGCAGCCTCTGCCTGGGGCTTGTGAGGGTGCCCTGTGCCCCCCACCTGCTCCTGTTGGGGTGACCCCACACTGGGGATCACGACTGCTCACCCCAGGGACTGCTGCTCCTCAAGAAGCCCCCGAACAATTATTTCTGCATGAAGCAGCACTCACTGCTTTCCTGCTGCTGTTCTGGGCAGCTCAGCCCTGTCTGCTGGCTGTGTCCTGCTTGGTGAGGCTGAAGGTTTCACAGCAGCTGGTGAGAAGGGCTAGTCAGGCCTGAGGCTGCATGTTTGCCAGAGACTTCCTCCGCAGACGGTGTCCCGGGGGGGCCGGTGCTGCTTGGACGCTGATCAAATGGCTCCGGGGGCGGATGAGCTGCTGGCCGGTGCCCGACAGCCCGCGGGAGCTTCCTCTGCCTTCCTGCCTCAGGGAAGTGGTGGGAGAGGGATTAACCTTTTCCTGGCAGTGCCCTGCTTGGGTGGCTGAAGACCCTGCCTGCCCTGCATCCCATGGCTGAAGCCCCTCAGGTGTCTTGGCCCATTCCCCATTGTGGTGCAGGAATAGGCTGGAGGTTCTCCCTAAAAATGCTGTCCCTTCTGAGCAGTCCCCCACATCTGACTGTTTCCTGGGGGATTTCTCACTTCCCAGGAGCAAGTCCTGTTTCCCTGGGGTCTAGGCTTATGTGGACTGGGGCTCAGGTGAGGCCTGGTGGCACTGTTCTGCCCTCACTGTTCTGCCCTTCCTGATCCACCAGCCTGGTTGGGGGAGGTAAGGGCTGGGCTCAGCAGCAATCATCCTGCACACAGGCCTGATATGGGGAGGCTGGAGCCCAACCAGACATGCCCCCTGCTCATGATTGACCCTTCAATGTGGGTATTTTCACATGTGCCCCAAATAATACCCTACTTTCCCCTTCTGCATGAGGGTCCTTCCCTGGTACAGCACTTCCCTGGAAACATTGCCAGGAAATGGCTCCTGATCAGGTGAACCCAAGTGTAACCAGCACCCTGGTGCTCCTTTCCCACTGATCCTGCTGGTGAGTGAGGACACCTGAGGACAGAGCCAAGCTGTGGAGGATGGGGGAGAAGCTTGTGTCAGTGTCTGCCCCTCACTGAGTGATGAGCAGGGCGCACTTGAGACAGGGTTCAGAAAATGTCACCGCTCACCGTAGGAGTGTCTGACATTTGCTCCGCTGGCCCTGTCACCTCGGGTGCTGTTGGCCTTGCTGGCCCCTGTGGCGATGAGCAGATGCTGTTTGGGGGATGCTCAGGGGAAGGACAGGTGCCCGTGTCTCTTCTGTGGGGCTCCTGGTCCTGCTCTCCTGCTTGGGCCCCATCTGAGGCTGATCACCAGAGCTCCCGTCTGAGCTCCAGGAGCTGTGCTGGCTTTTGATGTCCCTGGGTGCCGCGGTGCAGACGGAAGGGGTGGCTCATGCATAATGCAGGGCTCTGTATGGTGTCTGAGCCCAGCTCCTGGAGGTTTGGAAAATTAAGTGCCTGTCTGATGCCTGTAAATTGTGGAGCGGATGTCACTGCTCAGCAATGGTGCAGCAGCATCAGCCCCTGCTAGATCTGTCTCACTGCTGCCTGGGGTCCCTGCACTGGCCCTGGTCGTGTGATATTTTCTGCCCTCAGCTCTGCTCTCCCCCTGCCCACCTTATCCAGGGCAGCTTTCCAGTGTTTGGCCGGGCTGTTGGGACCCTGCTGCTGGGGCTCTGCAGATGGGATGGGTGCTGGCTCACCCAGCTCCTGCACCGTGGTGATGTGCCCTGCCAGTGCCACAGAGTGCTCTCCGGCCTACCACTTCTGCACTTTGTAAGGCATGGCTATTGCTGCTCTTGAGTTCTCTGACAGAATTTGGAGACTCTGCCACCATGGCCAGGATGACCCAGCTGAAGGACTTGTGCTCCCAAATACCAATGCAGCAGCACACAAGTGCAGGTGTGCAGCACCGTGGCACTCCCAGCTCCGCACCGGGGCTCTCACGGCCCATCCCTGCTGCGATGCGGGGTGGGGAGCAGAGCTGTCTCTCCTCTCGTCCCTGGCACCGTGTGTCACACACTGTCCTGCCCCACTGATCAGACATCCCAGCTCCCACCCGCCGTGGGAAGGCTCTACCTCCACCGCCCTCCATTAGCGGGTCTCTCCATTGCCTGACCACCGTGCATTATGCACAGCCCATTATATCTGCTCTGAGTCTGCCCGTGCTGCTTGACAGCTCAAAAAAATATTGGATTGGCAGGAGCAGCGCCCTGCCGCGGCTCCGGGAAGGCGGCTGGGGCTGGGGCTGGGCGCGGGGGGTTGCAGGATGCTCCCAGCCGGGGGGACAAGCGTGGCACGCTCCTGTTTCCCATCTGGCCGCTGCTCCCGCGAATGAGGGCTTGGGATTCCTCCCTGCGAGCGCCGGTCTGTGCAGCTGGCGAGGGCTCGGCCGCTCCTTGGGAACAGCCGGCAGCGGTGGGACGAGCCGCGCCAAGCCCGTGCGCGCCGTGCCCCGCCGGGACGCCCCACGGAGCCGCGTCCTCGGCCACCACCCGACGCCCTGACTCAGCCGCCGGCCTGGCGGGGGGCTCAGCTCGGTCTCCTCGCTCCCCCAGGAGGGTGCTGCCCCGGCCCGGCTGGTCCCTTGAGGGTCCCGCGCTGTGCTGGCAGCTGGAGCGGAGCCAGGGGTGCGCGGCCGCCCCAGTCTAGCCCGGCGCAGGAATCGGGGCCGGTGCAGGTGGTAATTAGGCTGTTTGGAAGTGGGTGCTGCTGCGCTCAGGTATGCTGGGCGGCAGCTGCTCCCTTCGCTGCTTATCGCCTGTGAAACTCTGACTCATTCCACTCGTGCGCGGCAGGGAAGGGATCGGAATCCTGGGTGATGGGTCAGCGCAGGGCTGGGCGGGTGTTGTCTCCACCCCTCCCTGCCTGCCTGCCTCCAACCCTCCCTCCCCGCCTGCCTCTGTCCCTCCTGGCCCTGCCGGGGGCCTGGATGCAGGGCTGGTGACTCACAGCCCTGAGTGAGCTCAGGCATTAATCCATGAGCCATCCTCCCTCCCTCCCTCTATATCCCCAAATTAAAGACAAGGAAATCCCAGCCCTGCTCCCAGCAACCTTGGCTGGTTTGTCCTGAGTGTTGGGATGTGCCGGGCTGCCCTGTCCCGGCACTGAGTGGGGAGTGCCCAGCCCCAGACCACACCGTGGGCGCCTGAGGTGCTGAGCACCCGTGGGAGACCTGAGCCAGTGGCTTTGCCTGCTTATTTTTAGGTGCTTTAGGAGTGTCCCAGGAAGCTCCTAAAAAGGTTCATTTTATGCTTGGAGCTCCAGCCATATGGCGCTTGGAACTCCTGGCATGTCCCCAGCTCTTTGCAGGTCCTGTCTCTGGAAAGGGGTCTTTAAAAAGCCTATGGGCCTCTGGAGGACCCTGGAGCTTGTGGTGTCCCACTGTGCTGGGCAGAGCCTGCCCACACCTTGGCCGTGGCAGTGGTGAGGCACAGTGTTGTGAGACACAGCGCTGTGAGACACAGCCGCGGTTCATGTCTGAACACGAGCAACAAAGTGCTGAGCTTTGGGTTCGTCATCCCGGTGCCGCCTTTCATCTCCAGTGGGGGAGGAGGGCAGATAGGGATCGGCTCCATCTGCTGTGGGCTGTGCAGGGGCCGGTTGCTGCACTGGGGGCTGCCGTGCCTTTCAGGGGCAGGAGAGAGGGGCAGGAGGGTCCTGCCATTCAGGGGCAGGACAGGGGCAGGACGGTCTTGAGGCAACCCAGGCTCTCCTGGAGGTGTAACCTCTCCCCTCCCCACCCTACAGAGCAGCCATGGAGGTGATGAACATGATGGAGCAGCCAATCAAGGTGACGGAGTGGCAGCAGACCTACACCTACGACTCCGGAATCCACTCCGGTGTCAACACACAGGTGCCCTCTGTCAGCAGCAAGTGCCTCGGGGATGATGATGAGGTCTATGGGAAGCAGTACACCATCAAGAAGACGACCACCACGAGTTACTGCCAGGGAGGGAACCAGGGCCAGAGCCAAGCGCAAGGTGAGGGGCTGTGGGGCCCGGCACATCTGCAGGCTCAGCTGCTCAGCTTCTGCCTTCCTCTTCCTCCCCTGTAGCCACGCTGCTTCTGGGTACTCCTCCATGCTGACTTCCACACTCTGGGAGTTGTTGCTGCCTAAAATACGCTGCCTCCTGTCCTCCTTCCTAGCACTGAGAGGCTCTTGCATGGGGGTGGCGTGTGGTCAGCCCGTGCTGGCGCTGAGCTGCGCACACATCCGAGCGTGCCAGCGGGTTGGCTTGAGATGGGAACAGCTGATCCTGGCCCACAGATCTGTCACCTGCCCTACTGCCTGTCTGCCTGCTGGGAAGCCTGTCCCAGTGTGGCTGACAGAGCTGCCAGCATGTGCCGTAACACTGCCACTGCCATGGCTTCTCCTGCTGAGGCGAGGACGACGCGGAGCCGCAGCCTGGAGTGAAGGAGATGTTTCCCCCAGCTTTATCCCCTCAAGGGGGGCTGGTTTGCTCTGCTTGCCTCTGCAGTTCCTGGTCAGCAATAGGCCCTGGAAGGTTTATTTGCCAACTCCCATGGGGATCAGATCCCCCTATGGGACACTGTGCACTCCTTGTGCTGCAGGGGTGGGGACCATGGGTGGCAACTGCAGTATCACACCTCAGCATCCTCCATGGGGAGGGGCTCAGTATTCTTTTTTCCAGTGCCAGCTGGTCCCCAGTTGCAAATATCCTTAATTTTTTAATTAATGGGCCTTGTGTGACAACTGCCTCATCATGCTGCCTAATTGAGTGTTGTCTTATCTCTGTGCTGCCGGATCTGTTTACGCTTTGAAGCTCCAGCTCTGTGCAGAGTGTGCCGGGACTGCTGACGTGGCCGGTGTCACTGCGCTAAGCTCTTGCTCATCTCGTTGGGATTGGGAAGCAGGGCTGGGAGCGCTCCTTGGAGAGAGCCTTACGCTGCCTCCCTGTCCATCCCTGCAGCGGACATGGAGGCTCAGCTGGCCATGACCCGTGCCCAGCGCGTCCGGGCCGCCATGTACCCTGAGACGGTGGAGGACCGCTCGCTTCTCATCACCACCCAGCTGGAGGGGCAGCAGACCAATGTGCAGCGCCTGGCAGAGCCCTCCCAGATGCTGAAATCAGCCATCGTGCACCTTATCAACTACCAGGATGACGCCGAGCTGGCCACACGTGCCATCCCAGAGCTCACCAAGCTGCTCAACGATGAGGACCCGGTAAGGAACTGTGTTTGCTGTGTGTGTCTCTGGGCTTTCAGTTGCTGCACAGACAGGGCTCTGTGGCCATGTCTGTCTCCTTCCTCTTGGCCAAACTCCTGGTTGCCTCCTCTCTGCACCGGGACTGAACCCAAGTTCTGTCCTTGCTGGGTGACCCCTTCCCACACCTCTCCCTCCTCTCCCTGCAGGTGGTTGTCAGCAAGGCAGCCATGATCGTGAACCAGCTCTCCAAGAAGGAGGCGTCGCGCCGCGCGCTGATGCAGTCACCGCAGATCGTGGCAGCCGTGGTCCGCACCATGCAGAGCACCAGCGACCTGGACACCGCCCGCTGCACCACCAGCATCCTGCACAACCTCTCGCACCACCGCGAGGGCCTGCTCTCCATCTTCAAGTCTGGTGGCATCCCAGCCCTCGTCAGGATGCTGAGGTACACAGTAGCGGTGGGGACTCCAGGGAGGTGGCAGAGCCTGGCAGCCCCTCCTGGGCTGGGGGCAGAGGAAGGGAGGGTTCATGCTACCCTCAGTGTGAGTCCTCTTGCTCGCCAAGACAAGGAGCAGGAGACTGAACCTGTGAAAACCCCTGGGGTTTGCTGTGTGTGGAGCCTGCATTGGGGCAGGAGGAGGGGGGTGGCTACCTCACCCACCTTGCTATGGCTACAGAGATGGGGCTCCATACTGAGGTGCCCCTTCCCTGGAGCCATGGGTGTGGATGGGTGCTGGGCTCAGGGCAGCCCTGGGGGCTCTGCTGCAGCCCAGTGAGCATGGTGTAGTTCCTGCACTGATGTGGTGGGTGCTGCCTGCCCGCAGCTCGCCCGTGGAGTCAGTTCTCTTCTACGCCATCACCACCCTGCACAACCTGCTGCTGTACCAGGAGGGGGCCAAGATGGCCGTGCGTTTGGCTGATGGGCTGCAGAAGATGGTTCCCCTGCTGAACAAGAACAACCCCAAGTTCCTGGCCATCACCACTGACTGCCTCCAGCTTCTGGCCTATGGGAACCAGGAGAGCAAGGTGGGATGGGGATCCCAGACTGACAGAGACGTGGGGAAGGTGGGAGAGGGGTGGTTTGCACCTCACAGGTGTGCAGGAGGCAGCAGTGGAGACGCCACAATCTCGTGCGTCCCTGGTGATGGGACCAGAGCATTCCTGCATGCCAAGGGTTGGAGCTCCTGCCTGGCTTATGTCCTGGTATGAGCTGAGGAATCTGGAGAAGGGGTCCCAGCAGCCCAGGACTGCCACACCCCACCCCTCCACTCTTGATGCCCTGTCCCTGGAAGTGTTCAAGATCAGGCTGGACAGGGCTTGAAGCCACCTTGTCTAGTGCAATATGCTGCTGCCTGTGGTGGAGGGTGGAACTGGATGGTCTTATGGGTCCCTTCCAACCCAAACCATTCTGGGATTCTGTGTTGCAGCTCATTATTTTGGCCAATGGAGGACCCCAGGCCTTGGTGCAGATCATGCGCAGCTACAACTACGAGAAGCTGCTGTGGACCACGAGCCGCGTGCTCAAGGTGCTGTCGGTGTGTCCCAGCAACAAACCTGCCATCGTTGAGGCTGGTAAGAGAGCCTGGGGCAGAGCCACAGGGGGAGGATGAATGGTGGTGTCAGGGTGATGTGGCTGAGGATGTGTCCTCCCACAAGTCTGTGGGACAGGCAGAGGTCTGCACAGCCAAGTGAAGCCACCTGTGCTGGCCTGGATTCCTGCTCTGAAGGCTGCTTATGCATGTTCCTGGCACTGTGTATGGGCAAGATCCATCCTGGATGTCTGGGAGCTCTTCACAGGCCACATTTGGCCTCTGCTGAGCCATGAGGCTGCTCTGTGTACAGGAGTACCGGCTGATGCCCAGCCCATGCAGCCCTGCTGCTGCTCACTCTCCTCCTGTTGGGATGGCCAGGGGTGCTCACAGGACTGTCCCCTTCCCTGCAGGTGGCATGCAGGCATTGGGCAAGCACCTGACCAGCTCCAGCCCTAGGCTGGTCCAGAACTGCCTGTGGACCCTGCGGAACCTTTCTGACGTGGCAACCAAACAGGTGAGTCTGCAGGACCCCTGGTTGTGCTTCAGTGCCACATTTCAGAGCCGTGTCCATGCTGGGTGCTGGGCAGTTCATGCCAGGCTGAGTCCAAAGCCTCATGTTCCCTGTTCCATGAGCTGCAGCAGCACTTGTGCCTGGCGGGGTCAGGGGGTGCCCCACTGTGCCCAAGTTACCCTGCAGCAGGGCTTGCCCTGCATCCCAGGGTGCTGCTCACTGCCTGTGGCCCTGCCCATGCCAGCTGGCTGCCAGCACTCCTGCGTGTCCCTAGTGTGGGGCCGAGGCCACCAGGGTCACTCAGCGGGTGCACTGGAGTTTGCTCTGGCTCAGGAGCCCTGTCAGCCTGTCCTGGGCTGGCTGCCTGCCCAGCTCCTGGGGGAGCTGCCAGCAGAGCTGCTGCCAAGGCTGTTGTGCCCTGCAGCTGGTACAGAGGTGACCCCAGCCCTGCTCTGGGTCTGCTCTCCCACCCTTTGCTGCCTCCTGATGAGTTTTCCCATCTGCTGGGGCCGCTCCATGCGGATTAGCGCTGATGCAGCCTGGAAACTATTTTGGCTGTCATGGAACCAAGCTGGCTCTGCTGACTGAAGGGTTGAAGGAGGATGTGGTCATGGTGCTTTAACTCCTTCCTCTCCTGCTGCTGGCTGCTGGCCAGCACAGCCAGGACTGGGGTCACTCTGTCACCATGTGAGGAGTGCTGGCAGGGGCATTGAAAGTCTGATTCCAGCAGGAGACATTAAACTCTGAGTGAAACTGCACATGTTACAGTGGCTGGGGCTCACTGTGAAGGAGCAGCTCCAGCTGTGAGGGATGGAAAAGGAGCCATGGGGGGATGGAGAAAAAGCTATGTGGGAGTCAGAAACACTGTGGCCCCCCCATCACTGCCTGCTGGGGGTACGTGGGGCCAGATGGGAGTTGGAACTCGGGTCTGGCTGTGTGTGCTGCTCCCACCTCCCATCCCTGCTCCTGCAGGAGGGCCTGGACGGCGTCCTCAAGATCCTGGTGAACCAGCTGAGCTCTGATGATGTGAACGTGCTGACCTGTGCCACTGGCACCCTCTCCAACCTGACCTGCAACAACAGCAAGAACAAGACACTGGTGACGCAGTCAAACGGGGTGGAGGCCCTGATCCACACCATCCTGCGGGCGGGTGACAAGGAGGACATCACCGAGCCGGCCGTGTGCGCCCTGCGGCACCTCACCAGCCGGCACCCCGAGGCTGAGATGGCGCAGAACTCGGTGCGGCTCAACTACGGCATCCCCGCCATCGTCAAGCTCCTCAACCAGCCCAACCAGTGGCCACTGGTTAAGGTAAGGGGCCAGAGGGGTGTTGGGGGCAGGAGGAGGCTGGTGCCTGGGCTGGAGCGAGGCCCTGCCTGCTATTCTGTGGTGGGATGGGCTGCTGAGGGGGTCAGCAGCTGGTGCTGTGCACAGAGTGATGGTGGCTGCTGCTGCCACAGTCCTGCTCCTGTTGGATCATGTCCTTGACAGCAGCTGATGAAGGAAGTGGCTCGTGCCTGCTGCTCATTGGAATTGAAGCTCAGCTTGGGGAGAGGATGGATCCAGGGCAGGGGGAAGCTGAGTCATCCTGCACCACAGAGGGGATGGGGTGGGGCAGATGGGGAGGGGTGCAGCCAGTGGGTTTCTCGGGGAACACGTGCTGTTCTGATCCACAGCTGAGCCAAACCACTCCCTCCTCCTCTCCTCCAGGCTACCATAGGCCTGATCCGCAACCTGGCCCTGTGTCCAGCCAACCATGCCCCACTGCAGGAGGCTGCAGTCATCCCCCGCCTGGTCCAGCTGCTGGTCAAGGCTCACCAGGATGCCCAGCGACACGCAGCCGCCGGCACACAACAGCCCTACACAGTGAGTCCCACCCCTTTGCCCTGCTCCCAGCACAGCCTGGCACCCCAAAACCCAGCCTGTCCCTGGGGGTACTGTGTGCCTGCACTTCAGGTGTCCATGCCCTGGTGTGTGAGGGCCCTGGCTGAACTCTTGTTCCCTGGCAGGATGGAGTGAAGATGGAAGAGATTGTGGAGGGTTGCACAGGGGCACTGCACATCCTGGCCCGGGACCCCATGAACCGCATGGAGATCTTCCGCCTCAACACCATCCCTCTCTTCGTGCAGGTCAGGGCTCTGGGGACACAGGGGCTGCACTGGGCCACCTCCTGCCCAGCCTGCACGGGGAGCTGCAGCCCTGGGCTGGTGGCCCCGTGCATCAGGACATGCCCAGAGCACAGGGGCTCTTTGCTGGCTGTTTCACACGGCTGCTGATCTCTCCTGGCAGCTCCTGTACTCGCCGGTGGAGAACATCCAGCGTGTGGCAGCCGGTGTGCTGTGCGAGCTGGCCCAGGACAAGGAGGCAGCCGATGCCATCGATGCCGAGGGCGCCTCGGCTCCCCTGATGGAGCTGCTGCACTCCCGGAATGAGGGAACAGGTGAGTGCTGCCATGCCAGGGGCTGTGCTGGAGACTCTCCTGGCACTGTCCCAGCTGGGGCTTCTGGGGCTCTGATGCTGCATGGCAGCAGGAGCTGAGGCTGCTGGCCATCCCTACAGCCACCTATGCGGCCGCTGTGCTCTTCCGCATCTCGGAGGACAAGAACCCTGACTACAGGAAACGTGTGTCCGTGGAGCTCACCAACTCCCTCTTCAAGCACGACCCGGCAGCCTGGGAAGCGGTGAGTGTCCCAACAAGATCTTTTCCCTGGGGAAATCGGGGTGTCTGGGCATGGCCCCATCCTGCTTCCAAAAGCTGTTTCCAGCACCTCCAGCCAGAGCTCAGACAGGAGTGACTGTCAAACAGTGGGAAGTGGGAGGGCGATGGGCTGTCATCTCAGCTTCTGGGTCATGTCCCAGGTGGTGCCCTGGGACAGGGCTTGCCACCACATGGCCCCTGAGCATCGTGAACATGAATACCTTCAATTGTGCCACCTTCTTCCGTAGGCTCAGAGCATGATCCCCATCAACGAGCCCTACTCAGATGGTGAGTATGGCACCAGCCCTCCTTGCAGAGTCCCCATGGGCTGGGTTCTGGGGGGCAGTTGCCTCATATCACCAAGCCAGGCTGGTTTTAAAACCTTTTTCAGGTGGCTGTCAGTCAAATGCCAGCCCAGTGTGCTGGGGATTGAGGGTGATGCTCAGCTCCCAGGGAGCACTCACAGCTGGTGCCCTTGGAGATGGTGGGGCCCTTTTACAGCACCGCATGTCACATGCTGCCCTGGGTGGGGGGGGACAAGGAGGTGCCTGAGATCTGGAGAAGTCATTGGCTGCTGGGAGCTGAGATTGCCACATCCCTTCCTGCAGAGCTGGACCCTGGGTACCGCCCCATGTACTCGGGTGACATCCCCCTGGACCCCATCGACATGCACATGGACATGGACGGCGACTACCCCATGGATGCCTACAGCGACGGTGTCCGAGCGCCCTTCACTGACCACATGCTCGCCTAACCTGCCTGCAGCCCCACACCAGGTACCTGCCAGCACACCTAGGATGTGGCCCTGTGACAGGATGGGTGGCCAGGGGAGGCAGGGCTGCCTGATGGCACCTGGCATGCTGGGGGGACCCTGGTGCCACCACGGGGCCCCTGGCACTGCCATGGATCAATGTCCCCATCACCTGTGGGCCCAGGGAGTCCCACACTCTGGTCTCCTCCCAAATCCCTCCTCGGTGGATGACAGGAGTTCTCTGCCACTGCAGGTGTTCTCTCCATGCAGAAGAGGGCGGCCCCAGAGCTGAGCATTCGTGAGAAGGACTTGGGAGATAGAAGTGCCTGAGAAGACAAAACTTTTCCATTCCCACGAGAGGTTTTATTTTTCGATTTGTTTTCTTCGCTGTGGGTCTGTGGAGAAGGTCCTTCCTCCTGGGACTGCTTCGAGCACCTACTGCCACATCCAGCATCCAAGATACTGTTTCTGAAGCTTTAAAACACAAACCTTGCACCGTTAGTGATCTTTCATTGGCAAAATAGTCTTTTCTATGAATATATATTTCTTTTTTATTTTTAATATGGTGCCAACGGCTTTTGCCATCTTTAAGTTCGTGCTTTCTAACTTCCCCACGATTTGTTCTGCGTGTTAGTGTTCTAGGAGAGGAATCTGACGTGGAAAAACCCTTTGCTTGCTGTAAACTCCAACTGAATCAGGCCAATGCAGAGTTTGCTGAAAGCAAAGGGTCCGTGTCCCAGGACCTTCAGGGTGTCTGAGGTTTAATTCTTCCCCATCAGCCGCTGGGAGCTGACTTCGTGTCCCTGTCCTGCCAGTCCCCATAGAGGAGTGACTCCAGCATTAGGAACTGTGTCCTTGTACCGATCTTTGTTGCACATTTTAACCCGTTTCCCTTCTCTTTGGTGAGTGGTGTGTTTCCGTCCCCTCCTCCCTTATCTAACGCATTTTTTAAAAGAGGCTTTAGATCTGATGGTGGTTTAACACTCCAGCTGGAAAGGGATGGACAGTTACTGGAGTGTGGGTCAGGAATGGAAGATTTTATTATTTCTGTAAGTTGTTTTTGTATAGACCAAAGCAAAGAATAAAATAACCCCTGCAGCCCCGTGCTGCCCTGAGCCTGTTCTTGTGTCGGCTGGGGATGGTCCCTCGGGGCAGCCAGGGGAAGGCACAGCCATCACCCTCTGTGAGCCCATGACAAGTCCCTCTGTGGGGCAGGGTGATCTTGAGGAGCTCATTCCCATGCTTGGCACCTGCTTTGGCTGGAAATGGGCCCAGGCTGCCACAGAGCATGGCAGGGTACCGAGGTTCATGTGCTTGGGACAGGAGCAAGTGGGGACAAAGCAGCAGGAGCTGGTCTGGGAAGTGGAACTGGGGGGAACATCCTGCCTGAGCTCAGCGCCGTGGCTGCAGCCAAGCCCAATGCTCAGGGAAATGGATCTGCTTCCTGCCACAGCCCGTGCCAGGACCAGCAATGAGCAAAACAACAGCTGCTTTCCGGGCAGTCCCAGCAGAACCCAGGGCACTTCCCGAGGGCAGTGGGGCTGGGGTGGCTCATGGGGTGAGGCTGGGGGCCAGACAGCCCTCGGCCTGCTGCAGCTGCTGCCAGAGCAGGAGACAATCAGTGACAGGCTTTGGCTCCACCCTGTGTGCCTGGGACGGGGTTTTGGCTGTGCCGAGCCTGGACCCCACCTTGTGGCTCCCAGTCAGCCTTGCTGTGGGTTGCAGGGATGTTCCTGCTCTCAGATCTGGCTGTCCCCAAAGTGCCAGCGGGTCTGCAGATACCCCAAAACATCTGCCCTAGGAAGGGTCGGATCCTGCAGCCATCCCGGAGCCATGGGCAGGGATGTACCCCACCCCCAACATGTTGGGACAGGAATGCACGTCACAGGATCCCTGGTCCCACTGCGACAGAGCTGCCAGGGGACAAATCTGAGATTCTGTAGGGAAGTGGAGCCAGAGGACGCCTGGACCAGAGCAACCGGGGGTGCTTGGGGGGTCCCCAGGGAGCGACATCCTCGGGTGGGTTACGGGGTCCCGGCATCCTCGGCTGCTCTCCCCACCTGCCGGGGGGTGCCTTACGTTGTCGGCGGGGGCCGGGAGCGATGTTCGAGGGCTCCGCAGCCACCGCCGCGCCGGGAGCAGCGCCCAGCGTGTGTGCGAGTCTCCCGCTCCAGGATTGCCAGCTGCACCCAAACCCGGCATCTCCCGCACTCCCAGGAGCACCGAGCCCTCGGTCCCCGCCGTGTCTCACCCCACCTGCGGGCCGCACCCGCTGCCGGCTGTCACCGGCTGTACTCTGCCTCTCACGGTGTCCCTCATCCCCCAGGCTGCCTTCGGGCACCCCAAATATCCGGGCGGCTCCCGCGGGCGAGCCCCGGGCCGTGCCCACCCGGTCCCCTCCGTCCCCCTGGGGCTGTCATAGTAAGCGGCCGCCGCAGCCCCGGCAGAATTTGCCTCGTCTCTCCCCTTCTCACGGCTCTCGGCCGCTCCTCGGGAGGTGCCCGGGCAGGAGGGGCAGGGCGGCATCGGGCAGGGCAGGGAGCAGCGAGTCTGCACAGGTACCTGGGGCAGCCTGAGCCAGGACCCTGCTCCTCCTGGCCCGTGTCCCATCGGTGCCCGGGATCACCGTCCTGCTGTCGCCCAGCTCCCGTGGGGCAGGTCCCCGGGTCATCGGCAGCCGAACGCTGGTGGAGGGGGTACATTGGGGTCCGGGGCCAATGGGAGCGGGGGTGATGGGAGCAGCGGGCGATGGGAGCTGCTCGGCACGTGTCTGAACAAGGTTCCCCCGGGAAGGGTGAACGTACGTGCAGGAGCTGGGCCAAAAGCAGACGCAGGGCTCTGGCAGCCCCGGCTGAGCTGACTCACCGGCCGGGCTCCCTCCCCTGAGCCAGCGGCAGCGCGGCACCTCCACACGGTGGGTCCCTGTCCTTCTCTGGGGAGAAAAGGGTTTGAGAACTTGGGGTTGGGGAGCTGTTTTCTGGGCGGCACGGTGCAGGATTGGGCCCCGAGGTGTGGTGGTCCCAATGCCATGGGGCAGAGGATTGGGGAAGGCTGTGGGTGTGCTTTGAGGTCTGCATGTTGCCTCGTGCCATCTCTGTATGCCAGGGGAGAGCAGGTGGCCTGGTCTGGGTGCTGTGCACGGGGCAGCGACCCTGACCAAGTGCAGAGGGAGGGCAGCAGTGCCCTGGCATGAACCTGCAGCCAGGAAGGAGGGGCAGCTTATGCCACAGCCCCGCAATGGTGGAGGTGGGGGTAGGGGTGGAGATGTGGCAGGGGGCTTGCACAGAGGCTCCTGCCCTGCAGGGCAGAGGGGCAGCAGTGCCAGCAGTGGCTGCAGCTCGAGCCAGAGCCATTGGAGGTGGCTGGAGAGCAGGGATATGCTGGATTTATGGCCTGTCTCATGATGTGTTTATGGTTCGGATGGGGCAGCCGCAGATGCTGCCCAGCCCAGCCCTGCCCTGCCCTGCCCTGCACGTCAAGTCCCTGCTCTGCATCCTGGTGCAGACAGGGCGGAGGTTCACAGATGGACTTTGCTCTTCGAGGTGGAGCTCTCCAGGGCCCTCCCTGGCACCGCTGCCATGTCTGCCCACTGCCGGGCAGCTCGACAGCTCCTTCCCTATTCCCTCCACAGGCAGTGACCCAGCAGGGACCCCGTGGGGGGACAGGGTCCTGTCCTGTCCGGTCCTGTCCTGTCCGGCCCCGGTGCTGCTTTGGTGCTGAGCCCCCACGTCACGTAGAGCAGGTACGCTGACCCCTTGCCTCTGCCAAACCTGCCCCATATTCAGGGGTGGAGCTGAGCTGGAGTCTGTTCCCACAGCTCTCCTGTGCCATGGGCAGGGAACAGGGACACCTGAGCCCTGGCTATGCCGTCGGGCCCCCGGGCAGGTATTGCCTCCAGGAAGGTTGTTTGTCCTATGGCAGGGTACTGGGGAATAAGGGGGTTCAGGATGTGTCCCTGGTCCCTAAAACATCACCTGAACAGCACCTTCTCCCTAGGCAGGGGCCGGAGAAGGGACTCTGCTGCCCACCAGCGTCACTCCAGGGAGCCAGGGCAGGCTGTGCCTCTCCCCATGGCAAGCCGGGCCCCCACGTAACGCCAGCCAAACTGGACACTCCGGTCCCACGAGAGACCCTCCCCAGCCAGAGCCCACCTGTCTGCCACCTCCAGCTCAGCCCGGATTCACCTGTCACTGCTTGTCCCCACACCAACTCAGTGTCCCAATGGTCTGACACGGGCACACACCGCGATGCTGCGACCATCACTGGTGGGTAGAGCTGAGGGTGCCACTGGGTGCCCTGGGGGAACTGGGGTGAGGGGGGTGAGGAGCTGGGTCTGCTTTGGGCTGTTCCTTCATCTGTTCCCGTTCTGTGGCCGGAGATGAACCACTGTCCCAGCATCCTTCACCGTACGCCTCATCCGACCCCCGCTGTCTCCAGCGCCGCTCGGGCGGGCAGAGCGCGGCCAGGAGATGGCAGCAGGACCCTGCCCGCAGACAGCGGGGCCATGAGGGGAGAGCAGGACAGAGCTGGGGAAGGGTCCCTGAGTGCCACCCTGCGGGGGACCCCCCCCAGTCCCTACACTAGTGGCTCTGGGAACAGACTCGGCTGGTGGCACCAGCCCCAAACCCCAAGGGGACAGAGTGGGCTGAGGGGTGCAGGAGGTACTCACCTGCCACAGGCCCCTGTGCCGCCCACTCCCCCCATATGTCCCTCACCCTGGGCTGACACGGTGTCCCTCTGTCCCCAGAGCTGTGCAGTGAGGATGTCCCCGAGGTGGAGCTCATCAGCCTGCTGGGCGAGCAGCTGCCCCGCTACACGCTGCGGGCCGACACCGTGTTTGGCTACGACCACGGCGACTGGCTGCGAGCCCACCCCAGCCCCCCACAGCCCGTGCCTCCCCTCACCCCCCAGCAGATAGAGGCGACCCTGCAGTATTTCCGTGAGTGCCCGTGGGTTGGTGAGGGTGGTGGGCACAGGCCCAGTGTCTGCGCGGGGTCGTGATGGCGAGGACAGCCTGGGAGCTAATCGCCGCTAATGGGATTGGCGGCCTGGATTTCCTCACCCAGAACATCCCGGGCTAATTCTGGGAGCAGCTTCTGCTGGGCCAAGCCGGATGCTGGGAGAGAGCCCCCATCATTTCCCGGGACCCCCTGCATGCCCCTGCTCCCCTGTGCTGTGCTGTGGGTCACAGGGTTGGGACACTGGTGGGGCTGGCAGAAGGTGTGCCAGTGAATCCAGGGCTGCTGTTCCCCCAGCCATGGCAGCCTGGAGCAGGGCTCAGGGCCCCTGCTGCCAGCGAACCCCCCAGAGCTGTGGGGGTCCCAGGGGAAGATCCCTGCAGCCCCCATGGCCAGGCAGGGGCATTGCCCATGGCACTGTGACGTGGCCCATTGCTGGTGCGAGGTCGGGGTTCAGCAGGGGGCACAGACAGATTATCTCTGCTTTGTTTCTGCCTCTGGCCTGCACGTGGCAGGGACAGGATTAGAGCAAGGGGCTGGGGGATGGATGTGGGGCAGTGGGAGACAGATGGGGCTGAGCCCTCCACCCACCTGCTCATGCCAGGCTGGGGGTAAACTCTCACCATGCCTTGCCTGTGCTTGCAGCTTTCCCCTTCTGGCTGCCCCCTCTCTGTTCAGCAGGTGATGAGGTCCACACCCCACCATCAGCACTGCCCCTTGCAGTGACAGCACAAGGGATTGAGTCCCAAACCCTGTCTCTGTGCCATGGGGTAGGGAGCATGCAGCACCACAAGACCACAGCACCCCAGCCCTGCTCCATGGGGCCAGTGGTTCTCAGTCCTGGACTCCTTCAGGTCACAGATACCCAGGCCTCCAGTGCTGCTGGCATGTGCTGGTGTGGAGGGGGGGCCCATGGCGTCATTCCTTTACTCAAACCTTTAAGCTGCCGTCAGAAATAGCCCCCTGTAATCTGCTTGCACAGGCACAGGGAACCTGCCCAGAGGAGCAAATCCTGGGGCAGGGGATTAGGAAGAAGCAGCTCCTGCCTGTCCATGCTGAGACGCGTGCTTGAGCCCTTGGGGTCCCTGGGTGGGTGCCCAGTTGGTGGTGCTGGCTGTGTCCCAGACCTCACCAGGGGAAACACCAGTGCCAGGAGGAGGGAGAGGCTGGAACTGAGGGCACCTCCTCCAGTCCTCACTCCAGAGGGGACTGGTGGTTATGGCAGGACATAGTTGGGGTCAGGATCCCAATGGGTAAGAGTCAGGCAGGGAAAGCTGTGCTATGGTGAGGGGCAGCTTCAGCTGCATCCATTCACTGATTGTTTGGGTGCTGACAGGGAAGGGCATTGGGGCAGGTCACGAGCACAGAGCACGTTGGCATTACCAGAATCACACCCACACAGCCTGTGCTACGTGCCTGCCAGCTCCTCCATAATTCAGCACACCATGATTTATTCAGTTTTCCTGCTTCTGTGCTGCTTCTGCACCAATGTGGTTGTGGGGATGGGAGGGTGCCAGCCAGGGAGTGCGAGGCATCCTGGGTGGGGCAGACAGGGGGCCAGGCTCATGCCAGCCCATGCTTGGAGCCAGGGGTGATGAATGGGGGGGCTGGAGTGGGATGGAAAAGCCTCTTTCCTGATCAGGAACCTGGCAGGTCCCAGCACTGCAGTGGGCATTGAAGGTGCAGGGTTTGTGATGTGAGTGCTGATGGGGCATCCAGCCCTGAGTTGGCAGAGCAGGGCTGGCCAGCAAAATGTACCCTGGCCCTCATGGGGACCCCAGCCCTGCATGGTCATGGCTTTGTGTGAAGGGCCCAAAACCCCTCCCTGTCCTTCCCAAGGGGCAGAAGTCACTGTCTGTGCATGACCCATAGCGTCAATACTGCCGAGTTACTGCTCAGGAACCCCCACTGTCCCCTCAACAGTCATCATCACCCGTGGGGGCCTGTGTGCCCGGACTCCCCGGGCTATGAGTTGGGACAAGAGGTGGGACATCTGCACCAGCTCCTAGGGCTGAGCAGGATTGTCCTGGTGGGTTCCCCAACAAGGAGCCCGGTCCTAAGGTGCCTGATGGGGATCGTGTCCTTGGGGCAGCCCGGAAAAATGGGGAGAATGGGCACTCTCGGGCAGCCTCTAGCAGCCCTCGACCCCCGCATCACCCCCGTTCTGCTCCCGTCCGGCCCCGCCCCCGGCCCGGCCCCAGCCCTGGCCCCGCCGCCGGGGGATGCGCCGGGCAGGTGCGCGGGGATGGGGCGATCCTATAAATAGAGGCGGGAGCGGCCGCAGCGGCTCCGCTCAGCGTGGCGGGGCTGGGCACGGCAGGGTGGGCACAGCGGGCTGGGCGGCTGCGGTGGGCTCGGCACGATGGAGATTTGGAGCAGCCCCACCGCCTACGATGAGCTGAACGGGAACGCGGAGCGCGGCGGCGGCGCCGACCCCATCGCCCGGGAGCTGGAGGAAGGTGAGGGCGGCCCGGGTGGTCCCGGCCCGGGGAGGGGGATGCGGCTGCAGCAGGGCTGGGCTTCCCCCGGGCTTGGTCTGGAGCAGCGGGGGCCGGGGGGCTCCCCGGGGCCGGTCCGGAGCGGTCAGGGCCGGGGTCTTCCCTCGGGAGGTGCTGTCTGCTGCCCACCTGTGCGTTCCCTCAGTCCCGGTCTCCCTCGCCACTCTCTGGCCCGGGGTTGCTGCCGAGCGGTCCCTTGGGGACCCCCAGGGTCACCCCGACCTTAAGGAGACCTGTCCCCACGTCAGGAGTGGCGGGGAGAGGGGTCCTGCCAGCTCTGTGCGTGCCCGTGGGGAAGGGGTCCCTCCTCCCGTGGGAATGGGGTCCTTCCCTCCCGCCCCCCCAGGATCGGGCCCGGGATGGATGTTTACGTGTTTGCCAGCGCCGCAGCCCCCGTCTCCCAGGGCCAGCCGCTCGCTCCAACCGTAACGATGCTCATGCTCTAATTATTTCCAATTAATGGCTCAGGGGCCTGACGAGGTGCAGTTGGGGACCCCCGCGGGGAGCGGGTCCTGTCGGGGTGCACGGAGGGGGGTGAGGCTGCGGCTGGGGTTGGCCCTTCTTCCCATGGGCGTGTTTGGGGTACGTGCCCTCTGGGGCGTGGGGCAGCACCAGGGGCACTGAGGACTGGACGGCAGCGGGGTGGCGAGTGGGGGCATTGCCATGACAACGCACTCACCATTACACAACCCCAGCTGGGGCGGCCTAATGGGATTTGTGTGGCTGAGCTTCCCCGTTAACCCACTTCGTCTGCACCACTGGGGGGTGGCTGTGGCTGGGGACGCGGGTGGGGGCCCTGAGCGCAGCCAGCGCTGCTCTGCCAGGGGAAACTGAGGCACACACACCCCCGGGGCAGCGGAACATCAGAAAGGACATGGGGAGTGCTGCGTGCTGTGGGCGCAGAATGCGGGGCACTGGCAGGTCCCGGGCTGTAAGCAGGGTCTGGGGTGCGGGCAGGGCTCGGGGCTTTGCGCCTGCTCCCGGCTCCCTCCGACCGCACGGCTCCAGCGCCGCCGTCTGGGAGCGTGCCCGGAGCTGCCTGGCAGCCGCAGTTGGCAGGATCCGTACCGGGGGGAGCGACGTCTCCATGCTTGCACCTCCTCTCCCTGCCAGAGAGCCGGAGCGCAGCGCGGGGAGGCAGAGCTGTAGCTGGGGCCCGGCTGGTGTTGCGTGGTGGGCAGCTGCCCGCTCCCGCAGCGTCCTGTCCGCAGTTGCCTCTGTTGCTTGGATGTTGTTGTGCTGTGCAGCTGGAGGGGCATCGGGTGGGTGCGGGCTGCAGCATCCCCTCCCCCAGAGAGAAATTAGGGCAGGGGGGGATCTGGGGGAGGGGGCTGGGGACAGATTGGAGGGGACGCCGCCTGTGAGCCCGGCTCAGCACGGTGCCACCCACAGCTATTTACACTGGAGCTCCAGCCTGCTTTCTGCTGTAGATGTCACCTCCGATCCTGTCTCTGCTGCTGCCCTTCCCCGTCCCCTTTTTCTGTCTGCGAGTCCTGGGCTGGCACTGTGCCTGTGCTGAGGTCGTGGGGTCAGCGAGGGGGCCCAGCATTTTTCTTACCACCCCAAGGTGCAGGCAGGGCTGGGGGCAGGTGTGAGCCCCCTGTTTTCCATGGTGCTGTCACAGCTGGGGGAGCCCTGTCAACTATGTGAGTTGCCACGTAGCAGACAAAAGGTCCTTTTTGGAGACCAGCCTGGGGTAGCCTTGAGGGGACAGTGCTGAGCCTGTGGGTCAGTGCTCCCACAGTGTGGGGGTTCACCTTCTGGCCCCTCTCCCCCAGTCCTCTGTGCTGAGCGGATGGTCAGGATCACAAAGACCTACCACGATATTGACGCCGTCACCAACCTGCTGGATGAGGTATGCTGGAGATCCCACCTGTGTGAGGGCTGGTGGGACCCTGGGGACACAGGGGGGTGGGTGAGGACTGGGGAAGGGCTGAGTCCCAGCTGAGGCAGCCCTGCCCCTTGCAGAAAGAGCGGGACCTGGAGTTGGCAGCACGCATTGGGCAGTCCCTGTTGAAGCAGAACCGGAGCCTGACTGAGCGCAACGAGCTCCTGGAGGAGCAGCTGGAATTGGCCAAAGAGGAGGTAACAGCACCTGGGCACAAGTCTGGGCCTTGGCCCCCTGTGCACCCCCCTGGGGGCAGCTGTTGTCCCCTTGGCAGTGTTCTGAAGTGCTTTGTCTCTCCAGATTGCGCAGCTGCGCCATGAGGTCTCCATGCGGGATGACCTTCTCCACTTCTACACCACCACAACGGAGGAGAGCGAGCCCACCACCACCCCATCCACACCGTGAGTGGGAGCCCCTCTCCTGCCACTCACCTGGGGGAGAACTGCCCCTGTGGGTTGGGCAGGAGCCGCCACCATCCCCAGGGTAGCGCTGGCCACACTCACTTCACTCCCTTGGTGGCCGTGGCTCCAACCCCGCAGAGTTTGGTCACTGGGGGAGTGGGCAGGGTCTGAGGGGGCAGCTCCATCCTGCCCACACTGCAGGAGCTCAGGCCATCCCTGCTGTCCCCAGGCTGCGCAGGAACGAGTCCTCACTGTCCTTGCAGCAGTACTTCCAGTACGACACCTTACAGCAGAAACTCAAGTGCCTGGAGGAGGAGAACCAGAAGCTCCGTATGGAGGTGAGCAGATGCCCCTCAGTGCCCACCTAGGCCCTGCTCTCTATGGGGGGACCCGAGCTGCCCCCTCAGGGAGACAGGAGATCCTGCCTGTCATGCTCAGCCTCTCCAACCCTGTCCCCCAGGCCACCAACATCACCACTGAGACCTGTCAGTACGAGGACCAGGAGCAGCAGCTGATGATCGACTGCGTGGAGCAGTTTTGTATGTAGGGCTTGGGGGTCTGCGGGCACTGCCCAGCAGGCACTGCCCAGCTGCGTGGGCTGGGGCTGGGGACAGTGCCCCGGCGGTGACAGACCCCGGCCCTCCCGCAGCCGAAGCGAGCCAGCAGGTCGTTCACCTGTCGGAGGAGCTGGCGCACAGGGCGGAGGACGCGGCACGGCAGCAGGAGGAGATCACGCAGCTGCTGGCGCAGGTCGCGGACCTGCAGCAGAAGTGTCGCACGGTGAGGGTCCCCTGCCTGTGCCGGGGGGAGGGGGGTGCGGGCCCAGCGCCCTGACCTGGCCGCTCCTACCCCGCAGTACGGCTCCGAGGTGGAGGAGCTCCAGCAGCACCTGACCGCGGCCAAGGAGGTGCAGCAGCAGCTCCGGATGGAGGTGAGCCCGGGGGAAGCCGTGAGTGCCCGGCCTGGTGGGGGATCCTGCCCGTGATCCGGCCCATCCTGGGCCGTGCTCCAGCTGTGCCGGTGTCCCGGCAGCTGCGGGATCTGCAGGAGAAGTACGCGGAGTGCGGCGGGATGCTGCAGGAGGCCCAGGAGGAGGTGAAGAGCCTGCGGAGCCGCAGCCTGCCCAACAGCACCGTCAGCCGCTACAGCGCGCCCAGCCTCCTGCCCGTGGTGAGCGCGGGGGGCCGGGCGGCAGGGTGGAGGTCCCTGCTCTCCCCTCTACTGACACTGCCTACCCCTGTCCCCAGGACTCGCTGGCGGCTGAGATCAAGGGGATGATGAGGAAGAGGACAGACAGCTCCTCCTCAGACTACAAGTGAGCGCTGTCACCCGTGGCTCGGGCTGTGCCGTGGGACGGGCTCTGGCTCACCCTGCCCTTCTTCCCACCCGCAGGAGCTACCAGCGCGCCTTCGAGACGGTGAAAGCAGTGAAACAGGCAGCCAAAGCCAGGTCTTGCTCTGAGTCTCCCCACCACGCTCCAGGCTCCAAGCAGTTGTCTGCTGCCCACTCTGGGGGGACCAGCACCCCCCACACCAGCGGCTCCGGCTCGGGGGATGTCCAGTGAGTGCTGGGGTGGGGGCGGGATGGACCCAGGTGGGACGGCGGCTGCTCCAGTGTGATCTGCTGGTCACAGCAGAGCAGGAAACAGCCTTGGGCAGGGAGGGCAGGGTCTGGCTGGGGCCCAGCACAGGGTGAGGTGGTGTGCAGGACCTGCAGCCCCGGGCACCCTAACGCTGTGCCCCCCAGCAGGGCCGAGGGGGCCAGCGAGGACTCCCGGGCAGCCCCGGGCCAGCAGGATCTGGAGGCGGCGGTGCAGCGGCTGTCGGTGCGGCAGCAGAGCCACGACTGCGAGGAGCGCTCCTTCTTCGAGGCCGAACGCGAACGCAAACTCTGGCGGCTGAGAGATGGGGCGAGCTCCAGTGGCTTCCTCACCCCCGAGGGCAGCATCGTCTCCACTGGCACCAGCTACTCGGGCGACTCGGAGCTCACTGCTGCCTCCAGCTTCTCCCTCGGCTCCCTCACCTACTTCCCCGAGAAACTGCAGATTGTGAAGCCACTGGAAGGTGAGGGGCAGAGGAGTTGCAGAGCCGCAGGTGCTCTGAGGGTCCAACACCCCCACCTGAGTTCCTCCCGGCTGTGTCCCCCCCAGGCTCTGTGACACTCCACCACTGGCAGCAGCTGGCACAGCCCAACCTGGGCGGGATCCTGGTGCCCCGCCCCGGGGTGCTCACCAAAGACTTCAAGCAGCTGGACGTAGACTTGGAGGAGGTGTACAATCTCAATGACCTGGAGGAGGATGATGTGGACACCAGCTCCTTCCAGCTGCTCCCTACCTCAACACCCGCCAAAGCCAAGGAGCGCCCCAGGGGTGAGCGTGGGGGGAGGGGACGGAGGGGCCGCAGCCCCCGGGATGTCCCTGTCCTGTCTAGGCTGCCCCTCGCCTCCCCCCGTGCTCTCCCCTCTTGCAGCAGCCTGTCTCTGCCACCCACCCGTCCCCAGGGGGATGCTCCGCCTGCAGCTGCGCAAGGGCCATCCTCGGGCAGCTGCCCCGGCTGGATGAGCCCTCGCCATCACCCTGGCGAGCCCCTGCTGCCCCCCGGCTGCCTGGAAGGGGCCGGTCTGGGACCGACGGCATCTCCTGGTCCCAGCTGTGCTGGCTGCCCCCTCTGAGCAGGCACCAGCCACAGCTGCTGCTGGAGCTGTGCCCCGCGCACGGAGCTTCCAGCCCAGCCTTGCCTGTCCCGCCTGCCCTCCGCCGTGCCCTGCACCTGTGTCCTGCCCCCGTCCCCGTTGACCCCTTGTCTCCTGTCCCTTCCAGTGTTCCTCTCTGTTAACAACCTCCCCCAGACCCCGTCTACCTTCACCATCACCACCTGCCACATCCTCCACCCCACCACTGCGATCACCATGGTGACACCCAGGTAAGGCGCGTGGCCCCGGCCACCCGCGCTGCCTGCACCGGCCCCGCTGCGCCCCCCGAGCTCTCTCCTCCTCCTCCGTGCCTGGCTCCCTGCAGCTCGAGGAAGTGGCAGGCTGGGGGCAGCCCCTGATGCTCTCAGAGTTGCCAGTACTAGAAATATCCCCAAACCTGGCTGCTGGGGTCTCTGTGTGCTGGGACCAGCCCCCTTCGTCTGCACTGCAGCCTGATGGATGGAGAGCCTCCCTTGGGTGGGCTCTCCCAGGGGAGCAACACCCCGGGCAAGGAGCAGCGAGTGCTCCTGGCACTCCGGGAAACCGACAAAGCTTTCCTCCCTCCACACTTGGGCAGCAGCCAGGAACTTTTCCCAGCCGAGTGCTGGGGCTGTCCCTTCCTTAATGAGCACCAGTAATTAGCCCTAATGAGCCCCTCCAAGGCTCGTTGGGGGTTGGTTCGAGCTGGAGTTCACTGTTAGACAAAACCCTGGTGTCTGGAAATTGCTTGTGGAGCAGTGACTGTGTCCCAGTCTCTCCTGGCTGCTGAAGAGCAGCCCCCAGCACTCCTCTGGGAGCTTTGGGGTGCTTGAGCAGCTTGCAGCACGGGGGTCTCCTACAACCCAAGGTGGAGGAAAGGGGGTCCTGCTCTGCTTGCAGCCCTGCCTGGCACCCTCAGCAGCATCCCCCAGGACAGGGCCCCCCTGGCTGATCCCCACTTCTGCTCTCTCTTCCCCTCCAGTCTGCGTCATGCCGTCGTGCCTTCTTGTGGGCCCTTTGAGGGGCTGAGCCCCAGCAGCCCCTCACCAGAACAGACTCCCCCCACACTGGCACTTGGCCCTGGACCCCCGAGCACTCCCATGGGACTCTTCAGGCTCTCACTGGGGCGAGATTTCCACCTGGCACCGGGGACTGGATCATGGTGGGCCCCCCCACTCCACTCCCAGGACCCTCAGCATTCCAAGCCACAGCCCTCCCCTGTGCCCAGGGGTCAGGATGGACCCCGACCCAGGAGCAGCATCTTCAGCTGGAACCTGGTGGAGAAGTTGCAGCGCCTGGGGCTGGACAAGGTGGTGGCCAGAGGGGAGACGTCCTGTGCCCAGCCAGGGCCCAGAGGGGCCTGGGGCACCCAGAAGTGACACTGCTGCAGAGCCCCCAGGCTCGGGGTGAGACAGATCCTCCTCCTCACCCCTCCATGGGGAAATGGAGACAGGACAAGCTTCAGCCTCAGCTCCTGGTGCTGCCCCAGGTCCATCATCACTCCTGGCACCAGCATGGAGGGCTTTGCCCTGGCTGCAAGGACAGAACCTGGCACTTCTCCCCATGTATGGGGGGTACAGGGGATGCTGGCTGACCCTGTCCCTGCTGGGGGAGTATGGACCCTTCACAGGAGCCAGTTTCTGGCAATAAAAACTGTTCCTGCTTCTGCTGAGCCTGTCTGCAGAGCGAGAGGCAGCTTGGCCCGTTTGGGGCTGTCCAGATGCTGCAGCGAAGGGTGATGCTCAGTCTGGACTCCGGTGTGTCCTGGGGCAACCTCCTGGGGCCAGGGGCAGACCCCTGCATCCTGGGCTGGGCCCCTGGCCAGCACCTGGACGGGACTGGCTTTTAAAGGAAATGGTGATTTAACTCTTTCCTGCCCACTGAATAGCAATAGTAGCAGCACCCACAGCTTGGGATGTTTCTGGGGGTGCATCTGTTGCTCCCCCTAGCTGTGTCCCTCCCTCCAAGCTGTATCCCATCCCCTGGCAAATAAATGTGAATTCACAGAGCAGCTCGTGTGTGCTGTGTCTTCTTCCACAATCTGTGTTTGCTGCCGTGTGCAGTTCAGTCTCTGCCCTGTGTGTCCCTTTGGGGGCAAATCCCCTCTGCCTGCCCTCCCCAGCACAGCCAGGAGAGCAGAGGCTGTAGTGCCAGAGCTTTATTGTGAGAAAGGACACGCACTGAGTGTGGCAGTGCTCAGCACAGCCAGTCCAGCCCAGCAGCTACGCAGCACCATCCTCATCCTCAGCACTGCGGCGGCCGAAGTCCATCCAGTCGGGGTAGTAGTGGTCGTGCAGAGCCTCCATCCCCTCGTCCTCATGCACAAAGTCCTTGTGCTTGTTCAGCTCTGCCAGGGCAAAGGCAGCAGTCAGAGCTGGCACAGGAGCCAGGCTGTGCCCCCTGAGGTCTGCCTACCCTGTGCTGTGCCCACCCTGAGCTCCCAGTACCTGTGAGGACGTGGGGCAGGAACTGGGACAAGATTTGCTGCTGCTCCTGGGACAGGTACTGGGGCCAGTCCCGCCGGACCAGGCTCGGGGGGTGCTGGTGGGGCTCCCCCATGGCCCCTGGTGCCTCTGCTGCCGGCCGGCACAGGCAGGCGGTCACCGCCAGGGCGAGGATGAGGCTGAGGCACAGCGGCACCTTCATGGCTGTGGAGAGACTGAGCAGGGGTGGGGAAAGGGGGGAGCTGCAGCCCCTGAACTGGGACATGCTCAGCCTGTGGTGAGGGTGGCCTGAGCACTCAGCCCAGTTCACAGTCTCCTGTGTCCCTCTCTTTGGGTCCCCCCCAAGTCCCCTCCATCCCTTCCACCTTCTCCCCAAGTCTTCTCCACCCTTCTCTCCTGCCTGGTCCCCAATTCCCCTAGAATCAGAGTCAAGGCAGAGCGATCCTTAAGGATCAAGTCCCACTCTTTGCTCCTTGCAAGGATGCTGAAAACCAAAGCACATGGCTAAGAGCATCACCCAGCTTCTCCTTGAACTCAAACAGCTGGGGAGCTGAGTTCTCATTCCCAGGGCATGGCCAGGCTCCAGGTCCTCTCTGTTCCTCTTAGTGGGTCTCTGAGTTGCTTCGTCCCTCCCATCTGCTCCTCAGGTTTTCTCTCTCACCTAGCTAGTCCCCATATCACCTGCAGACAGTGCCAGAGCCCTGTGAGACTCACCTGTGGGTTCTGAGGCTCAGCAGGGTGTCCTGGTGGGTCTCAGTAGGGCGACTTTCTCCAAGATCGTCCCAGCTCAGTCCCGCTTTTAAAGGCGCTGCAGGGGCTGCCACACCCCAGGGCGGCTCCACACACATGGTGGGTTCCACCCACCCCGGGGGGGCCCTCGGGCACCTGTGCGTGCTCACAGACACACAGAGACAGACCCAGACACAGAGACACACACAGACACACAGACACACAGACACACAGACACACACACACAGCTTGACAGCCATATCCATAAGTACACATATATAGGCACAGGTGTCCATAGCCATTCCTAGCCACACATGCACACAGGTGTGTTCATGGCTGGCTGTATATGGACACACGTGAACACAAATCCAGCTGCAGCTACCAGGGCACTGTGCCTTGGCTGCACATCTGTACAGAGCAGTGGAGCTCTGTGTGCAGGTGAACACACACATGCATTATTATGTAATAGCAACTATACAGTATCATATAGTATAATACACTGTAATGATGTGTGTATATATAAATACATATCTAAATAATACAGATTTTATTATATCTAAAAATAAGATTTTATACAATATATATAAATGTGTACATTTCTAATAGATAACATAGCTTATGCATCCATGTAAATACATCCAGGTATCCATATGCACACATGGGCACAGACTCACAGCTATAGGCATGGACACACGTGTGTGTTCATATGGATGATGACTACAT
Organism: Pycnonotus jocosus; assembly: GCA_013400435.1. NCBI lineage: Eukaryota > Metazoa > Chordata > Aves > Passeriformes > Pycnonotidae > Pycnonotus > Pycnonotus jocosus. The sequence goes on from VWYP01060581.1 coordinate 446,004, forward strand.
GAGGTAATTGTATGTCATGGAGTAATGGAGGGTGTGTGCAGTGGGATGGATGCATAAGGAATAACATGACATATCTCTCTATATGTGTATCCACACATATATGCACATATATATATATACATATGTATGACTAAGAACACAGATATAGGTGTATATATATGAGTGATTACATAAATATACATATATACACGTTTTAATATATACATGTTTATATGTACATTTTTATATGTACATGTCTATATATATGTATATATACATATGTATGTACATGTATACACACATACATATATACATATACATATACACATGCATATATACATATACATATACATATACATATACATATACACATACACACACACATGTTGGAGCTCATGATTTTTGGAGGTCTTCCTTAACCCAAATGATTCTGGGATTATGTATATATATGTATATTTGTACACATATATCTAAATGTGTATATATCTAAATACATGTATCTAAATACACATTTATACATATATGCATATACATACATATCATACATACATTTATAAATAGCAATACATATGCATGGATCTGTATGCACATGGATCTGTATGCACATGGATCTGTATGCACATGCACATGTATATACGTGTATACAGAAGTATGTGTGTGTACATACATGTATTTTTACATGTGCACGTGTGTCTGTGTGTCTGTACAAACACACACACACGGATGTACCCACACCCTGACACCCAGATGTGTGCACACATTTATAACGTGTTGTGCCAGGGCTCCCAAGGGCTTGGGGGCTGTGCAGACCTGGGGGGCTGTGTCTGTTCGTGTCTGAGGCCACTCACCAGGACACAGGCCCCGGAGCAGCCCATTCTGCAGCTCTGGATCTGCCCCTGCACCTTGAGAAGCTTTGGGGTGTTGTGGAAGGAGAGGGCCCTGCTCACAGTCAGAGCCCCCTGAAGATCTTTGACCCCCCCATTGGATACTGATGGCTCCTGCTGCCTGTATTGACCCTCCATCAGTGTATTTGTAGAGACCATTTGTCTCCTTCCTTCAATACACCCTGTGAACGACATCCTGGGCTGTGGCACGTCACTGTCCTGTGTTCCCCCATGTTCCCAGTGAGCCGTGAGGGTGCTTCTCAAACACCCCTAAAACAAATGGCCTTTGGATGGCCGGAAGGCAGCGGCACCCAGCACCCTGTGGCCATCGATTGCTCGCTCCCCCGAGCACATTGCACAAGGAACAAACAAATTGTTTTCCAATTTCTGGCTTTTAATGGCTCAATCTGGACCAAATGAGCCATCAGGGTGACGGGGACACAGTGGCTGCTCCCTCCAGGGCCACGGGCTTGGCATCACCTTGACGCAGGTTTGTTACCAGGCCTGTGGGTATTTGTCCACCTGGAGGTGGACAAAGGCTGAGCTGGAAAATAGACCAAGCATCCATTGCCCCTGCCTGGCTGGGCCAAACCTGTGGGCAGCCTGGCAAGTCCAGTAGGGAGAAATCTGGGCTGGACACGCTCCAACACACGGGGGGCACAGAATTCTTGGTGCACCCGCTCCCCGAGGTCCAGGTAGGGCTGGAGGTCACTCCAAGGGATGGGCAGGGCTGGAGAGTCACCTGCCTCCTTGGTGCACTCGTGGCTGCTTTGCGTAATTGCAGCAATTTGGTTTCCAAGAGCAAAGTCTCCAGGAAAAGTGGCACTGAACTCAGGGCTCCTGAGCAGCACGTGGGAGATGAGGGTCATTGTGGCAGTGGATGAAGAGCTGGGACCTGCTCTGGGGGACTGCCAGGAGCACGAGCAGGTGACCAGGGTGGGAGCAGCCTCCCAGGACACCCCAGCCCACCCTGCTGGACAGATGGGTTGGGGGCAATGGGAGGGAAATCCAGGGATTCCCTGGGCACTCTTAGGCATTTCAGGGCATTTCACACAGCTCTTGGGCTGGAGGCAACCTGCCAGCCCCAGAACCATTGCTGCCCTCAACCAGCGCATTTAATGAGATTTCATTCTTGCTTGTTGAGCCTGAGGTCAGAAAATAGAGAGCACTCAGCCCCTGACCTGTGGCAGAGCCTGATGTGGGTGGCAGCACCTCCCCCTCCTCCCCAGAGCAGTTTTTGGGAAGCAGAAACGCTGACCCTGCCTGCGGGACTTACAGAAACACGATGAGCACAGGAGCGAGTTCGAGGGTTACAGAGCCTGGGCAGGGAATGACTCAGCACCCACCAACCCCTCAGCAGAGACAGCACCAAGGGAACTTCCTATTCCTGCGGTGGGACAGAGTGGGGGGCAACCCCAGGGAGCCAAGGAGCCTCCAGGGCAGGGAATCCCACCAGGCCCCTCTCTGCTGCCAAGGAAAGCTGCTTTGGCCCCTAGGAGCGATGGAACCCACCATGCACGGGCTTTTGAAAACCGGTTTTATTTAAATAATTTTAAATACATTACAGTAAAACATTAGAAATGAAACCAAAGCCATGTTACTGCACAGGGTGTGAGGCAGCAGCGCTACCACCACAAGGCTCAGCAGCTTCAGGGATCCTCCTTATGTTAGTCCAACATCGAGCCCTTGTCACAAGTTTAACCCATGGGGGACAGTTCTTCCACGTGCCTGTTACCTCAGGGCTCGCAGGAACTGGCACCTGAACTGCAGCCATCCGGCCTCCAGGTCACTCTTCTGTCACTCCTTCCAAGCCAGGCTTCCCCAAATCCCTCTGCCTCCAGGAGCCAGCATTGCCCAGAGGAATGGTGCCATGTCCTGGGGCCTTGCACCAGGCAGGACATGATTCCCCTCTGTCAGGATGGAAGCGCAGCTGGACTGAGGAGCCATCAGGACAGGCCGAGTCCCTGAGCTTAGCTGGGAACAGCTGGAACTTTTGGCTTCAGGCTGGATGGTGCCAGTGCCCGCGTTACCTCTGGGAAATGAGGGACAGCCAGACGAGATAGCATGGGCTCGTGTCAGTTTATTACATCACCAATTACAACAGTCCAGACTCAACAGTGGACCCAAGATCATTACATTACACAAACCGGCTGCTTTTAAACTTATGACAAGGGACAGGTGGGAATTTCATGGTAAGGATATCTTCTTGCATAAAGCTCCAGAAGCCCACAGGCACTTAAAACCCATGGACTTTCAGCTGGTCGTCTTTAGCCAGTCCAATCTGCAAGACAGAAAATGCATTCAGAGAATGGGGTGATACCTCTGCACATCCAAACGCTGCCCACACCCAGGGACCTGTGTGCATTTAACAAACTTGTGTTTATTTTAGCGAGTAGCAGGCTGAAGGTCTCCTACCTCCACGAGGAACTGGCAGATGTTCTTGCGCTGGTCACCCTGCAACTGAATCACTTCTCCATACTCGGGGTGCTCAATTACAGTACCATTGCAGGCAAATTTCTGCACCAAAGACACAAGAAGTTCCTTAGCACCACATAAACATCCCTGCTGGGCGTGGCTGCCGCCCCCCGAGCCCCGAAGCCCCACCTTCTTGAAGGCCTTCACCAGTTTCTTTTTATCGTAGTCATCCGCGATGCCCTGGACTGTAGTGAGGGTCTTCCTGCCGTTGCGCTGCTGGATCCTTATATGGATGTAGTCCTCAGTGCCGGCCGGGAGCAGGTCATCACCCTTACTTGCATCCGCAAAGGGGTCTGCGGGGAGTGCTGTCAGGCCCCGCCCAGCCGCCGCCCCATTGGCCGCCGCGCCCGCCCGTCACTCGTTGGCCCCGCCCCCGCCCGTCTGCCAGTCACGCGTTATTCCCGCCCTTGCCCCCACCCCATTGGCCGCCGCGCCTGCCCGTCAAGCCTGGGCCCCGCCTCCACCCCCCCGCGGCTGACGCAACACGGCCCGGAATAGCAACTGCGCCACGGGGCGGGGTCAGGGCGGGGCCCGCGCGCTCCCCCGGCCCCACCGCACAAAGGGCCTCACCGAAGGGCTGGAGGTTCTGGATAGCGGACATACGATACGCTTCCCT
>VWYP01060581.1:449981-657472 GCA_013400435.1 Pycnonotus jocosus
ACAATCCTCCTGGGACCCCCAAAATCCCCCTGGGACACTCAGCTTCCTCTCCGAGACCCACAAAATATCCACATGAACCACAGAATACTCCCTGGGGCCACTCAAACACCTCCAGATCCCCTTGAGACTTCCCTCCAAAGAACACGGTATGCCCCGAAACCCTCACGGGGGCTCCAAATCCCCTCCAGCTCTTGCAAATTTTCTTGGGACCCTCCAACCCTCTGCAAAACACTCTTGTTATGCCCCCCCCAAGCTCTCTGGGACCCCCTAATTTCCTTGGGATTCCCAGAACCCCCCAACCCTTCCTCCACTTTCCTGAAATCTCCCTGGAGCCCTCTAACCCCTTCAATATCCCCTTGGGACCCTCAAAAGACTGATCCCCTTCCCTGCCGGCCCCTCACTGGACCCTCACTAGCCACCCATTGTCCAGCCATGGTGAGTGACCATCAGCCCCCGGATGGCTGCAGGAGCTGGGGGCAGCCAAAAGCAGTTTGCCCATTCCCAACCCTGCATCCGTCATATCCATCCAGCACCACGGCCCAGCGCTGCCCAGGGCTGACCAGAGCCATCTGTGGCTCCTGTGGGCACTCCAGGTGTTTCCTCGGCCACCCACAGGTGTGGAGAGGCCCCAGGTCCTGCCTGTCCAGTGCTTCATCTCCCGGTGTCAGGAACATGCAGTGATCCCGTGCACCAGCCCGGAGTGACACCGCTGTGCCCAGCCCAGGGTGGCCCTGCCAGCCCAGGTTGGCCTCGCTGAGCCTGGCACAGCTTGGTCACCACCCTGCAACTGCAGCGTTCTGGGCATGGAGTGATCTTGGGCCCTGCTGGAGCTGCAGCCTGGGAACGCTCAGAGCTCTCCTGTGGATTTGGATTTGGTACCAGGGTTTGTCACTGGCTGTCCCCACGGTGGCACCACTCCTGCAGCACACAGGGAGCTGAGTGCTGGCAGAGAGGAGGGTGCTGTTCCCAGGCTGCTGCTGGCAGGGAGATGCTCAGAGGACACACAGTTCTGGAGTGGGCCCGGGGCTCTGCTGCTGAAGGCAAGCGCTGAAGGTGTCACCAGAATCTGACAGGAAAGGAAGATTTTTCCTCTTTAAACAAGTGAAACTAATCCCCAGGCACTTACTGCACCTCAGCTCAGTCTGGCAGGCCTTGGCAACCCTCAGCCTGTGCAGGGTGAGCTCAGTTTCTTTTGCTGTCTGTTCTGGGTGCTGGTTCATCCCACCCTGGCTCCTGGGGGGGTCCCAAAGGGCTGGCTGGGTCAGCACATCCCAGTAACCCCAGTCATGGTGCTTGGGAAGGAGCAGTCCCTGTCCTTTTGTAATGAGAGACAAAGATGTTCTTGGAAGTCGGCTCAGGAGGGCAGTGAGCCCAAAGGGGCCCAAACCAGGGTCAGTGGGAATTGGTGATCTCAGGTTTAATCCTGCTCCTGAGTCCTAATTTTAGGGCCTGGAGCTTGGCTCACAGTGTTAGGACTGAGCTGCTAAACACGGACATTCCATGGCTTTCCCAGTGCTCCCAAACTGGTGGGTGACTCCCTGCTGTGGCTCAGCCAGCACGGGGCCTGCTGCCACAGGAACATCACATCCCACTTGGAGACATGGTACGGGTGCTAAAAATACCCTGAGACTCCAGATACGAAGAACAGTAAATCTCTGACAATTAATGGGGTCAAAAGCCATGTAGATCCAGAGCATGAGCTCTCCTGTGGGAGCGGGTTAGAGCTGCACATGGAGTGGGAGCATTGCCCTGGGGAGGCCTGGGCCTGCTGGGCTGAGGATCCTGTATCTGGAGCTCCTCAGCTCCATTGGATCCCCTGCAGCCCCAGCTCTCTGTGTAGGTGTTCCTGCCCTGCTTCGGAGCCATCTCTGAAGCACGACGTGGGTTTGACAGGTTATTGGCAGCTGGGTGTGCTGCCATCTGCGGCTCTGGCAGACACCACATGGGTCGGATGTTGCATCATTCTTGGGGGTTTTATTTAAGATAAAGGCAAACGATTTCTCTTGCACTGGGCAGAGGGAATTGTTTGCGTTGCTGTATTTGTATCTCGCTGGTATTTCTGAAGCATCTGTCTCTTCTGTGTGACAGATCAGCTGGAGAACTGGCTGAAAATTTCATTAGAATAGGATTTTGCTCCATGACCACCATGAACAAGCAGATGGTTCTTCTCTCTCCTCTTTTTCTGATCAGATTTTCCTTCTCTCCCAGAGAAGGAGCTGTCTCTAGAAGCCGCATGGTGGAGTAGCCAGACAGGAGAAGCAATTAGAGGTTTGCACTCCATCTTTCTGCTGGAGGCATTTCCAAGTCCTCACTGGAGCCAAAGGGCTGCTCTTCATATTCAACACCAAACACTCGAGCAGAGCCATCAATACCTTTAGTCTGATGTCAGTTCTGGGCAGACTGGTCCCACTGCTGAGCCAGGATACCCCAGAGAATCGATTTATCAGTGTCACTTCTGATTTGCACAGTCCACACAACACATCCTGATTGTGTCCTCGCCACTGGGCCACCAGAGCCTTTGGTCCAACACCAGAAGAGGTGAGTGTGTGTCAGACACCAGAGTTGAACCCAGCCCATCACTGGTGAGGACTGAGAGCTGTCAGGGAAGTGTTAACATCCGATTTTTGCTGTGTGCAGGATCCAGAACTGGCACCTGCAATCGTGAGTGGCTTCAGCTGGGCCCCACAGCTGGGCCCCTGCACCCTCCTCCCCTCTGCCCATCTTTGGGTGCTGGTCCCGACCTGTTCTGCCCGAGGAGGTGCCGCTCCCGGCTCCCCACGAGGTGGCAATGCCGGTCTCCTGCAGGAGCAGCTCTGCAGGCAGCCCCGAGCTGCCGCCGTCTCCTCGTACCCAGCGCCTGGCAGACAATCCAGTCTGTCCCCCCGGGCTGTGCGGGGGCTCCGTGCACCGCAACCCCGGTGCGTGGGCCCGTGGCCGTGCCAGGGGAGCTGGCAGAGGCTGTTCATGGGCAGCAGGAGGAGCAGAGGGAGCCCAGAGCTTCCTGTGTCCTGTGACACCTGTGCTGTCGCTGCTCACTGGAAGGCATCGTAGTCGCATCTGGGGGTGCTCCTGGGGACCACTGTGCTCCTTGGCAGCGAGTGACACTAGTGGCCCTGCGACAAGGAAATGTACTGTGGTGACAGGGTCTACCCAGCAGCGGTGCCCCTGCCAGTCCCAGGGATCTCATGGGGAAATGCTCCCTTGTACCCCTGCGTGTGTGCAGACCCGGAGACCCCCGTGTGATGCAGCTCAGGACTGTGTGGGGGTCCTGCAGCAGCAGCCCAGGGGCTCCTGGGGGCTCTTGGGGGTGACCAACCTGTGCTTACTACAGCTCTCCCTCCTTGTTGGGTCCTGCAAGGCCGTTTCACGCTGTGCTCTGAGATGGGGGGGTCTTGGTGCCACCCCCAGCCCACCTGGGAAGTGCAGCAGAATGGAAGGAATCATCCTGGCATTCGGCTTTACTGCTTCTCCCGCAGCTCAGCAATGCCCTCCGGGCTGGGACATTCCTAGAAACCAGCTTTTCTCCTCTGACATCCTTCCTGCAGCCTCTGTGTGACTGCACAGACGGGGATTCAGGATGAGCTGGATGTTTGATGGATATTTGATCCCATTAATCAGTGCGGGCAGCACTGACAGGCGTCAGCCCTGGTGATTAACCTGCTCCTGGAAAGAGCAGCAGGGTGAGCCCGGCTGTCATGGAGCCAGAGGCAGTGCAGGGATTCCCCGATCAAGTCCTACGTTCCCTTTCCTTACACAACTATTCGTGGCATTCACATTCCAGGTTTGCAGACTCCGGAGTGTTCCATGAACTGGCCGCTGCCCACCCACAGCCGGGACCCGCGGGGTGCTCGCTGTGGTCCCAGCTGCTGGACACTCGGGGTGGAGGCACTGGACATGGTGTGACACATTCAGAGGATCCCACACTCTGCAGGACAGCAAGGGCCGGTCGTGGGCACATCCTGATCCCTGTCAACCCAGTGACCTCCAGGCACCGACGTGGCCCCGGGTGTGTTACAGTCACTGCGTTTAAGGGTATTTATTCACCCTCCCTCGCACTGCTCAGCTCCCGCTTCCCCTGGCAGGGCTCCACCCTCGCTCCCTCCTGTGACACCGCTGCTCTCCGCGAGGTGCCAGGAGAGCTCCAAGCACAGGCTGAGCCCGCCCGTGCTGCTGGTGCAGGCGAGCAGGAGCAGACGTGGGGCAGCGGGCAGGGACCTGGCTCAGCCCGCACAGCCCCTCCGTGCCTGTATCTGTGCAGGAGCGACGGAGCGACTCAGCTCTGTCCCTCCAGGCCGCTGCTGGGGAATTCTCTCAAGGGAGGGTTCTCCAGGATCTTGGAGATGCCATGGGTTTCCTGCGGGGAAGGAGTGTTGTGCCCCCTGCTGCAGCCCCAGCCAGTTCCTGGGTCATTCCCATGGGCTCTCTCCTCCACCCATGGGCATTTCCCTAGCCAAGGTCGATGCCCTGTGCAGAAATCACTCTGTGCTCAAATCACAGGGAATGTATTGAGTAAACATTCACCTTGTGGGGGTCACTGGGGTCCGAAAGTTGCAGCCCTCAGCTGGGGCCCTGGCATCAGCCTAGAGCAAACCTGACACGGGAACAGGGATCACAAAGTCCAGGAAGGGTGGGAGCAGCTCAGGGCAGTGGCTCTGCTCTCCATCAGACACCCTCAGAACCACTGGGAGCCCCGGGAAGTGCTGGCCCCTGCCTAGTGATAGGCAGCAGGTCCAGAGGGTTTTCTGCAGTGGAAGGGCCCAGACCTGGCGTTGAGGGCAGCTTGAGCAGCTGGGAGAGGGACAGGCAGAGCCATGATAGGATTTTCATTCCGTCTCCTGATGCATTCAGGAGCTGTCGGCACCAGGCGCAGCCAGCACGGGGCTGACTCAGAGGCTCGGCATTGGGCTGTGCCGGGAGCACGGATCATTCTGCACGGCAACCCTGCCTGTCAGCCCCACACAGCCTGTTTGCTGATGCCAATGAAGCTGCTCCTGCCAGACATGTCCTGCTTTGCTGTAGTTTGTCACTCTTGGGCCAGGGGATGCAGAGCTGCTGCAGTGCACAGAAAGGGGCAAAGGTACCAGGCTCAGCTCCACAGCTCTCTCGCTGCAGTATGGCCAGCACAGCCAAGGGGCAGACTGGGATGCAACTGGGGTCCTGCTGGACACATCTCCCACTGCTGCCCGGCACGGCCCCAGCCCTGCTCCACCCAGTTTCAATGCCCCATCCCTGGAAGTGTTCAAGGCCAGGCTGAACAGGGCTTACAGCAACCTCATCTAGTGGAAGGTGTCCCTGCCCATGGCACAGGGTGGAACTGGATGAGCTTCAAGATCCCTTCAAACCAAAACCTTTCTGGGATTCCATGATTCTCTGATCCATCTGGGCAGGGCAATGCAGCTGTCCTGCCCTCCAGCCCCCTGCTTTCATCTTGCCGTTCCACTCTGCCTCAGCCAGGCACCTCCCCTCCATTCTGGAGGGAATTCCTTGCTCCATGCCAGGGAGAGAATTGGGGCCATGGAGAGACCCTGGGGTGAACCTTTGCTGGAATCTTGTGTGCCAGGCAGGGCCCTTCTGAGCTGGGCTCCTTGCCTGTGCCAGCTCAGCACCAGCATCATCACCAGCATTGGCAATGTCTTTGGGCACAGGATGGGTGCCCAGCAATGGGAATAACTTGAATGCACTGGAAACACAGTAAAACCCTCCTCCCAGTTGCCCTAGCACCTGCCCCGTGCTGCCAATGCTGCCTGGCACAATGGAGTGCCCTGCAGAGTCTCCTGTCCTGGCACAGCAAGGGCAGAGGGGACAAGCCTTTCTGAGCAGCTCTTCATGTCCAGGGGCTCTGAGGCCCATGAGAGGAGCAGCCCCAGCCCAAGGAAAGAGCCGCCCCTGCCCTCCCTGGAGAATCAGTGCCCACTGTGCACTGCTCCTGTGCCCCTCAGCTCCAGCCAAGAGAGGAACCAGCCTGGCTGCCAAACAGCTCAGGCATTTGATCCTGCTCTGGTGTGACAGGGGATGGGCACCGGGCCGAATCCACCTCATCTGGGGGTAAGGGCCAGGAGATTTTTGGGGTAACAGCAGCAGAAATGGTGAGCACAGGGCAGAGCTGTCCCCACTGTGCTGACTCGAGCAGAGAGAGGGGCAGGTCAGGCCAAACACCTTGGTCAGCACCTTGCCTCACTCCAGTTCGTATTTCACTTACGAGGCAAAACCTGTGCGGGGTGTGAGCACATCCCCACGCAGCTCCAGCCGCAGCCCGGCCCCTTCCCTGCCCCGCAGCCAGGCACACTCATCGCTGCCTACACCAACTCCCCGAGGGCCAAACACTGGCTGCGGGCCAGCGCTCCTTCACACACGCTGCCAGCCTCAGCCCAGCCCCAGCTGCCCGTCCCAGCATGATGCTGGCACTGCAGGGATTTGCCTCTTACAAAACACTTGGCCGTGGTGCTCCCTTGCCAGGTCGGGAGTTGGAGCTGGGAAGGGGGAGCTGGAATGGCCACTCTGGGGTCCCAGTGCCCCTGTTCCCAAAGCCCAGACAGGCACTGGGACAGGCTGGCCCTGGAAGGGCACAGATTGCAGTGGCAGAGGACACTCGAGGGGACATCAGCCCGTGGGGTGCTCAAGGTCCTTCAGAGCCACAGCTCATGTTTGCTGCCAGGCTGTGCAGCTGCTGGGCCCCCTGTGGGCTCTCCTGGGGCTCCCCTGGCACCCTGAAGGTGCAGGAGCAGTGTGTTTATCCCAGAGCTGCCTGGCCACCTTATCTCAGTAACCAGCAAATGCCAGGCTGGCAGGGGGACAGGGAAACCTCAGCAGGCACTGCCTTGGGGCTGCAGCTGTAAAACCACTCAGTGACAGCCCCTTCTTTTGGTTTTGAGATGTCATGGACCCCTAAGGAGAGGCATTTCCATGTAACAGCAGTGCTCAGCAGCCGTGTTCATGGCATTCCCATCAGACACTGCACTTACCTCCTGGCATGGAGCTTCCTGGGAAAACCAGGTCAAGATGGAGCCTTTCAGCCTGCTGCAGATTTTACTGTGCTTGTGCCACAGGCTCAGTCCTGCACTTGCCAGAGGCAGAGCCACAGCGGCTGAACTGGCGTGGGGCAGGAAGGGCTGGCAGATCAAGTGGATTTTGGGGGTACAGGGAAGCCCAGGGTTGGGGTGCCAGCGCTAATATTGGCCCTGAAGCTGTGTGGCTAATGTTGGCCATGAACCTCCCAACCCTACAGCAGGTTCTTGCCAGGCTGGGCCAGGTGTCCAAACCCCGTAGGGCTGAGATCAGAAGTGGGCACTGCCTGTCTCCCCAACTGTCCCCCTGCTCCAGGGAAGCCTCTGGTTGCATTTCTCTTTTTTCCTTCACTCCTGAACCAGGAGCAGGAGTTAAACTCCCCACAGCCTCCTCTGCTCAGGGGCTCTTCCTGAGCCTGTCAGCCTCACTGGAAGCAAACATGACACAGGGAACAGGGGCTGCCCAGCGGCCCCCAGCACCCAGCCCCTGGGCAGGAGACCCCCAGGCTGGGGGTGCCGGGCTGAGCTGCAGGCGTGTCACCACCGGTGTTTTGGCTGCCAGGGCCGCGTCCCTGCCGCGGCTTGTCCCCACGCCCAGCGCTGGGCTGTGATTAGCGAGGCGGGTCCTGCCCGCGTTCCCATCTCCGCGTCAGCGCCGCCGCCCTCGCGGGTGCTGCCAGGCGGAGCCCCAGCCAGGTGTGCCGCCCCGCCGCCGCGGTGCCAAATAAGGAAATCGCCCGCGCCCTTCTGCTTGCAAAACACTTTGGACTTGGTGCTCTGCTGACGCTGCCTGTTCCCAGCAGCTCCTGGGATGTGCTGGAGGCTGCAATAGCCCCTCTTCCCCTTGCTGGGCTGCAGCCGAGAGCCTCGGGACCCTGCAAAGACAATGTTCTAAACCCCCACAGGGCTGATGTCCCAGTGCCCCGTCAGCAGTGCAAGGGACACGGGGAGGGGACACAGGCACGGAGCCACAGCGTGAATGTGGGGCAGCCCTGGCCATCCACGGAGCATGGCCACCCCGTGCATGGAGCTCGACTCCCAGGCCCAGGACATGAAGGAGCTGCTGCCTGGATGGCTGTGCTGCTGCGGTGCCTTGTGCCACGCTGGCCTGGCTGGGGTCACCCGTGTCCCTGGTGATGCCAGTGAGGCACAGAGCAGCACCAGGCACAGACCTGCACTGTGGTCAAGGCTCACATCCCTGCCACAGTCACTGCCACACAGCTGCAGTGCCAGGGCCAGTGGCAGGACAGCAGTTCCAGCCCCCCAGTGATCCCACAGTGGGGTCATCAGCACAGGGTGGGAAACACAGCAGCAGCTGGAGGAGGAGGCAGGAGGCTCTGGCAAAGCTGGTTCAGGAACTGGCTGCCTGCATCTCTCCATGTTCATGGGTGACAAGGAGAGGCTCAGGAACAGGGGGATCTCACGTCTTTCCCAACTGGTTAAGCATCTGGGATGAACAGAATGTGTCCTAGGGGCTCAGCAGGTCAAGTCCTCTCTGTAATTTGGGAAGGCTGTGTGCCAGCTGGGGGTGCCAGAAACGCCCTGAGCAGAAATTGCCCCCTCATCCAGTGAGTCTCACGTGTACCCTGAGTCCCCCAATTCCTCACAATGCCCTGGGTCAAAGCCCTGAGTCCCAGGCAGTCAATGGGGAGCTGTCCCCAGCCAAAGCAAAGGTGAAGGGCCTGACAAGGCTTCAGGTGAAGGGCCTGAGTGGCCACCCATGTGGGGACACTGGTGCAATCCCCCCACCAGCTTCCAGTCACCATAACCACCTGTTCTGACCCCCAGGGAAGGGTGGTCAGACCCTGGCCATGCTGAGCACTGAGCTGCACTGACCCTACACAGGGAAAGAAGGCACCAGCACCCTGGCCTGCGGGAGCTCTGGGGATGGCAGGAGGGGGTTTGGGGCTCTCTGCAGAGAGACAAAGCCAAAATGGGGCTGGCAGGAGCCCCCCAGTCCCACTGGGCTCCTTGGGCAGGGCTGTGGCTGGGCCACGCAGGTGGAAAGTTATTTCTCAGGAACTGGCTGATGGTGAAAGTTCTTTCCCAGGTGTGGCCCAAAAGGAATGTAAATCCTCTGAAGTCCTCATCTCCCCTGTAATTACTGTCAGACAAGTTTCAGCTTGGAGCTGGGCCGCCCCGGCCCCGGGCGTGGGAGCGAGGGGATGACGCACTGGCCTGTCCCTGCAGCGCACATGTCCCCTCCTGCCCCAGGAATGCATCCCATGACTCACGGGGACCGTGGGGGCAGTGAGAAGGACGATGTGGAGGGCAGCACCTGCAGTCGGGGTGCTGGGTGGGTGCGCACCACTGGGCTCATGCAGGTCTGGGCCCCGTGTTCTCCAGCCTGGACATCCCGTGGGATGATTGAACAGCCAGACACTGCTCTCCCCCAGTGGACACAGCCTTGTCTGTGCTGGCATCCCAGCAGTGTCCCGGTCCCAGGGTCTCAGCAGACCCAGAAGAAAGGTGCCTCCCTGGCTCTGTGAGGGGTCTGACCATGCAGGTCTGTTCTGTGCCCCAGGTGTCCCTCACCCTGACCAGTTCCACAGGCATCATCCCTGGGACATCATCACTGGGCCAGTGGACATATTCCTGGCAGCTGTGGGTCAGCAGGTTCCAAAGGGTCTTGTCTCATGGGGCTGTCAAAACTGAGGGCCATCGCACAGGACTGACAGGGCCCGACCCATCTCAGGGGTGCCTGTGCCAGGGAGCCGGAGATGGAGCCGGAGATGGAGATGGAGCAGTGCTCAGTGGCATCTCGGGGTCAGGGGCTCGGGGTGACCCTGCTGGGTGCATCCCCACGGGGAATCACTCAGGAAGGAGCCCTGCACAGTTCCCGCATGCCACGGCCAGGCTCTCACCCTTGTGCTGTGCACCTGGGGGTCGGTCACAGGCACGGGGCTGGAGCAGAGCAGAGTCCACACTGCCAAGGCCCGTGTTCCCCGGCAGTGCCCGGTGCCAGAGGGGCTCTCCCCATAGCCTGTGTGTGAGGAGCAGCCTCGGGTGCTCACCTTACACACCTGCTCACCCTCTTCTTCTCCCCTCTCCACCCGGCTCTGCCCGGCCAGCCACAGGTGCTGGCTCAGCACCCGCCCCGGCCGTGCGGCGGCTCCGACCGCAGGCACGGCTCTGCGGCACCGGCACCGGCAACTGCTTGCCCGGATGGGGGGCTGAGGAACTGCTGGAGCGCGGGGAGCAGCGGGAGCAGGATGCAGGCAGGGATCGGCTGCCCACAGGGCACCTGTGCACACCCCTGCACACCCCAGTACCCCCAGCGCACCTCTGCACACCCCAGTCCCCCCAGCGCACCCCAGCAGCCCTGCGCCCCCCAGAACTGCCCCACGCTCCCGCCCCGTCCCCGCCGCGCTCCGCCCCGTCCTGCCGCGCCTGCCGCTGCCAGCAGGGGGCGCCCGTGCGCAGCGATCGCATCCCCGGGCACCGCCCGCCGCTACCGGCGCGTCCCGCCCGCTCCACCGGGACCCCCGGATCCCACCCGGCTCCACCGGGACCCCCGGATCCCACCCGGCTCCACCGGGACCCCCGGATCGCACCCGGCTCCACCGAGTACCCCCGATCCCAACCGGTTCCACCGGGTACCTCCGGGACCCTCGGATCCTGCTGGTCTCACCGGATCCCCTCGGATCCCTCTGCCCCCAGGGGTCCCCCTGGGTCCCTCTGCACCGGCGCACAGCCCAGAGCGTGATCCCAGCACCGTTCCCCAGGGCAGGTCCCAGCTCAGATTCCAAATTGCAGTCCGATCCCACCCGGGGCTCCCGCGGGGTGGGGGGCACCGGCATCACTGGGGCATTGGGACCACCCGCACCACCGGGACACCGGGACTGCTGAGCCACCAGGGCATGGGAACCATTGGGACCACAGGTACCGCCAGGACCATCAGGACACCAGGACCACCAGGACACTGGGGCATGGGAACTTCTGGGACCATCAGCACCACTGGGACCAGTGGGACACTGAGACAGGCACAAGGCCCACTGGGACCACTGGCACCACCGGGGCTCCCACCATTCGGTTCTGCCCGGGGGTCTCAGCCCAGCCATGGCGGTGCAGAATCTCATCCATGCACTGAACAGGGGATGGAGTTTATCCCAAACACCCGCTGGTCCTGCAGCACTGGGCTGAGCCAGGGGTTCAGATTAACAGAATAATAACAGAGGCAAAGCTGTTTACAGAGCTGCAGCGTGTAATTACTGTTACGTATCGGAGAATCCGCTGCGCTCCGGGCGAGAGCGGGACCAGCGTGTGCCAGGCCCAGGCAAGCCATTGCCTCCTGCCAGACACGGCTGATGGGCCTTGGCTCTGCACTCCCAACTCGTGTTCAGAAAATCATTAGTGTCATTAGAGCTCCAGGGTGGAGCAGTGGCCCTTGACCAGGAGTGCCATGGGCATGGTGAGGGAGCTGCAGTGGGAATGGGGTCCCAACAGGGGTTTAGCAGGGTGGGGGCTCAGGTCCTTGGGGGGAGCCAGGGAGGGATGGGGCAGGTTTATTGCCAGGGGCCTCTGGTAGGCACCAACTCTTTCAGTCTTGTTAATGACTTCATAAAACTCCCTGCCAAGTACAGATTAACGAGCAGCAAAGTCATTACCATCATGTGGGAAGTGACAGCGCAGCCCGGTTACAGGGACTGCTCTGGGGTACATCTCCCGAGCACAAGGGCTGGGGAGCCCCTTCTCCTCCCAGCAGCCTCCCTCCTGGGAGCACGGCCCCATTGTCCCCTCAAGTGCACAAGGTGACAGGGCCATGCTGCACAAAGGCCATGGCGCAGCCTCACAGGCAACACCTGCCACAACCATCAGCCCTCGAGGAGCAAGACAGAGGGAGGGCAGGAGGGATCCAGAGCACACAGCACATCCTAACTGAAGGGCCAGACCACAGCCCTCTTCCAGAGGGGACTGAGACCAGAGCTAGGGTCTCACTGAGGAGGGGGGCTTCCCTGGGGGCAGCTGGAAATCACAGTGTGTGGGGGCTGTTTCCATTGCTCCTGCCCATCCTCCTGGTCATCAGGGCTGTGCCGCTGTGAAGGGTCTGCATGGGGCCAGGACAAGGCCTGAATATAGGAAGGCACTTAATGCCAGCAGAGGCTACTGTGGAGGAGTCACAGAGCTGGTGGAGTCCCTGTCACAACCAGCAGGTTTGTCACATCCCCCTGGGGTCCTTTGGTGTGACTGGCCAATTCCCAGAGTAGGGATTAAATCGTGATTCCCTCTGTGAGCACAAGCGTTCCCAGGCCAATGCTGGTACCTCACCCCACCACCAACGTCACGGGTGTCCCAAGCTGGGATTCCCATCCGGCTGAAGACCTTGCCCCGGGGCTGCAGCAGGTGTGGGTGCAGGATGAATGTGGGAGCCGCTGTTTGTTGCCCACAGTCAGCAGAATGTTCATGACTCCCTGCCAGCTCTGCCATGCTCAGTGAGGGGAGAGGAATGAGCAGACAGGGTGTGATCATATTGCCACATCGAAGAATGAGACATGAGAAAATGCAAGAGCTGCTGCTACCTGGAAGACAGATGTTGAAAAACTAACGTGGGAAACCCCAAAGTCTGAAGTTTGCCACAGAGATAGAGCGCAAGCAATTCCTGGTAGCTTGGGATTTTGGCTCTGCTCAGATATAAAAATATTCTTCTGTCTGAGTATAACAAGCCCTGCAGTGTGTCCATCTGTCCTTCTGCCTGCCAGAGTGAGTCTGGTCACACCTCTGACTGCAGCTCGGGGGGATTCACAGGGAGAGCCTTAGTCCCACACAGCATTGGAGCAGCTTGTCCCTTGGGCTCTGGACAAGGGAACCCCCAGATCTGGTCTGTGGTTCTGCACACTGTCACTTGCCTGAGCCCAGACTGGACTGTGAGTTAGGATGTCACCAGAGACAGCCTGCAGGGAGCCAAACTGCTCAGCACTGAGCTTGCTGGAATGAGTCCCTCATGCCCAGGCAGAGGCAGGAGGGCTGAGCCAGCCCTTGGAGACAGGACTGGTGTGATCACCACTTTTTCAGTATCTTCCTTGCTAAGATGTGCCAGCAGAGAGGCCGTGCTCAGCCTGGGGTGGGCTGGCAGTGCACAGGACTGTCACAGAGCCTGGGTGGCCATGAGGATGAACAACTGCAGTGGGACTGGGGGGAAGAGCTTCAACAGTTATGGAAAGACCATCTCATGGCAGATGGGCCCATGATCCCTGAGTGCAGCAGAGAGAACCCCATTGCCCCACACTGCCTGGCCACTTGGATAAGCAGCAGATATATGGACTGGCTGTGTCAGCAGTGCTGATTCCGTGGGAATCACTCCATGAGGGGATCTCCTTGACACACGCTGTGCCAAAACAGGCAGAGTGGGTCTCTGCTGGGGAGCAGCTCTGTGCCCCAGCATGGCCCTCACTGGTGGATGTGGTTATGAAGCATCAATGACACAGGGCTGAAACCTCACCTGATGCTTTGCAAGCCACTCAGGACCTGGGCCAGATGGAGGAACATCACTGTGTTCTATATTGAGGAGAGGAGAGGAGAGGAGAGGAGAGGAGAGGAGAGGTCATTGGTAGCCCAGAGTGGCCTTGATATGGGGCTGCCAATGGGGCAGCTGGAGGGTCGCACTGGCACAGCAATGTCTGGCTTCACTGCTCCAGTTTGGAGCCTGGAGAGGGACAATACCGAGTCACTCCCCTTATCCTTCCTTTGTCCCGACTGCCTGCGTTGTTGCCTCCTCCCCTCTGCAGCGGCTGGGCTGGGCTGTGCAGTCCATTTCTCAGTCTCTTGGTGTGGGCAGGAGGGGATTAAATGGAGTGGCATCACCCCCACCCTGCAGCTTGGGCAGCCGAGGCTCGGCTGGCTGGCTGATGGCAATGTGCCCCGGGCTGCCCAAAGGGAGTTTCCATTTCACACACAACCACTGTTTCCTTTCATGGTAATAGGATCTGGGATGGCTTTTTCCAGATAATGTGGGGGGGCTGTCAGGACACGTCTTGGCAGATGGTAAAGAATCGACAGCTGAGATAGAAACAAAGACATCATATGTCACTCCACACCTTGATATATTTGTTACCTATTTTGTGTAGTTCAGACTTACAGAACAAACCTGTCAGCAAGGGTAGAACCTGTGCCTGCCATTCCTCACACTCAGGAGACACCTTTCCCAGGCCTGCAAGCCTCAGTGAGTTCCTACTGGGCTGGGAATTGCTGTGGAAGGTACTTGGGAGAAGCTGGCCCACAGGGGAAATGCAATGACTCCTAATTAGCTCTAATTCATGACATTAAAAGCACAATTAGGTGTTCTTGTTTGAGGTAAATGCAACACACTGACCATGGCTGTTTCACACCAGCCCTCCCCACTCTGAGCACTGTGTGTGCAGCGTGGTCACCCCAACAGGTAATGTCACCTCCCCTCCTGTGCAAACCAAGGGGTTCAGTTCTTTCCTCCCTGCTGCAGCACACGAGGCAGAGATAGCATCTCCAGCGTGCTTCTTGCTGGAACAGAGTCTGATACCATCTCCTGAGCATTATGATGTGTTCTTTTTTTCTTTTATCTCAAGGGAATTTGTTTTGGGTGAGTGCTTCAAGAGGGCCTGGGAGATTGAATTCTTCTGGTAACATGAAATAGCTGAAGCAGTACTGCTCCTCTGTATCCTGGTGTCCCATCAACAGCCAGAGCAAGGGAGCTCTGTGCTGAGGGTTCTTGATGTCAGTGGGGCTGGTGTGGGATTGTTGTTCAGGAACTCAGTCAGGGGCCAGGGCAGCAGCTGACCCACAAGAGCATTGGTCAGAAAAGACCAGGGAAAAGCTGATATTGCAGGACAATCTCTATTGCAGGACAATCTCCAGATTGTCTGTCTGACATCTGCCACACCTGGTAAAAGAACTGAAACCTGGGCTGAGGTTGTGATAACACAGAAAGAAAAGCTGTAAGGCCAGGTGTCCCCTACCTGTGGGATGTGGAAGGGCTTTGCCTTTTGTTAGGGCAGGTGGCACCTTCAGGCTGACTTGTAACTTGGCCTAAAATGTGAGGGTAACCTGAGGGGGGTCAGACCTCACAGCACAGGTTTTAGCCCATGTGGGAGGCTCAGGGCCAACATGGGAATTGCCTGGAGCAGGAGGGTGTTTGCTGGAGCAAACATGAGCAAAGTGAGTGCATTTGGAAGAACTGGGAGCAGGGGTGGCCCGGGATGGCTCTGGAGCACAGCTCTCACACGACGGCTGTTGGGTAATCCTGTACCCCCCACTGCAGAGGGAAACAGGCCAGGAACAGCTGATCTTTGCCCTGCCAGGTTGCTCCAGGATGGTGTTGGAAGCTGAGCACTGTCCTCTGCTCACTCTGGCCTTTGCCAGTGTTGGGTTGTGCCCAGGTCTCCTCCTTTCCCAGCTCTCTGAGGGATGGGGAATGTGTGCATTCCAAACTCACAGTTTTTGCAGCTTGGGGAATCAAAATTCCAAATCTGAAGCCCATGAGTGAGGCAGTGGTGCCCAGAGAGCAGAGCCCTCAAATGAGAGGATGCAGACTCCCTCTCTTGTTAAGCTGTTCCTTGGTGGCTGCCCAGAAAGTCACCCCACGCCCCTGGAATTGCTAAAGGGAGCGTGACTGCTGTGAAGTCCTGAGATCTAACAGGAGGCAGATAAAGCCTTGTTGTTATTGTGTCCTTCGGGGAACATGAAAGAAAGGAGGCACCATGAATTACAGAGGGTGAGGCTCTGAGAACATCTGAGCACCTCCAAAATCAGTTAATGCATTATAATGTGAAAACAGCCGGAGGGGGCTGGGAAGGAAGGAGATCACAATGTGAAGGAAAGCACAAAAGGGTTCCTAATCCCTATAACTCCTTCACTACTTCACAGGCACCTCTCTGAAAAGCAAAAATAACTACTTTTATTTGAGAATGCCATGGCTGGAGCCAGGCAGGCCGGGCTGGGTGTGCAATTTTCCACTGTGCACAACAAGAGCTGGCATCACATCAGTGAAGGGCTTTTTTTCCCCAAGTAAGAATAAAACAGTGCAGTGCCACATTTCCTGCTTCTTTGCTGCTTTTTTTTCACGCCAATACCTGTCCAGCTATGTTACTGTAATCATTCTGCTCAGTCCTTCAGTAGCCTGGGGCAGGTGTGGCCAGCACTGTCCCTCTCCTCTGTGCTGGAGTGGTCAAACCCTCAGTGTTTGCAGGGTCCTCTCCCCCAGAGCTGGTTGTTGCCCACCAGCACTTTTGATAGAGGTGATGCTGGTCCTGCTGAGTTACCATTGGCATCGCTGTCTTCAGCTGCAAATCTGTAGGAAAAAGCCTATAGCACAAAGACTGATAAGGATTGATCATACTCTTCCTACTGATAAGGATTTATCCTACTCTTCCCATTGATAAAGACTGATCACGCTCTTCCCACTGATAAGGATTGAGCCTTCTCCTCTGATCAGGAATTTCAAGTAATGTGCCCTGGCTGTGGGTGTCTGATAGAGTTTCTGTCCCTCTCCTCTCATTTAGGATGTTTAAGCATTAATCCCTGCCTTAGTGTTGAGAGAGAGGAAATTGTGGCACAGGATTTTTTAGCTTTTGCATATTCTTTAGAAGTCACAGGCAGTTTCTGTGGGATTTGGGAAAGGTGGTGGAGCACAGCAGGTACTGCTGGGAAACATTACTCATCTGCTGTTTAAACTGACTGAACCCCCACCACTGTAGGGACTTTCCAGTCTCTGTGGGGAAATTCAGCCCAGGCTGGTACATAAGCAGAAATTGATGGAGTTTATTCTCTTTTGAGCTATAAGACTTCTGCCAAATCCTGTATCAGTACACAAATCCTACCAGGTCTCTGCTTGTCCTGTGATGAAGGTCTTGACAGGAAAGTTTCCATCTGACTTTGGCTTGGCCATATAAAGATTGTGGATGCACAGAGCTCTTAACTCAGCAGCTTTCCTTGGCTTTACAGTCTTTAAAAAAGCAAACAAATAGATTTGTAGATTTTTGCAATGATACTTGTGGGTGACTTGGCGGATGACAGAGGATTCACTTGTGTTACTTCATGAGGGAGCAGCGGGTGGAGCTGGAATGGACACTGGGAACATCAAAACATAGCCCTGAGCAGGGACCTGGATCAAGCCGGGTGCTGGGAATGGAAGCGGAAGAAGGTCCCGTGTGAGCTGTAGTGTTGCTGGTGGGATGTGACAAAAGATGTGAAATCAAGGAGAGGAAAAATGATGATTCTGGAATTTGGCTTTGGCTGTCAGGGGTGTCGAAAGGCGCCGGCAACGCCTCCTGGCCGGGCTATAAAGGGCCCCGAGGCAGGGGAGCGAGCACTCGCTGCTGTTGCTGCTGTTGAGCTGTCTGAGCTGCCTCTCTCTCCACCTCCAGCCTCCAGCATGAGCACCACTGTCAGGCAATACTCCTCCTCCACCTCCCTCAAGGGATTCGGGAGCCTGGGGGGAGGCTCCAGCAGGCTCTCCTCCGTGCGTGTTGGGGGAGGAGGTTACAGGGCCCCCAGCGTGCACGGGGGCTCTGGCAGCTACTCCGTCTCTTCCCGCACGGTCTCGGGCTTCGGCGGTGGCTTTGGGGGCAGCTACTGCAGCAGCGCAGGCGGGGGCTTTGGGGGCAGCTATGGGGCCGGCCTTGGGGCCGGCTTTGGGGGAGGCTTTGGAGGAGGCTTTGGAGGCGGTGATGGCATCCTGCCGGCGGGGGAGAAGGAGACCATGCAGAACCTCAACGACCGTCTGGCCAACTACCTGGACAAGGTGCGAGCCCTGGAGGAGGCCAACACGGACCTGGAGGTGAAGATCAGGGAGTGGTACAAGAAGCAGGGACCTGGTCCTGACCGTGACTACAGCCCCTACTACAGGACTATCGAGGAGCTCAGGAACAAGGTAGGATGCTGGGATTAACACAGTGGGATGTTGTGTGTCAGAGTGGAAGCAGAAACAATGACTGTTACCTCTGTAATTAGTCAGCACTAATTATGTCATAAAAGGTGTCTGAGTGGCATTTGTGGAGTGCCCAGATGGAAATTAGAGATATCTCAATGTCAGCTTTTGGTTACATCCTCCTGAGTGGGACAAGTGGCAGCTTTCACTGGCAGAAGAGGTCTAAGAGGACGTAACACAAAAATGAAGAAAACAGACAAGTCTGCACTGATCATGTGTGATCTTGGGAATGTAAAATTAAGGTGCAGGGAAATTTGCAGCTGTGGGCAAACTGTGAAACACTGATGTCATATTTGGAAACATTCAGGCAAAGAATCTGCAAACTTGTTTCAGCTCCTCCTGTTGAGGAGATTTAGACGATAAAGGGAATAAGATGGAAGTGACCAATAAGGAGATTTTTTTTGCCTCTTTTGGCAATTGCTGCTCCAGGGCTGGAATTGGTGCAAAGTGCCCAGCCCAGCAGCTCAGGGGGGATTCCTCTCTGTTTGATTTGAGTTCCAGCATACCATTTTGGAGGAAATGCTGGAGTTTACATTCTCTGTTACTTCCCATGTATGAATTGCCCCCAGCAATTCTGGCAGCTGTGGACAGCTGGAGCTGCAGGAGTGCTGGCAAAGGATGCAGGGAGCTCTTTTTTTCCCCCTCACCTCAACAGAGTTCCCCTGAACTCTGACTTGAATCTCCTCCCAGTGTGGATTATTTGTTCCTGCTTTGGTAATATGAAAATCAGAATCTGTAGGCACCTGCTCACTGCCTTTTGTTCCATTTCTGCTACCAACAAATTAAGTCCACCCCAGAACAAGGTGTGCCATGCACAGACACCCCACTGGTCCCTTTGACCTTTCCACAAACAGCACCTGCCCTGAAGGATAGGAACAAAGACCACCATCAGCTCTCACACATCTTATGTGGCCTCACTGTGCCTTTTGGAACACTGATGGATTTTTGGAAAGGGAGGTCATGGAGTAACCAGCCCTTCCTCAGTCTCAGCTGCATCTCACTTGTCCTGAGTCCAGACACACTTGTGCTAAGGAAATGCCAAACTTCCCCCAAAGTGTTGTTCCTGTCCCAACACTCAGCCAGGAGGAATTCCTGACACACTTTATCTTTCACTGCCCAGGTGTTGGTGGCCACAGTTGACAATGCCAACCTCCTGCTGCAGATTGACAATGCCAGGCTGACAGCAGATGACTTCAGGACCAAGTAAGACAAATTTCATGGAGAACAAAGGTGCAAAGTGTGCAGGGAAGATTGATGAAATGAGGAGAAAATCCCATCCAAACCCCAGAAAGGAAATGTGGAAGCAAAGCCTTCAGAATGAGGGTTCAATTTCCAAAGCAGATGGTTATCTCAGTCTTATAGGCACCCAGGGATTATGTTGCTTCCATCCAAACCCGCTATTTTATTCCTGTTGCTTGTTTATCTCTGGCACAGCCTCTCCTGGGGAAGGACCTCGCCCTGTGCTTTGCTGTGCTGTTAATGTGTGTGTGCAGCTCCACAGAGCCCAGGGCCAGTACCAAGGCTTGGTGGTGTCAGGAACAGGGTGATGCTATGGACTCAGCTGGACACTCTTTTGTGTTTTCCTCCACTTTCCTCAGCATTTCCCCTAGGAAAGTTGTCAGTGGGGCCATGTAGTGCTGCCACAATGCCAAGAGCAGTGTGGAGGCAGCAAACAGCAAACCCAGGTGCTGTGTGCCCAGCTGGCAGGAGCTGGTGCAGCTTTGCTGAGTGTGTGTGTGTCCCCAGGTTTGAGTCGGAGCAGGCTCTGCGCCTGAGCGTGGAGGCCGATATCAACGGCCTGCGCCGGGTGCTGGATGAGCTGACCCTGTCCAGAGCCGACCTGGAGATGCAGATTGAGAACCTGAAGGAGGAGCTGGCTTATCTGAAGAAGAACCACGAGGAGGTGAGCACAGAGTTGGGCTCTAAAAAGGCTGCCCTGGGCCTTGGAATTTGAGCTCTGGTCCAGCCTTTAAGGCTATGCTGAGTTCTGAACTGCTGAGCAGGAGGTGAGAAGTGCTGGTGAGGCAGCAGAGAGGATAAACTCTGGACAGCAGCACATCCTCCCTGGAGCCTGTGGAACTCATTCACCACTTGCCATGTCACTAATACCCACTGTGGCTGTTAGAGGTTTATTAACAACCCTCACAGCTTCTGGCTGGGAAGGTCTATTCCCTGAGAAATGAACCAGCTACAAGCTCTGGAGAATCATTCTGATATTCCCTGGAGAATTAACTCCAGTGGGGATTTCTCAGGAATTTTAATTATTTTATGTGTAGGCATGGAGCAAATACCCCAATTTACTCCCTTTTGATCAGCCCCCAAATGCTGGCTTTCCTGAAGAACTCTGTCTCAAGTTGAACATTTTGTATGCCAGTTCTTGGATTGCATGATGATGTGTTTCTCTTTTGTGTCAGGAAATGACTGCCCTGCGCGGGCAGGTGGGCGGAGAGATCAGCGTGGAGATGGACGCTGCTCCTGGCATCGACCTCACCAAGATCCTGGCGGAGATGCGGGAGCAGTACGAGAGCCTGGCGGAGAAGAACCGCAGGGACGCTGAGCAGTGGTTCTTCAGCAAGGTGAGCAGCGGGCAGCGAGCAGTGGGTGTGGGGATGGGGCTGTGGCCACTGCCGGGGCTCTGAGGGCACGGCTTTGCCTCTCTGCAGACGGAAGAGCTGAACCGGGAGGTGGCCATCAACACGGAGCAGCTGCAGAGCGGCAAGACGGAGATCACGGAGCTGCGGCGCACGATCCAGAGCCTGGAGATCGACCTGCAGTCACAGCTCAGCACGGTACGAGGGCTGGGCTGCCGGCGGGGCGGGGGATGCAGGGCTGTGCCCAGCCCGGTGCCCCCCTGAGCCCAGCCCCATGCCCGTCCCACAGAAAGCGGCCATGGAGGGGACCCTGGCCGACACCGAGGCGCGCTACGGCACCCAGCTGGCCCAGCTGCAGATGCTGATCAGCAGCGTGGAGGAGCAGCTGGCCGAGCTGCGCTGTGACATGGAGCGCCAGAACCACGAGTACAGGGTCCTGCTGGACGTCAAGTGCCGCCTGGAGCAGGAGATCGCCACGTACCGCCGGCTGCTGGAGGGCGAGGATGCCCAGTGAGTGAGGGGCTTCGCTGGGACGGCGGGTGGGAGGAGATGGGTCATAGCAAAGGAAACAGAACATGAACCACCTGCATCCCCTGGAGGGTACTCTCAGCCCATTCCATGACCTATTCCATGCAACAGGGTTTCCCTTTTCAGTCCCACCAGTCCACAACAGCCCAGTGGCTGTAAGAGCCCTGCAGCATCCCTGGGTTCCACCCTGTGTGATCCTGGGCAGGGAGCAGGTGCTGCTTGCTGCACTGGTGTCTGAATCCCTGTGTCACACACCCATCCTTACCAATTTCTTCCTTCAGTTGGGACACTGACAGTTTCCAGAAGCATTTTAATCATATATTGCTACAAGAAATAAAGACAGGGTTTAAATAATGATTACTCACTTTTTTCCTGTTTCTCACTACCTTTTCCTTGTTCTCCTCCTATAGCATGTCTTCCCACTACGCCTCACAGTCTGTGAAAGAAGGTAAGAACAGGTCCTGGCTGAAGCTCTGATCATACACAGCTCTCATACTCTCACCCACTTTCTAAACACAGACTCCTTTTAGTTTTCTACTAAAGTTACTATTCTATTATATTTCCAAAATTTGAACCGACATGCAAAATTTTACGATACAACAAATATTACAATATATCAAAACACATGTTATAAATTATCTGAACAGACTGAATCTGTACAATTTAGCAGCAGGAATGTGATGCTAGATTGAGTTTCTGATGTGATGATAGTAGTAACAAATCTCTAAGACAAAGATCTTTAAGACACTTCCTCCTTGCTGCCCTGGAAATAATGGCTCCTTCTTTCCTCATTGCAGGACCAGTAACCACCCGCCAGATCCGCACCATCTTCGAGGAAGTCCAGGATGGGAAGGTGATCTCCTCCCGGGAGCAGATCACCCAGGCTGCCCACTGAGGCACTGCCTGTTTTGCTGCAAACCTTGCCCAGCACAGCAAAGCAGATCCCAGCTGATACGTTCTTGCCATATGGATCATCAAAAGCACCTTCTCCTACTATCACACCCCTCCTCACCCCCTCTCACCCTTTTCTCAGCTCTGTGCCACACACAGAAATCAAATAAAGCTTCTCCTTGCAGTCATGCAAACCAAGGTCTGGTGTCGATGATCTTGGGCTGTCCCACCCCTGCAGCTGTGGGACAAAGCTCTTCACTGGAAGGAGCAACATTCTCCATCCTTGGTACCCTGATGGTGGGGCCTTCTCACCCACACCTCTGTAACTCCTGAGACCTGGTGGCTTCAGGAGAGAGGTGATGGGGGAGAGTCTAGAAAGGAGCTGATCCCACAGGTGGTGGGAGGTGAAGCCTGTGAGAATCCCTGTGTTTCACAGATTGGACAAAGAGCTGTTCCCCCGCTGGAATGCGCAGCAACAGCAGAGCTAAAGCTTTAACCCAGAGAGGCCAAACAAGTGAACAAAGCCCAAGTGATGCAGACAGGACCCTGCAAATGCCATGCCCCAGCTCTGCCCCAGCAGCTGCTCCCCACTCTGAATCCCAAGCTTTGGGGTGAAATGGTCTGAAGCTGCAGGCAGGACAGGGATCCAGTGGCTGCTGTCCCTCCAGACAGGCAAACTCAGCTCAGTTTGGTTCCTGCTTCCAAAGGCGCCACTGAAGGATGAGGAAAACAGTGATGGGAAGAGGAGGGTATGGTCTGTGCAAGCAAAAGGATTAAAATTCTTCTGGGAGTTCTTGTGGCACTCCCTGGCTCCCGGTGGCTGCTCCTGACACAGCAGTTCCCACTGCCATCAGCTGGCCCAGCGTTCCTGGAAAGCCAGTTCAGACACATTCTTGGCTGCATTCTGACACATTTATTACTCTGTAAGTCCAACTTCTAACTCAATGAAATGAATCAGAGCAACGAGACTAAGTGAGAGTGAGAGCAGAGCTGGCCACACAGCTTTATAACCCTTCTCCAGAAATCTGTCTGGAATTTAGGAAGAGATAAGAGAGAATTCTTTGTTTTCCCCCAAACATTGGAATGATGCCTGCAGTGCATCATCTGCCCCGCAGCCAGGCTGGTTTCAAGACCCCCCACTCCCCTGCCCTGCAGCTCTGCCCAGCGCCATGGGCTGGGTCCCCTCTGCCCCCTCAGAGCAGACCCCTGTGATTCTCATGGGGCATTGGCTGCCCCGAGCACCCCCAGTGCCCACCGAGAGGAGGAGACACGGTTCTGGTTTGAAATTTAATGCTAATGATCAGTGAGCTGATCAGTAGAGTCGGGAGAAAGCCTGCTGCACATCCTCGTGGAGCATCATGGATGATCCACGGGTCAGCAGCAGCACATTCCCGATCCTCCCAACCCCAAGCACTTCCAGCCCCAGCACCTCCACCCTGCTGCAGACTGTGCTCCCTCCACTCCCACAGCCTTGAGAAGGGAGCCCAGAGCAACCCGGGGACTCTCCCTGGGGGAATTCATGTCCCAGGGCTGGATAAAGACAGGGTTGAATCGCTCAGGATCAGATGCCTGAGAAAGGTCGGGACATACACAGCTTGCACGGCCACACCCCATTCCAGGCCACCTCTTAGGGACCCTGTTGTCCCCACGGGTGGTGCAGGGACCACCAACACCTCTTGCAGCTCCTGCCATGCCTGTGGCCCTCTGGCTGTTGCCCTTGCAACATCTGGTGCAGGGATGCTGAGGTGCTTTGCTGGAATTCACCCTTGCTTTATATTTTCCTCCTGTAAAAGTCTGGGCACACCTGTGTTTCTATAGGAACAACAAATAACACTTTGCTAATGAAATCTCCTGCTTTAATTACTCCTGCTACTGCACAGTGTGAGGGAGGTGTGGAAAACAGATCCTTATGCCTTGAGCATTAATAATTAGCGCTGACCTTAGGAAACCCCACCAAAGAGGGAGCTGCAGGGTTGGCTCATGCTGACAGGCAGTGGCAGCTTGAGGCAGGTCTCAGAAAGTGGGATTTTAGTCCAGAAAGACAGTTTGACTTCTCAGGCAATACTCAATTCCTCTGACAGAAAAGACCACTTTAGAAACAGACATTAATGTGTGGTTTTCAGCTCATTTTAGGGAACTTTTCTATGATAATTGGATGCCAGGGAAAACTTTATAAACACATAAAAAGAAGGAAGTGGTTTTATCCAGGTAGCTTCTGCATCTGCTGATACGTAATTTTGGAGCCAGAACTTCACCTCCATTTTCCCCCAAAGTAAGACCCAATTGTATGTTTAAACACCACTGTGCTCATAAAATATATAACAGCAGTGTATATAAAGCTGCTGTTGTGCCGTAGAACTGGAATTCTGATTTTGAAATATATTAAAAAGGGGCTCACAGTATGCACGTGCTCAAGAGGAGAGGCAGGATCTGGTTTAATACTCAGTCTTTTACTTCAAAGGGTGTGATAGAAACAACATGCAGTCCTTGTGGTTGTGTTCAATGGGAGGTCATGGAAATAACGTCCTTAGGTGGTTAATGTAGTTTTAAGTCTTAATTAATGCTCATGATTTTAATTGCTGCCCTGTGGCATTACCAAATTATCACAGATATGCTGGGCAATGTGTGTTTTTATACATAGCAGTTCAATGGCAAACAAAAGATGAAAGAAAAGGCGATTCCCCTTACAGGAAGAGCCGTGAATCACCTGTGTGACACATACAGTGATGCGGTGACAGTGTGACAGTGTGACACCTGGCCACTCTGAGGGGCTTTGCTCAGGGCAAGGCTGAGCGTTTGGACTCGCAGAGGGGCTCTGTACCGGTTTTGTCTCTGACATTCCCCTTTGCCCGCATCACCGCTGCAATCAGAGAGGACAAACCACAGCATTGCCCGGGCAAAGGTGAGGAAATGAAGATGGGGACGAAGCACATTCCTGGGAGCGACACATCCCGGCCGCCCCCGCGCTGCTGCAGCTTTTCCATCTGCACCTGGGGAGGATGAGCAGCGAGTGGGCGTCCCCTGGCCCCGTGCCCAGCGCTCACACGACACCAACATGCTGACTCCAAGAGACAGAAGCAGCCAGAGCCAGCATGGCGGGGACTCCGATCCTGCAGCTCTCCAAGTTGCATGGACTTGTCTCCATTCACCAGTGGGAAATGGGGAGATAGGGAATCACTTCTCCATAGCAGCCAACTCTTGATATTCCAAGGATAAATCCCACTCCTGTACTGTCTCCAGCTTTCGGCAGATGGAGGGGAGGGAGCTGTGCCCTTTGAGCTCCTCAGCAATGTACCTTTGTTCTTCCTTCCATACCTTTTCTCCCCTCCTTTGGCAAATGATCTAAGGATGAGCTTGGCTGTTGGGAAGGGGCTGTTGGGGCCTGTCTGCAGAGACAGCTCAACAATCCACCGTGTGCACACATGAGCAATCCCTTCCCCTCCACACCCTGCACGATGAGCCAGGGATACTCAGATTGGTGGGTTCTGCCCATGCTGTGGGTCAGGACAGAGGGGCGACAGCAGGGCCTGACCACAACCAACCACATCACTGTGCTCAATTCTGGAGCCTTTTTGCTTGCCAGAGACCATTGCTGTCTCTCTTGAAGCTCAGTTTATGTGGGAGCCATAAACTCCAAACTCACAGTGAAGCTGTCCTGCCTGGTCACAACTGACAGAATTGTGCATCACAGAAAACATCGCTGGCATTAGCTGCTGAGCTGTGCTCCTGTCAGCTTTGTGCTCCTGTGCACAGGGGTTACACCCAGGAGCTTCTTCCTTATGTCCTTCATCTACTTTATGCTATCCCACATTTTTCCTATCATTTCTAGCTAGCCACCATACCCCGTTCTTTCAAGATGGTTTTCCAGTGCTCGCTCACAAAGAACACAAACCATCCTATTACCTTTTCTACAGTCTCCCACTCTTGGGTGGTCTCTCAAGTGAAGACTCCAATGAGCCCTGGAGCATAAATTCCCTTTTCATTGCTTTTTCACTACAGATCATCCCTCTCCCTGCGGATAAATGAACGGACTTGTATTTCCAGGATTGGGAGCCAAGTTCCTTCCAGCACCATTATACTCACAGGGCTTTGGAGGTGCATTCAGGGCCTCACAACACAGCTGCTGTCCCTGTCAGTGTGTGTGTGCAGCCCAAGCAGGGACAGAAAACTGTAGCTGGGACAAAAAGCCACGGTAAAAGAGATGCTGAACTACTCCCTCAGATGCTGCCTGCACCACTCTGTTTCAAAGCTCACAGTGCAGAGGGAATTAAATCATAGCCTTGAGCAAGGAGCGTCCTCCTTTTAATCGCACCTGACAATTTACTTGGAAACGGAAGAAGCATAAAGGCGCTCTTTGTAAGAGAAAAAGGTTCCAGTGGAATATGACAAAAAGCATGAATAGAACAAAGGCAAAAATGACGATTCTGGAAGTTGGCTCAGGTTTTATGAGTGATGAAAATCGTCGGGAATGCAAAAAAAAAAAAAAAAAAAAAAAAAAAAAAAAAAAAAAAAGAGGAAAAACNGCCTGGGGGGAGGCTCCAGCAGGCTCTCCTCCGTGCGTGTTGGGGGAGGAGGTTACAGGGCCCCCAGCGTGCACGGGGGCTCTGGCAGCTACTCCGTCTCTTCCCGCACGGTCTCGGGCTTCGGCGGTGGCTTTGGGGGCAGCTACTGCAGCAGTGCAGGCGGGGGCTTTGGGGGCAGCTATGGGGCCGGCCTTGGGGCCGGCTTTGGAGGAGGCTTTGGAGGAGGCTTTGGAGGCGGTGATGGCATCCTGCCGGCGGGGGAGAAGGAGACCATGCAGAACCTCAACGACCGTCTGGCCAACTACCTGGACAAGGTGCGAGCCCTGGAGGAGGCCAACACGGACCTGGAGGTGAAGATCAGGGAGTGGTACAAGAAGCAGGGACCTGGTCCTGACCGTGACTACAGCCCCTACTACAGGACTATCGAGGAGCTCAGGAACAAGGTAGGATGCTGGGATTAACACAGTGACATCTTCATCGAAGTCACTTGTAAAGAGATGATCTTGTTCCTAACAGCTGGACAGAACAGGCTTATCAAATAGCAGGTGATTAATCTGAAATGAAAACCAGAGCTTTGGAATAACAGTCAGTTATGAACAGCAGACCACCAGGCACCAGAATGGGGTTTCTGTTGACTGTTCCAGTGTAGGGAGAAAGATGGGACAGGAAAGGAGTTAGTAATTCAGGTTACCTGATGCTACTTGCTGCCACACTGTCACCTCCTGCCTTTCTTCTTACTACTTGTGCCCCATAGCTGCTCCATGTTAGGCTCCTGATGGAGCTCTCAGCAGGCAGGGACTTGTTATCTCCTGGCTCTGTTCACTGCTGAGTGATATGCAGATGGAGGTAAATAGTCATTCTTACTAATATCCTACAGATCAGATTTTTTCCCTACCCTTTGAGGAGCCTAAAGGTAGAGGTTAAAATAGCAAGAAACTGTCCTATGGGATGGTTGTTCTTTGGGAGTTACAGACACAGAGCCCAGTGCAGGGTTGAAACACACTGGGCTGTGGTAGGTGCTGAAATCAGATGTGTGCCCTGCTCTAAAATGCAGCAGGTGAAATCATGGCCAAGGTAATTTCTTTATTCTTAGCAGCTCCCTGGATGATTATAAACAGAAGTCCTTTGGCCAAAACACCAGAATCTGCCCATCCCTCCCTGCCCTGCCATCACTCATCCCGGGTGAGCTCAGGTTCACTGAGGGAATGAGGTGTGGGCGGTTGGGCAATGACATACCTGGTCTGTGAGAGTAAATTCCTGGGAAATGGGGCAGGGTCAGCCCCTGGGGGGATCTCACATTCCTAAAATTTTTGGGGCTTCACCCTGGGGGAAAGGGCTTGCCTTGATGCAGGAAGCTCCTCTGCAGATCCCAGCATGTCAGTGTGCTCTGATGGAGAACAGAAACATCTGGAGGCAGGAGCTGCCTCTGGATTTGAGTGATGAAGTGCTGGGTCTCACAGGAACTTTCTGCTCCTGATCCAAGGGAAGACAGATCCTTCCCTCTCTCTCCCTCCTCAGCTGAGAAATGACCACATCAATATTCCTGGATTATTCCTTGGCTGTCCCCTGAAGCAGAACTCAGAGCTCTTCATTAGCTCATGGCTACAGAAATTCCTGCTCACTAAATAGCCAATCATTTTCATAATCGCAGAGCAAATACTTGCACCTCAGGTGTAATTATGAAAGCCAAATGAGGCAGGTACAAGGCACTCCTTCCTTCCTCAACCCTTTTTTCCTTCTTAGCTGGGCTGCTCCCATTCCCAAAGCCTGGAGTGCTGCCAGGGTTCAGCATGGTGTGAGCACCTGGAGGTGCCACCTGGGCAGGGCCATGTGCCCATGGCAGTGTTCCCAGGGGACCGAGTCTGTGCTGATGGGAGATGGAAATGAGCACCCCATCTCCCCCTTTGCAGAGCCCAGCAGGAGGCCCAGTGTGACTCCAGTCCTTCCCTGGATGGGATCACTCAGAGTGTTTGACTTTTTAATTTGTTCCCTTATCCCCCATCAGATTCTTTCTGCAACTGTTGAAAATGCCAACATCGTCCTGCAGATCGACAATGCCAGGCTGGCAGCAGATGACTTCCGAACCAAGTGAGTCCAAGAGCTTTTGTGGAAAAGGGGGAAAAGTTCAAGGTGCTTTTTTTCTGCACCTGGGGTTGCTCCACTGAACTGGGACATTTGGAATAGTTCATCTTTTCCTGGGCACAGCACTGATATTTCTGCACTGTGAGAACTGTGCACACACATTGAATTAAGGATTCTTGGCAAAAAATACACTGAGCTGGGAAAGGAAAAGACAAGAAAAATGCTCTATCAGGTGAATGTATGCAACTGTGTGTGTGTCCCCAGGTTTGAGTCGGAGCAGGCTCTGCGCCTGAGCGTGGAGGCCGATATCAACGGCCTGCGCCGGGTGCTGGATGAGCTGACCCTGTCCAGAGCTGACCTGGAGATGCAGATTGAGAACCTGAAGGAGGAGCTGGCTTATCTGAAGAAGAACCATGAGGAGGTGAGCACAGAGCTGGGCTCAAATAAACATTCTTGTGCACCAGGGAAACAGTTAGGCCAAACACACAAGAGCGTCTGCAATTAGGACTGTCAGGAGAGACTCAAGCAGGAAGGGGAAGAGAAATAATCCCTTCAGGCAGGACCTCCAGGAGGTCTGTGGGGTTCCTGTGCTGGGTGCAAATAAGAAATTCTCATGATGGGAAGATGCCATGTCACTCTGACATGTCTTTTGTCTCTTTTTTGTGTCAGGAAATGACTGCCCTGCGTGGGCAGGTGGGCGGAGAGATCAGCGTGGAGATGGACGCTGCTCCTGGCATTGACCTCACCAAGATCCTGGCGGAGATGCGGGAGCAGTACGAGAGCCTGGCGGAGAAGAACCGCAGGGACGCTGAGCAGTGGTTCTTCAGCAAGGTGAGCAGCGGGCAGCGAGCAGTGGATGTGGGGATGGGGCTGTGGCCGCTGCCGGGGCTCTGAGGGCACAGCTTTGCCTGTCTGCAGACGGAAGAGCTGAACCGGGAGGTGGCCATCAACACGGAGCAGCTGCAGAGCGGCAAGACGGAGATCACGGAGCTGCGGCGCACGATCCAGAGCCTGGAGATCGACCTGCAGTCACAGCTCAGCACGGTACGAGGGCTGGGCTGCCGGCAGGGCAGGGGATGCAGGGCTGTGCCCAGCCCGGTGCCCCCCTGAGCCCAGCCCCATGCCTGTCCCACAGAAAGCGGCTCTGGAGGGCACCCTGGCCGACACCGAGGCGCGCTACGGCACCCAGCTGGCCCAGCTGCAGATGCTGATCAGCGGTGTAGAGGAGCAGCTGGCCGAGCTGCGCTGTGACATGGAGCGCCAGAACCACGAGTACAGGGTCCTGCTGGACGTCAAGTGCCGCCTGGAGCAGGAGATCGCCACGTACCGCCGGCTGCTGGAGGGCGAGGATGCCCAGTGAGTGAGGGGCTTCGCTGGGAGGGCGGGTGGGAGGAGATGGGTCACACACATGAAATGCCTTGGGCTTCAGTCCAGTCATACCTTTCAGGGCTGGTTTCTCTGTTCACACCAGCTGTGGATGCCCAGTGCTCTGTCCCTGGAGTCTGGCTGTAGTGGGATGCTGCACTGGGTCCCTTTCATTGCTGGAAAGGGCAATGGTTCCTCCATCCCTCAGGAGAGGCCAAGTGGAGCAACATTTTTATCTCCATGAGCCTTCTCTGTTTTTCTCCTGCCTGAACACAGAGCCTGTGTAACAGCAACAACCAATGTTTGTCCCTAACATCTCTTTGGTTTTGTGTTTCTCTTGTAGCATCTCCTCCCAGTACTCCTCCGCCATGTCCTCACACTCTGGCAGAGATGGTAAGAACCCACCTTTCCCCTCAGCCTGGGTCTTTCCCTTCCCAGTCAAAGCAGGGTTGTTTAAAGCAGCATTTTCCACTCCTTTGTGGAATTTCCCCCAGGTCTTAAAGAATATGCAATATCTGATAATGTTTTAAGAAATTTCTCTCCTTCCTGCCGTGAATAATTGTCCCCCTTTCCTTTGCAGTCATGACATCGTCCCGCCAGGTGCGCACGATCGTGGAGGAGGTGCAGGACGGGAAGGTGGTCTCCTCCCGGGAGCAGGTCGCACTCACCACTCGCTAGGACAGCCACTGGCTGCTCAGGAGAGCAGTGAACTGAGCCAAGAAGTGCCTGAAGCCACACGTGGTTGGGTTGTGTCCCAGAATGCTCCCTTCACCTGCTCCTCCTGCCTGTGTTGCCCTCATTCCATACAGGTGTCCCTGGACACACTTAATAAAGCTTTTTCTCCTTGCTTGCAACTGCAGACTTGTCTGTTACTGACACATGATCCTTCAAAGGCTCTGGTTTCTGTGTTGATGCCAGGGAAAGTCCTAAGAAACCACAAGAAGCCAGTAACAGGGGCAATGGAGGGACATGGATTTCACCTGGAGGGACAGAGTTGGAGACAGCTTTTTCTGATGAACTCAGTGCTTGTAAATACATGGGACTGGCTAACACAGTTTATGTCTAAGTGACACAAAATGAAGGCAATTATGGAACAATGATGTTTGAGGTCAATGTGCCAGGCGACTGATAATTAAAGCCCACAAATTAAAGCTCAGTTCTCTAACTCTTGGGATCATAAAATGTCACTTTTTCCTGTAGGCTGAGCTTAGATGGCTTCAGCAAGACTGCTGTTGTCAGGTGTTCTCTCTGAGCCATGGGCTCAGTGTCCACCCAGTTGGCAAACCTCATCCCTACAGGCCTGCTGTCTCTTTTGACTGTTTTAAAATCACACTATCAGGCACAAAAACTTGCAGGGCTATTCATGCTGCCCCAGGGCTGCATTTAAGAGGAACTAAAGTAACCATTGCTTAATCTGCACGGCGATGAGTAGCAGTAATTTTTTATCACTGTCGTGTGTAGCAGATCCCTGCTAAAACCCTTCCTGAAACGTGTGAGGTAGAAACGACGCCTGAGGCTGAGGTGCCACTCAGGATCAGTGACGCAGTTGGGCAGTGGCAGGTTCCGGCTGTGCCTGTGCCCACTCGCCTGCTGGAGAGCAACCGAGGGAGGGCCAGAGAGGAGAGGAAATTGTTTCAGAGCCAAAAGCGTGATGGAATTACTTTGATGCAACTTCATGCTTTCTAGTGTGTAGTAGCTGGGAGCCCTGTGCATCAGCTTATGTTCATCCCACACCTCAAGGATACAGATCTGGGGCTTGGACCAAAGGGAGAGGGAAGAATTGCATTGAATCAGCTTCCCTTGTAACAAGGGACAAGAAGCTCCTGCAGCTGAGGCTCAGCTCACTCATCCTTTGGGTGATCAGTGGTTCACTCATTTTCCTTCAGCCTTCCCAAGGCATTACAGTCCCCCTGAGCACTCCCCAAGATGCTCCATGGCCCCAACAGGTTCAGAAAGAGCTGATGATGTCACGCTGGGCATGACAGGACAGGCAAAGGAGAGGAAAGGAAATTGAAGAAGTGGGGAACCTGCCAGGTCTCTCCAGAGAAGGGAGTGTGAGATATTATCATTCTGTATCATCATTCAGCAATTACAGAAAAGGGCAGGAAACAAG
This sequence comes from Pycnonotus jocosus, assembly GCA_013400435.1. Taxonomy (NCBI): domain Eukaryota; kingdom Metazoa; phylum Chordata; class Aves; order Passeriformes; family Pycnonotidae; genus Pycnonotus; species Pycnonotus jocosus. Next base: position 481,976 of record VWYP01060581.1, read on the forward strand.
ACACAACAGAGTGCAGAGTTCATGGACTGTATTGTGCTTCTCCCTTTATTGGAATGACAGACCTTCCCTTGGAGAAAGTCTTCCAGGCCAAGCAAACCAGAGTTATCTCAAAAATGAAAACCAGATCAAGGAAAAATGTACCTGAGCCTCAAGCTGTCTCAGACTCTCTGGCAGCAGACAAAGCTGCAGGCTGGAAATCCTGAGCAAACTGCTCACGTGGGTTTTTTTGGGTTGTTGTTTGGTTTTTTGGTTTGGGGATTTTTTGTCATCAGAAAAGAGTTGCTATACTTTAGTTGTAAATGGCTTTTTAAGTCTTGAACCATCTGCAGAATGCCCCAAGTGTATGAATACAGAAAAGCTTTCTGCAAACCACAAATATAACTGATTGAATATAAGTAGGAGGCTAAAAGAAGACGTCAGTCCAAGAGTAATTTGCTCTTCTGGCAGCACAGAGAGATGTGGCCCCTTCTGCAGCCAAAAGGGCATGGGGGAGAGATTGATCCAGCAGAACATTCAGTCATTTCTGGTATCTGTCACCCCATGCTGAGATATTTACATCTGTCAGCAGGAACAGCCTGAGATGAAATCCTGAGGAGAGCTGGGAGAACAGCTGGGAGAACTGATGGAAGAGCCTGGTTTGTAATCAGTGGATTCAGTTCCCCTGGGAGGATCTTATCAGGGGATATTCATCAACATATATTTGCATCAGTGAAAAACGCTTTAATCCTGCATACAGCTCAGTGTAACCCTGTTATCACAGGCAAGAACAAAGTCCAAGCTCAGCACAAGTGATCTCTGTGTGACATTACAGTGCTCTGAAGAAGGAAGATACCACAGAACTATAAGGTAATATATTGTTTGTTATTTATTCTTTGCTACACACATTTGTGTCTGTGAAACATGGACAAATTGTCTCTCCAAGAGCTGGACAAACACAGGTTTTGGAGAGTATTTTTCAGATTTCCTGCAAGCTGCAAGCACAAGAAGAAAAGCCTTGTTAGGATTCAGCTGGGAATTACAGAGGCGAGTCCTCAGTGAATGATGGTGAAACTTTATGGACAACAAAACAAAAAATGTAAACTATCAACGTCTTTGAAAGGTATTTCATCATGGAGACACAGAGAGAAATCTATGGGATGTGCCTGTATCAAGAGTGATATAAAATAGCAGAACACTGTCAATGAATAATACTGAATTAAGTATCATCTTTCCAATTTCTAAAGCCCCATGTGCTCCTCAGACAGTTGTTTTTACAATGCCCGCGAGGAGGAGGATAGTTGTTATTGTTGTTTCCATCCTACAAAGCATGAAATTGAGACTTGGAGGAGCTGAACGATTTGCCTGGAGTGACTTGCAAAGCTGGGATCAGACCCTGGAGCACCTGGTGTCACAGCAAGATGGAGATCAGCTCAGTAGAGCCAATAACAGGCTGACAGAAAGTGGCATGACAGGTACATCACCAGCCAGATAAGCAAATACTTTGTAAATGTTTTGTAAATTGAGAACACCAGGATTTTCCATAGGTGTAACATGGAAATTCAGCTGTCAGTGAGCAGAGAGGAGCTCGGGCTGCCCCCACATGAGTCTCTCCCTGGCCAGGCTGGCAGGTGCTGGCAGTGCCTGGCTCCAGCTCCTCTCCTGGCCCTGCTGTGCCTGGGCACCAGCAGGGACTTGGGGTTTGGTGCCATGTCTGGGTCATTGAGTCCCAGGGAAGTCCTCCTGGTCATGAAAACAGCTGATGATTCAGGGAGTATTTGTAGTAACGTGTAATGCTGGATCTCCTTCTTGGGGGTACATTAAACTTCATCTGCATTGACCTAGGAAATAGTCTTAAGCCTTAAAAAATATTCTGAAACTCCCAAAGGATTTCCCTTCAGGGAAATCTAATCCTTCTCATTTCCATTGCCCTGTTGAGTCTGATAATTCTGCAATAGAGCTCTCTTGGGAATAACTCCAGCATGTCCATCCTCTGCCGCCACCCCCATCTCCGTCACACAGCCCAGGACGCCGACGGAAACCTGAAATATAATCCCTTCCTTTCTATTTTTTACAAAGCTCATTACGTGGGAGCAACACCTTCGCCTGGGGGCGGCTCTTCTGCTCGTTTGTTACTTGAAGTAGTAATTTTTCCCGGTCAGACCTGTGCTGCTGTTCCTGAAATGCCCGCGGGAGATCCTCGTGCGCCGTCATTCCTCTGCTCCCCTGTCATCCCTCTGCTCCTCTTCCTCCCTTGGGGCACAGCGTTGCCTGCAAGGGGCTCCCAAGTCAGCCAAGGACAGCTCATCAGAGCGTTGCCCCTGGCTGCCTGCAAGGATGTGGGGAGCAAATTTCCGTCTGTAGACTCCAGCCAGGAAGTCAATCAAAGCTAATTCTGGAAAGAGCCTTCCATTAGGCATGGAGATCCCGTCATTAGCAGATCTCCTCATCACAAAGTGAAAATCACTTTAATAAAATGAGGGCTGTGATTGCTGGCAGGGCTTGATGTTTGTTCTCATGTAAAAGCAAGAGCTAGTTTAAAAAAATACACCTGAATTTTGGAAAGGAAAAAAGCTGCCATGAAGAATTCCAGGAAAATAATGACTGAAATTACTGTTCTCCTTTACAAAAGCTGCAGAAATTCTAATCACCTTTGGTAAAGTCAGAAATTCAGAAAGAAAGACAGAAAGATGGACATCTCTGCTTAGTTTGCATTAATTGAAAAAAATAGTCTACTAATTGTGGGTGTTTTCCTCATTGAAAAAATCACAGAGTCACAGGAGGGTTTGTGTTGGGAGGGGCCTTAAAGATAATCTCATCCTACCCCCCTGCCATGGCAGGGACACCTCCCACTAGACCAGGTTGCTCCAAGCCCTGTCCAACCTGGCCTTGAAAAATGAAGGACCATATAAATTTTGATTAAATGAAATTAAATATTTGCTCTGCAGTAATTTTATAATTCTTTGGTTAAAAAAAAGACCAATTGTGACCAGGCTGCAGGTGGGCTCCAGGCAGCCCTGCCTGACCCTGATCCTTGGCTCCAAGCAGGGCCTGGCCACCACTGTGGCACCAGAGCACCCTGGCTTCACTTCCTGATGACAGCTCTAACAAAGGATGGGCACCCACAGAACCACCCCACAGTTCAGGAGTGCTGGATTTGCAGTGTCAAGATAAAATCGAGCTTAATGAACTTGCCCAAATGGCAGAAGCAATATTTGTGAGCCAGGCTGCACCTGACACATTCTTTATGCCACGTGTCCAGGTGACCTGGATGCCAAACCCAAAGCTGAACCACACATGGGTGAGAGCCAGCCAATATTAGCATTGCTATATTAATGTTATTAATAAAATGAAATGAAAGATTCAGATGACGAAACATTTTAATTATTTCCCTTCTTCCTCAATTCAGCATTCCAGAACTAAAACATTCGTTTAATAAACTTTTTAAAAGATCTTTTCTATTGTCTTTTCTAAATTTAACACCTTGATTGTATTGGAGAGTTTTCATGGTGCTGGCTGAAACTGGATCAGACCTCTCTAGGGTTATGCATCTCCTGAAGTTCTCCACATTACTATTTCAGAAATCTTATGAAACATCCTGTGTGAATATTCAGTGAACTGCATGTTTGGTGTCCAGGAAATATCCTTTCATATATCATATTTGACTAATTTGTCTACCCTTGAAAGCAGCAAAACAACCTAGACCTCTGCAAGGGGATGTTTTGATGGATGTAGAATAAAGAGAAGGGATAAACCAGCCCTGGTACATTCCAGTGCAATATTCCGCTGCGCTCTCCCAGAGCATTTGAGGTCTAAAGACCCAGACCAGGAGCTCACTCCACCCATGGTCACGTGGAATGGAACAGACCCTCGCTGCATGGCCCAGGGTGGTCTCCTGGCCCTGGTCCCAGGGACTGAGGCCAGCTGACTGAGGGGACACCCTCGCTTCTGGTCACAAAGGGGTCAAACAGGCTCTGTCAGATAGGACGCCTTTCCCACAGCTTTCACTTTCTGGGTAGACTCGCCCACGCCAGGGATGGATAATTGCTGTGGTGTTTCATTCCCCGGGCACTCTTGGGTATCGTCGGGTTTTTGTGTCACTGTTGTTGGGTTGTCATCACAAGTCAGACCTGATGATTCAGGAAGTAACATTTTTGATGTAGTTTTGAAACACGCTTCTGTTAACCAAAGCATCTTTCTGTTGTGGGATTTCTGGAGACAAACGCCTTTGGGGAATTATTTCCGGCTGAAAAAAAAGAAAACACCTCCTAGCCAGGTCACAAGGAGGAAGAATAAACAGCCCTTCTCCAGTGGCAGGATCCGCAGGGACTGGTATAAATAGAGGATCAGGGGACAGAGGGATCACAGTTGGATCCTGCAGCAACCTGAGCACTTGCCTTGGGCTCTGTTGGCTCTGCACCCACACCATGAGCTGCACTGTCAGGCAGGTTGTCACCACCTGCACCCAGGGCAGGGGCAGCACAGGCAGCAACGCAGCTGGCACTGGCAGGAGGGTCTCCTCTGCCTCCTCAGGGAGACACGCTGCCTATGAATTGGGTGCTGTGGTTGGCAGCTTCTCCGGTGGCAGTGTAAGTGAAGGATTACTTGGGAAGCAGCTGAGCGCCGGCAGTGCAGCTGGTGGGAGCTTCGGAGCCACCCAGAGGGCTTGTTCTGTCCTGGGATTCAGCGGTGGAGGCATCTGCACTCGAGGCTCTGGTGGCTTCCCCAGGGCTGGTGCTGGCTGCGGGGATGGAATCCTGTTTGCTAACAATGAGAAGGCGACGATGCAGAACCTCAACGACCGCTTGGCCTCATACCTGGATAAGGTGCGGCTCCTGGAGGGGGACAATGCCGACCTGGAGTGCAAGATCAGGGAGTGGTATGCCAAGGTAGGGCCCAGCTGCGAGCCACGGGACTACAGCTGCTACCACAAGGAAATCGAAGACCTTCAGAACCAGGTAAACCCTTGTTTGTCAAGAAAATCCTAATATTTCTTTGGGCTCTGCTTTCACATGTATACAAAGCCCTGTCAAAGGGCAGAGGCAACGGCTCTGGAGGGGCAGCAATGGTTTATATGAAATGATGGTCTGTGGGAGGGGGGTTCTGCATTTACTGAGCACTGACACTTCAGCAAGGCTGGGTCCACCCAAGCTGGCACATGGGTTTCCCTGCTGGGATGCCACATAACTAATTAATAACCCCAATATATGGAACAATAAAATACCCCAGGTAGGTATTTCCTCCAGGGTCTTCTGGAGGCAGAGGAAGCTACAAGCCCACAGATTCTTATAATTTCTTTTCTAGATCCTGTGTGCAGCCATGGAGACTAACAAAATCCTTCTGAACATTGATAACAACAGGATGACTGCTGATGACTTCAGAGTGAAGTGAGTATAGTCCCCTGCTGGCCCATGGAAGGTCAGGTGAAGGGTGGTGATGGGAAGATCCCAACCCTCTGCCTGTCACACTGCATAGTAAAACAGATCTCTGATACCTCTGCATGTCTGAAGAGAAAGAACTTGATCCTAAGTTTTTTCACCCAACCTCAACTGAAGGCCTTGCCCTGCTTTGCTGATATGCTGACCTTTGTTTGCTGCCTGTGGTTTAAGGTACGAGACCGAGTGTGGTCTCCGGCAGAATGTGGATGCTGACATTTGCAACCTCCGGCCCGTCCTGGACCAGCTGGCCAGCTGCAAGACTGACCTGCAGCTGCAGTGTGAGGCTCTGACAGAGGAGATGTGCTGCCTAAAGACCAACCATGAGGAGGTCAGCTCTCTTAGGGAATTAAGAAGAAGAAGGAAAGTCCCCCTAAGGGTGGATGGATATTAACTGACACAGTCACGTATTTCCTGCAGGAAATGAGTTGTCTGAGGAAACAGGCAACTGGAGATGTGAGTGTGGAGGTCAATGCCTGCCCTGGCCCAGACCTGAGGAAGATCCTGGAGGATCTGCGGTGCCAGTACGAGACGCTGATGGAGCGCAACCGCAAAGAGACGGAGCAGTGGTACGCCTGCAAGGTACCATGTCCCCACAGAGCTGCACCCAGCTCTGCCCCTAGGGGGAAAGGGAAAAATGAGGGATTAGGAAGTGTCCTAATAATAGCAAGTGTGTCACAGATGTGCTCAGATCTAACTGTACTGCCCAATTTCCGTGTTCCCTCCATGGCGGAGGGGCCACCACGTGGTGTCACAGGGTCAGAACGGAATAAACAGGGTGTGAGCCTTGGACATGCTCAGGGCACTGTGGGGTGTGGGGAGGTCCTGAACACCACAAGATGCAGTGGGGAGGTGAGGAAAGGGCTGTTCTTTTCTGACCTTGCAGGTGGAGGAGGTGAACCTGGAGGTTGTCACGAGCAGCCAGGAGATCGAGTCAAGCAACAAGCAGGTCACTGAGCTGAGACGTCAGCTGCAGGCCCTGGAAATCAATGTGCAAGCCCAGCTCACTATGGTAGGTGATGCCACAAAGATTCACAGCTCCAGCTCTCGCAACCAGAGTTGTACCTGTGTCAAACTCAGGTGCCTGTGTGTTTGGTCTATTATCAGAAAGAAAACCTGGAATCCTCTTTGACGGAGACCGAATGTCGCTACAACAAATACCTGGCTGAGCTGCAGAACCAGATCTCCTGCGTGGAGCAGCGGCTGGCTGAGATCCGAGCGGAAATGGAGTGCCAGAACCAGGAATACAAGACCCTCCTGGATGTCAAGTGTCGCTTGGAGCAGGAGATCCAGACCTACCACTGCCTGCTGGAGGGTGGCCAACACGACATCATGTACGCAAACAAGGCTGGGTACTCTAAAATCTCTGTCCTTTGCCTTACAGGGATATGAAAATTCATGATCCTGGTAGGAAAAGCAACACTGTGGTGAGGAACCAGTACTGACCTGTTACCAGACTGGGCTGATTAGAAAACCACCAGGCATCTGAGGATTTGGCTCTGATAAATGACCAGGGAGCACACCAAAGACCATTCTTGGGCCCGGGAATGAGCTGGAGAGCCCCCAGAGCTGTCCCAGCCCCTGGCACAGCTCAGCAGCTCTTTAAGGGCAACTTCACCAGCTGGGCAAACAGTCATGTAACTGAGTTTTATTGGTTTGCCAGAGCGGGACAGGATTAGGGACTAGCAGCTAAATTAACTGAAACAATGACTTATCTAAACATTTTCAGTTTCACACAACAATTTTAATTAAAGTTTTGGAAAATTTAATTTGTATGCAAAGCAGTTGGCTCTGCCCTGCCTTCCATTGACTGAGGTTTTGAAACAGCCAGGCTGTTAATTCCAGACATGGCTGCACACACACAAAACTGCCCTGAGCACCCACTCACTCCTTTTGTTTTGTTGGAAGTGGAGGCTTTGGAATGGTGGTGCCCTGATGTGGGCTCCCCTGGATGCTCCAGTACTAAATTATTTACATGAAAAGTCAGTTTTTGTTCCAAAATGCCTATTGCAAGGGCTGAAGTGGCACTATTAGTTCTTGCCCGTGGTAATCCTGAGTGTCGGATGGAAAAGCATCATCTGCCAGAAGCCAGGCGGGACGGAGGTGGATGGTGGCTGCAGCTGACCCTCGGGGGTGGGAGGGGGAACGGCGGCTGTGACTAAAGAGACGGAGCTAAAGCCAGTGAGAAGGGCAGGGAGATCTCCAGGGTGACAATGCTGGGGGCTTGTGTGTTCAGAGCTGCCTTTTCCCACAGAGGGTCGGCGGGAAGAGGAGTCGGTGCCACATCAGCTGGGAGAAGCACGGGGCTGAAAGCCAGCCTGTGCCAGCCCTGCCTGCCCTGAGCCCCGCACGGCCCAGGGTCTGTCAGGTGAGGGGATCTCCGGGGAAGCGGGACCGTGAAATGCTTCTTTAGTGCTGGGTACCTGTGGAACAGGAGGATGAGAGGTCTCCAGGCTTTTCTGGGTGATGAAGAGAGGCTGGAGGGGCTTTTTCCTGGAGAGAGGCTGGGCTGGAGTCAGACACTCAGGATCACAGCTGTGGCTGTTGGTGGTAGGGCACTGGGATTACCTGGGCTGTGGTGGGAAGCAGTGATAAGGGACAAAGCTATGGGATATTTATTTATAAACCTCTGCACAGAAATTATGTTTGACACTGGGGGGTGCCCAGCAGTAAATGTGTGTTTAAACAAGGCTTTCAGCACAACATGAGAATGAGGAACTGACAGGGGTGTCAATCAGTCACAAGTCTTTCAACAAGGATAAAATTAAGCAAAGCTGGGGAGAAGAGGGAAAAAGTTCTGTACAAAAGCAAAGGGGTGTAAGAGAAAGGCACAGGATGCAGACTCCCCTGAAAAAATGATTCTTCCCACTCTTCTTCAGGTCACTGCAGACCAGAGAGTCCCTACCAGCCTCACTGCACATCCCCTGAAGAGCTCTCTGAAGAAAAAGTCTTTTGGAGAAACAAGGCAAAAATAACCTGGGAGTTCTCTGTTGTGCTCCAGCAGCAGTCAGAGGGACTCTGCAGGACAGCACCTCCTGGCCACCCTGCTCTGATCCCACCACTGCCCCTCACTCAGGCTCCCTTGGGTTGTGGCCATTCTCTAACAGTGACCAAGGCTTGTCTCCAATAAAACTTTGCTCCTGCTGACACAGCCTTGAACCTGAGAAATAATTTCTACAAGTAAATCAATATACAAGTATTTTAAAAATATATATTATGAATCCACCTTCAGTCTCCATTCACACAGCAATCACTACAGGGAAAAGGGAAAACAAGCCATGTTCCCATCAGTGCTCCAGCTGAACTCAGAGGCTGAGGATGGGGAAGGAGGGTGGAAGAGAAGGACCAGCTGATGTTGTGGAAAGGGATATTTGCTACCAGAGGAGGAAGCATGAGCCAAGACATGAAGCAGAAAGCAATGAGGAAAGAAAAACTCAGGGAGGCTGGGCAGAGGGCAGGGAAGGAGTCTCAGGGGTGTCTGACTGACAGTCTGCTACTGGGAGAGACCTCAGAATCTTCACTAAAGCAGGTATATGCTAATAGAATAGAATACAATATAGCATAAAATATCACATAGTATAATTTAATACACAACACCTGTGAGTTATTACAGATGCACACTAACAGGATAAAATCAAGAACATCAAGTTTTCCCAAATAATACCAAAGCAGTAATTTTGAAAGCCAGGCTCTGCTGGACTCTCCACACCCTTCTGGTGGAGGAAAACAATTCCCAGAGAAAATACTAAATAAAGAACCTCTAAATGGATTTGTAAAAAAGGCAAACAGGAAGAACCAGCTGGCAACATGTGGGAAGATAAAAGGGTGAGACAAATTAATATGTGGGAGAGAATTTTTTTAAAAGTGAGACACAATAAACAGACAGGAAAAAAAAAAAGCTGCTGGTGTTTTATTAGCCCAGAGAAAGGAATGACAAATGCATTTAGGAACACGACTGCATTTTGCTGTGTGTGCAAGCCAAGGCTCAGGATCCAGCCTGTCCCTCCTCACTGGCAGCATCGTCTGAGCAATGGGTCGGATGGGCTGGGAGTGGTGGCACAACCCTTGCTCTTTGTTGTGGGGCTCTGGCAGCATTTCTTTCATGAAATGTTGGATGGGGCTTGATGACTGACCTTAGAGAGAGGCCTGACATGAAGGCTTCTAGCAATAAGGCTTTGGAGGATATGATGAGTCTGAATTAGTGCCTGTTTCTAAAGAGAGAAACAGCTCAGATGGTTCTGGAATGGCCTCTTCCTGGGCTCTGTCCAGGACACTTGTTAGCGCTGTGAAGTAATTGCTCTAATGAGCTCCTGGACGAGCTCTGTGTTACTTTCCCTGCTCAGTTCTGCATCTCCCATTCCTGCAGCACTAATTACACTGAGCATTTCAGGGTGATTTAACCCACCTCGGTGCTGACACGGCACTTCTGAGGTCACTGCGTTGCATCTGTGCAGAAATACAACGCTGCCTTCCCTGCCCAGTGTTTCTAACCTGGACAGCAATGGGAAATGGTGACAGCTGTAGAAGCAGCACAGGAAGAGACAGGGAAGGGAAGATAAATGAAATGGGGAGGACACAGTGCATGGAACAACAGAACAGGAGTGACCTGGACCTGGACTGCACAGCAGCTCATGGGTTGTGCAGCTCACAGGAGCTCATTCTGTCCTCATGTAATATGCAAATCTTGAAAAGCAAGAACAAACAAGTATCTCCAAGACAAAGAGACTTGGGCTGAAGGTACAGGACAGGGAGACGAACCCAAGGATACAAAGAGCAGGGGTGGGTGCCCCCCAAGAGAGGCAGGGGCGATATCAGCACTCGGGCTGGCAAGCAGGGAATGAAATGCAATGTGACAGCTCCAGCAAATGTATCTGTGTTGTAAGAGAGCAGGAACATGGGAATTACACCACCATCAGGAAAAATCCCTGAGCAATTAACACATCAGAGGTTTAAGGGATCAGTGAAGAAATGGGAAGAAAACAACTAGTTTTGTAAATTACCAATGCTGGAAATCAGCCATGAGTTCCAGACTGCACGGCACAGGCAATTATCTTTGATTACAGGCACCGTGCACTTGGAAAAGCAGGCCATATTCTGGTGTGATGCACAAACTGTAATTTCTCTACAAAAGTCTGTTTTAAACAGGATGCAGACAGGTACAGCCTAACACCCACAGTAACTATTTGTGGGGTTTAGATTTTTGTTTGTTGGCTTGTGTAACATTTGTAAAGAATTAGAAGAGACGAGCAAACTGCTGCTGTAACCCAACAGGATATTTCTCAGCTCAGTACACTGAATAATATAATCTAAACTGCCAGTATAAGCCACATCTTGTAAATGTATTGAAATTAAGAGGTCTTTTTCGTACAAGTATGATATGAAGATAAAAGAAGACAGTCTGGGGAGTTTGGGCTGCCCTGCAGCTTTGCCTTCCTGGCTCTGTTGCACCACTGGACGGTGGCTGAGTGCAGGAAGGTTGTCAGGCTGTGACCTGATCCTGTGTCTGCAGCAGAGACCACAGGCTGAAGCCTTGGTTTCCCTCCCATCCTGCTCTGTGCTCAGCTCTCTGTGCAGAGTGGAATTGCTGCAGTTTCATCACCCATCACTATTCCCATCCATCCTAAGAAATTCTCCAGGACTCTCCTCTGCTGTGATAACCTGTAGTGCCACCAGGGATGCACATGCTGGAGGCCTGATTGCATTGTCAGCACCTGGCAGGTCCTGGCAGAATCTAACACTCTTCATCAAGTGAATCAGGGGAGACTGAATTTCAGTAGGAAGAAACCTGGTTGTGTCCACCTCCATGTCCCGCTGAACTTCTCCTTCAGCACTGCAAATGCTCAGAGTCTGCAGATGTGAACACTCAGCAAGAAAGAAGCTGGAGCAGAATCATTCTCTCGGTCTCTGAGGCGTATTTAAGCCTGTGCTGTTACCAAACCCACTGTGGTAATTATTTCAGTTGCCTTACAGGATTTGGCTAAACATGGTGGTATAAACCAATGAGTCACTAGCCAGGAAAAAGTCGTGGTCTGCATTTGAAAGATGAGAGTATGGGGCCTGGAGCCGGCTCAGTATCACATCAAAGGACTGTTTAATAAGTGATGCCTAATGGCCATTATGCAAATTATTAATGGTAATTACAAGTGACAAGATAAAATCATATTTCAGTGTGGTTGCACAAACATCACTGAAGCAATGCTTATGAAAGCAAAGTTCTGTGGAACCAGACACACCTTTCTTGTAGTTAACACAAGAAAACATTATCAGCTTTGATAAGCAAAGTGAGGTGAGCATGTGGAGCCGGGCTCGGCACAGCGACAGCCACAGCTCCCACAGGACCAGACTGTCCTGCCCACAGCATCCCTTGGGAATGCAGCATCCTCCTGCCTCCTCCATCCCTGTGCACCAGTATTCACCCTTATCCCCTCCTTCCTCCCCTTTCACTCTCTCTTCTCATCCATCAAGCCCACAGGACCCAGCAGCACTGGTACTGATGTTGTGTGCAACCATTGCTGGCTGTCCTGGCCAAGGGCCTGTTGTGGCTTCCTGCACCCAAAACCAATTGTTTCCTTCAGTCCTACACTGAGGCTGTAAATCCTTTTGGGACTCATTTATGTCTTAGACTTGCACAGTCCTTTCCCTGTGTTCTGCCCCAAGGCTCTGTCCCATGGCTACAGGAATACAATAATAACAAAAGTGGAGGTAAAGAAATCATTGTAGTGGGGAAAAAAGCCAGTACTGAAGGAATACAGCCTGTGACTGTCTCGGTGCCGAGCCCTGGAGCCCTGACATGGCCATGAGGAGAGACAACACCACAGTTTGTTTTTAAGAGACAGCCAGATTAGCCAGAGACCGGCTTCTGGGTGCATTTGCTGTATCAAACACATGTTCCATTGTCCCAGTGAAATTGGCAGGAGCTCAGAAAAACTCCAAAGAATGGAACTGCATCCCAAATATGAATTCTTTGAAAGAATTGTATGGTCACGTCAAATCTTCACTGGTAATCTGGGATTTGAGAGTCTATGGACCATTCCACCAGGACATGAGTGAAAGGTTGTACAGTGCTGCTGCTGTTTGTTTTGTGGAGTAAGACCTGTTCCTTCTTCCCATCAGAGAACTGCTGAAGGAAGCAGGGGTGCTCCATGCCCACCCATAGAGAAATGGCCAACATCTGCAGTATCTACTCCTAAACCCAACATTTTGCAAGGGAAAGAAAGGCACCCCCAGCCCCATCTCTGCAGGTTGCTCTTGGGTAACTTCTGAAAACCTCCCCAGCAGAAGCGAAGCTCCAAGCAAGCATTATATTAATTTTTGTTGGCTCCAACAGCCACACCCTGTCTTCAATTATATTCCTCAAAATGACGGATGAAAGCCAGATTTGCTCCCTCTCCTCCTTTTTGCTCATGATTTTCCCGACTGTGAGTCTAGGCTGTGTGGGGAGCACAGGGGCTGTGTCTTGGGGGAGGATGGACTTGTATTTCAGGCACTGCAGTCTCATCAAGGAAGCCGAGCTCCGACAAACTTCAGCTCTATCCTTAAGCAAGTTATTTCCCTGCACCATATGAATAATGAATATTCCTGGATGCCGCCAGCCTTGGGTAGGCGGCTTTTTATCATTTTTGATCTAAGTAAAGAAATAAATTATCCCACTGGAGAGTGGAAAGCTTTAACTCGTGCTGATGTGAAGACAATCCTATCTAAACATGCTTGGGGACACTCTCCTATCATGGTGACAGCAGTCACCAACTTTCCACCAGTAAAAGTGACTGAGGGTACGAGTGTTGGTTTTCTCTGCTCTTCGTCCCAGAGGTGACGCTGCTCTCAGAGCTTCTTCAGTGCCACCCTCACTGCCAACAGGGATCTATCACAACTGCTCCTGTACATATGGACATCCTTGAGTCAAAGGCTGCTTTGTGAGTAAGAGTTGCATGGAAATTCCACGCTGTAGGGAACAGAAGCTGTCGTCCCCCGGAGAGCAGAATATCCTCTCATTACAGAGTCGGCTGGAGAAGGACACTGGCACTGGTGGAGCCAGTTCTCCGAACTCTCCCTTGGCTGTTGCCTGCTTGGTTGGGAGGTTGTGCTCCTCTGACCAGCCAGGCTGTGCTGATGCCTTCTACTGCTCTGACAAACTGCATAAGAAATGCAGAAAACTTTTCTCCTTCTTACTTATTGTGCACCACAATCTTCGTAATGGCAAAGATCTGCGGGGTTGCATCTGAGTCCAGGAGTCTGGATATATCACCTGTGGATATTTCTTTTCCTGTCATCTCTGTCTTTATTTATCACAATCACAAAATGAGAAAGCATGGACAGCAATTAAAGCAATTGAAAAATAACTTCAACAAGGTCCTTCATACACTGCAGTTGATATCAACCTGTGTGTCATGCATGCTCAGGGGACACTGAACAGGCCTGAGCTTCACAGTGTGAGCCACTTGATTTCTTGTGTTTGCATGACTAAAGAAATTTAAGCCATAAATAGGGAACTAAATCAGTGGGGGATATACCTCAGTGGTTTTGGAAATCTCACAGTAAAGCAGGTATTAGAGCTGTGCCAGGTGACCAACATCCACACCACAGTGTCCCTGGTCTGTTCTCTACTACAGTCACAATCATTCACACTTTTCAGAAGTGAGAAATTCTATTAGTTTTCCATTTTTTATTTCACAAGCTCTACCATAGCATGTGATATAAAATTGGTTATTTGACTAAGAATAAAATAAATACAAATTAATAAAAGATAAAAGGCACTTTGATGTTATAAATACCAATGTTTCTTCTTTGTACATAATCTAGGGCAACTTTTTCTCTTGACTTGTTGCAAAGTTTGCATCATACAAAAAGCTGATGACTCATAAAACACTATTTTACTTTTTGGAATAAGCTGCTGACATGTAAAGTATCTTCCTTGTGAACTGGGATTTCTAGAGGGAAACTGCCTATGGGCTATTTAATCTTGGCATAAACAGCCAGACTAGCCAGCCCCGTGGGAAGAAGAAACACCCCACAGGTGACACCCCCTTTGGAAGGTATAAATGGAGACCTGCGGCAGCCGCCAGCCTGCAGTCGGACTCAGTATCACGCTCTGCATCTTGCTTTGGGCTGTGGGTTGGCGCTGCAGCTGGGCCTCGCCATGAGCTGTAGTATTAAGCAGACAACTGGCTCTCTCAGGGGCAGGACCAGCGGTGGCAGCTGTGTGATTGGTGGTGGTGGTGGTGGCGGAGCGCGGATCTCCTCGGTCTCCTCTGGAAGATACACGACCTGCGGGATAGGCGGTAGCCGAGGGTTTTCTGGGAGAAGCTACTGTGGTGGTGTGAATTACGGAGGAGGCCTGAGCACTGGCAGTTTGGTCGGTGGAAACTATGGAGGTGGCTTAGGAGCCGCTGTCCTCGGAGGATGTCCAGGCATGGGATTCAGTGGTGGCAGTGCTCGCTTTGGCGGTGGCATGGGAGGTGGCATGGGTATGGGTCTTGGTGGAGGTGGTTTTGCTGGTGATGGCATTCTTCTTTCTGGTGATGAGAAGGTCACCATGCAAAACCTCAATGACCGCCTGGCTTCTTACCTGGACAAGGTGAGGTGCCTGGAACAAGAAAATGCTGACCTGGAGTGCAGGATCAGGGAGTGGTATGCCAAGCAGGGCCCTTTTTGTGAGCCACGGGACTACAGCTGCTATTACAAAGAAATAGAAGATCTTCAGAACCAGGTAACATCCCCTCTCAGCTGCATTTTCCCTTGCAAGGCTCTCTCTGGTGCTGGTTCTTAACTCGGTCCATTATCAGGAGTGACAAACCATTGTAAAATGCTTTTTGCAAACAGCTGTTTCAACATCTGTCTTTGGAAAGCTCAGAGCTTAGAGGTAAAACTGGAGGGTTTGGGCTCTTTCTGTTGCTGTTATTTATCAGACATATTGAAGGGGGAAATGTTACTTCATGGAATGCATCTGGATGGGCTCAGTAGTCTTTTTGAATTTAGTTTGTGCCAAAGTGGCAAAATAAATATATGGCAAGAAAAGAACTAAAGGATAAATAAATCATGGATCACATTAATTTGCCTGCAGATGTGATATGCCTGGTCACATCAGTCCTGCAGAATTCCAGTTAAACTCTATTTCTTTTTTCTTATTAATTTACTCTTTCATGTAGAATTGAGAAATATAGGACATCTAATTAAAGCTAAGAAAAAGGAGAACATTGGCATAACACATTTAGAATGGGCAATTTAAAATTCAAAACATTTGCAAAGTGTATGGCAAAAATTTAGGATGTCAATGCACAAAGAATAAAGAGAAAATTATCCAGGAAAGGGACTGAATAAGATAGGCTCATTGTTAATTGTTGAAATAAAACTTTAAATCTCATAAGATTTAGATTTAAGAGGCTGAGGTGGATTGTAGCAGGTGCTGGACAGTAATTACACCTCCCAGACTCTCTGCACCTGAACCATAAATTCTATCACTTTAATATCTTCACTGCCCTTCCCTGAACATCCCTGTGAGTGCTGCACCCCTCAGGTCCCCATCCCTAATACTCAGGATTAAAAAAAAGAGAGGGAGAAAGAGGGTCTGGTTGCACCAGGTAATGGATGCCTTGAGCCTAAGGACATGGAGCAGAGATCAGAAACAAATGTTCTTTTTCCAGATTGTCTGTGCAACCATAGACAACAACAAGATCATTCTGAACATCGATAACAGCAGGATGACAGCTGACGACTTCCGAGTGAAGTGAGTACCCGGGGCTGTCCCCTCCTCTGTCACTGCCCTCAGGGCTCTCAGCCGATCTCCTGTGACCCAGGACAGGCTGGAGGCTGTGCAGAAGAATTTTCTCAGCCATTGTCTCTAGAGCTGGGCTGATTTGGGGCAGTTCCAGGAGGGGAAGTTTGGGATGCCAAGCTGGTTTTGAATAGAGATTAAAGGAAGCAGAAGGGATCTGCAGACTGGGAGCAGTAAGAGTTCAGCCGAGCTGCTGTTCCAGCATGCGCTGTCTTTCAGAGGGGAAGGTTTCGGTTTTTCCTGTCAGAGCTCAGAAATGCAGGTGGTGTCAGACACTGACTGCTCTTTCTTTCTTGCTTCCTCCCTCACAGGTACGAGACGGAGCTGGCCCTGCGCCAGAGCGTGGAGGCCGACATCAATGGGCTGCGCCAGGTGCTGGACCAGCTGACACTGTGCAGGTCTGACCTGGAGGCACAGCTGGAGTCGCTGCGGGAGGAGCTCTGCTGCCTGAAGAAGAACCATGAGGAGGTAGGTCCTGCCCTCTCCTGTACAAAGCATTTGCTCCTGTGGGATTCATCACCCCCACCCCCACTGCTGCTGCAGAGGGCAGTGGTTGCAGGAGAGCTGTGAAGGTCCATTAGAGAGGGGCTCTGCAGGGCTCTGCTCCCTGTGGGGGAACTTGTCTCCCTCAGTTCTTTCTTTCATTTTAAACCTGACCTGATCTGGATGGTGTTCTCAGGAAATGTGCTGTCTGAGGAAGCAATCGACTGGAGATGTGAGCGTGGAGGTCAATGCCTGCCCTGGCCCAGACCTCAGGAAGATTTTGGAGGAGATGAGGTGCCAGTATGAGACACTGATTGAACGCAACCGCAAAGAAGTTGAGGATTGGTATGAGTGCAAGGTGAGTACATTCCCACAGCTCTGACTTTCCCTGGCTAACACCCAGGCAATCATCCCACAAGGATTTGTTGCATGTAAAAACCACACAAAAGACTGTGAGAACATTTAGCATTGGTTCACACTGACCAAGTGACACAAGGAAGGGACACTGCCACCCTGTGTCCTTGTCATGTGCTGAGGGAAGTGCTGCATATTGGTGGGAATTGAGGTAGAGAATTCTCTACAATATAGTAAGTGGTGAGAAGAACTGGAATCAGCACTATTAGAAGAGCAAGAGGAATAACCATCCAAGTTTACACTTCCCCTTAGGATGAGAGTTTTCACCCAAATCTTTCTCATTTCACGTCTTTACTAACTTCTTTGCTCTTTCCTTAATACTTGGTCCAACTTATACTGCACATTCCCTAAAGTTCTTTATCCTGGTTGGTGATTTCAGATTGAGGAGGTGAATCGGGAGGTTATTACAAGTGGTCAGGAGGTGGAGACGTGCAACAACCAGGTGACTGAACTGAGACGCCAATTGCAAGCCCTGGAAATCGATCTCCAAGCTCAGCTCAGCCAGGTGGGTGATGAGCCAGTGCAAACCTCATCCATCTCACAAAGGTCATAGCTAAATGCAATGTTTCTCCTGCCTGTATTTGTCTTATGCCCCATGTCACTTCTCAGAGGGACAATCTGGAGTCCTCGCTGGCAGAGACAGAGTGTCGCTACAACAACCACCTTGCTGAGCTGCAGAGCCAGATCACCTGTGTGGAGCAGCAGCTGGCTGACCTGCGGGCAGAGATGGAGTGCCAGAACCAAGAGTACAAGACCTTACTGGACGTCAAGTGCCGCCTGGAGCAGGAGATCCACACGTACCGCTGCCTGCTGGAGGGCGGCCAGCAGGACCTTATGTAAGTGGGCTCGAGACACATCAAAAATATACCATAAAATACCCATGTCCCGGTTTTTTCAACATAAGAGCAAAGTGAAGGACCTGCCGAGCTCCTTCTCCCTTACTGACCAATTTGGCCTGCTCAGTGTCATGGTGGTGACCTGCTTCCTCCCCTGTGCCAATTGCTGCCACAAGGAGAATGGTCATTGCAACATTTTGCCAATTTTCTGCCAAAAAGGGAAGCAGACTGAGAGCAGTAGAGTCAGTGAAAATCTGTAATTCTAGTTTATCTGTCATTTCCCTCACTAAAAGCTTATTTTCCTTTCTCCTCAGTCAGCAAGGAGGAATTGGTCAGTCTTCAGGTTTAGGAGGAGGAGTTGCAAGAAGCAGTGGGATAGGAGGAGGAGGCATCATTAGGACAAGCCACACTTACACTTCGTCTGCCCAGATCCCATCCTGCGCAGCTGCGGAGATCCAAGGTAAGAACTGCTCCACTCTAAACGTTTCCACAGTCTTCTCTGCTCTAATGCAGCTCTGATGGGCTGGAAGAAAGATCTTCCCCACATGGCTTACAGGTGCTACTTGAAAGTTTTATTGTGGGGCCCCTGGGAAATACAGGACAGGAGCCACAAAGGAGTGGCTGAGAGGAAAGCTTTTGGGAGCTGGGACTGTGCTGGGATGTATGAGAATTACCAAAGGGAAGAGGGATAGAAGGGAGAGGGACAGAGCCAGCAGGCAGGCAAGCCATGGAGAACATAGAGAAAGGACTGACGTGAAATGTGGGACAGAGGAAAGACCAGGAGAAAGAAAAGTACTCAGAAATCAGGTGGGGAAAAAAAAAAAGCAGGAATCATGGGAACACTGGCAGATAACTACTAATCCTAATTCAAGGGGAAACTTCCAGCCAAACTGAAAAGGAAAGAAGGAAATACAGTGACAGTTGGTCCAGAAGAATGACGTGAGCAAGGGCATTGATCTAGCATGGACTCCAGTGCCATTCCCTCATCCAGATCGCTGCTGGAGCAGTGTCTGCAGCTTCCACCTTTTGGCATTTTGATGCAGCCTGTGCTGCAGCCAGTGACAGATCCATCTGCCAGGCTGGCAGGAGCCATCAGATCTTCCCAGGAAGGGGCAGTATTTATCTGAAATTCTAATTGAATTGGCTTGTGAAACGATCACGTGTAGGGAATGACAGTGTGGGAAAGAATCTATTTTTGCTATAAACAAAGTAATGTTTCCTTTGATCTCTCCAGTGCCTTGCCGAAGGATTTGTGATTAAACAGAGAAATGAGAATATCCAACAAGAAGCCTGAAGCAGAGCTACAGATGAAGAGAGAGAATATTTACTGCATGTGTCTGCAGAGAGCACGGAGCGTGCTCGTCTGTGTTGCTCAGCCGTGCTAAGCAATGTGTCAGAGGGATGAGCAGAGCATTGGGCTACATTCTGCTTTATTTTGCTATTTGCTTTTCAGTCTGTGTTGCTGTGTGTGGCCCAGCACCACGACTATTACTGTAGTCAGCCAGGGCTATGATCATTTATGTACCTGCTGGTGAAAAATGTCTCTAATAAAACTTTGCTTCTGCCTAATGCAATCAAGAACCTGTGTCTGAGCCTGAGTTCCTTTCAAACACCAGGCGCTGATCCATGAACAAAGGGCACCTAAACTGATCAGGATCATCCTGCACCGGGTACAAAGCTGCTTTGCCAGTGGGAGCCAGAGAGGGCCCTTGCTGACCTGGCAGGTCATGTCCAGCTCCTCCCTGCTGGCATAGCCTGAGGGAGATGTTGCCCATTCCTGTGTGACATCTGCCCTTACCCCCATGGACAGGCAGGTCAAGCAGAGGCCCGTGTCCTTCTCATGCAGCATTGGGCTGAAACACAGTTTTAGAAGAATTTTGAGAGTCAGTGATGGAACATCTGGAGACAGTTTGCCTTGGTCCCAGGCTAGTGCTGACACATGTGGGCTGAGCCCTCTCATGTTCCCTCCCTCAGCCTGGGAACTGTTGAGGGTGAAATCTTGGTCTCCTGATTCAATTTCTGCTGACATTGCTTATATTCAAACTTATCCCATTCATTTTATGGGAATCTTCACACTGGGAAAAGGACTGGAGGCAAAAGGTTTATCTCCTCTTCTCACACACTGACTGAGTCATTTACTGGTCATCCTCTGATTACCAAGAGTTTCAACCTGAACATCCAGAGTGGTGGAAAGATCATCTTTGTGTTAAACACACCTTGTCTGGGGAGATGCAGAGGGCAGGGTGAGAACTGAAAAAGTGCAGCTTAACAGAGAATAGAATGGAGAAAAAAGCCAAGTAGGGCCTTTGGACATCCAGAGCCACCCAACTGTCACAGACAAGGCAGGTCAGTCCCTCCATGACCTTGACCAGCTGCTGTGTAGCTGGTGCTGAGCTGGTTTTGTCCTGGCGCTGACCTGCCAGAGCAGCTGTGGGCCACGGTGAGCTGGCAGAGTCACTCTGGGTTTGGGGAACTGGCAGTTCAAAGTATTATGAGGATGTTTTGAGGATTAAATTGTTGGTCCAGAAGGCCAAACAGTGGTGGTTTTGACAGTGATGTGGCTGTTGCAGTCACATTCACCTGTGAGATGACCCAGTAAAGCAACACTCCTGCTTATTCCTTTTCCATCAAAGGCTGGAGGTTATGGAACAGCCAGACTCAGGGCAGGAGGAGAACAGGTACAAAGACAAAACCACTTCAGGACTGGACATACAGTATACTGTGGCACACTTTTCTATTGCCAGTTCTTTTATGGAGACACCAATTTCTCTGATGATACAGAAATAGACTTAACATGGTAGCAAGTGCCTGAAGAAGTTCAACCACTAATGTCTCAGAGAGCAGGTGAAAGGTGCCCTTCTCGTGTTGTAAGAGGCCATAAAGAGAAGATGTCTCAGTGATATTTCTTTATTTCATCTACCAGACACTAAGTTTAATAATATCCATGGGCAAGACAAGATAGTGCAGCACTGGAACACCTGCAATGACTCAGAAGGGTGGCTAAAGGTAGAAGTTTTTAAACCAAGACTAAATTAAGCCTTATTTAAAGTTCAGTTCCAGTCCTACAGGAAGTCCCACACTTGATGCAAAATTCCTTCAGTAGACATGTGCCAGTGCTTCACAAGAGATCAAAAGAGATACAAATTGTGGCTATAATGGCAAATTTCCTTGTATTGGACTCCAGTGGATATCCCAGTTGTTCTCAGAGCTCAGGCTGAGCATTTGAAAAGCAAATCTTTCCCTTTCCATTCACATTGTCTCCTCCTGCCTTTTTCAGTGCAAAGACAGTGAGATAACCCACTGCTGCCCTTTTTGGACTCAATCCTTCCCAATCTATGAGTCCTCACACTCCCGTTTCTGAAAATATAAAGACACTGCACTGAGACTCTTCCAGTTTTTCATCTTCTGGAAATTCTTCGTTACCTATGGTACGTAAAAGCTTCCCAGTCTCTACCGGCAGCCCCAGCTGATTCCCACCAGCTATGGGCTGGTTCCTCTTCTTGTGAACTGCTACTGACATCTAGCTGCTCCTCCAGATTCCCTGGGCTCATATCAAAGACCTCCCCACCCTTCCCACCATGTCCAGCAGGTCCAAAGCATGCACTTTCACAAAGGAGCTGTCCTGAATTCCTGAGAGGTGAAAGAGACCTAATGACATGGCCAGAAAGACTCTAATGATCCAGAAATTACGAATATGCCTCTGGAAAGCCCCTGGGGGTTACAGCCTCAGCTGCTGGGACGCTGTGATGTTGTTTGTGGACCTACAAGTTGGAATGAGTCTTGAAGGCAGCTCAGGAAAGGCAGGTTGTGATTAACAGTCCCCCAGCAGAAAACACCCTGGAAACACTTCATTTATTAAAGAGCTGCAAATTATGGAGCTGCAGACATTGGAAACTACATTTCCATAACATTTCCCTATTTCTTTGTACTGATGAGACAGACCCAGGAAGCTTATGAGTTCAAGTAACTGAATGAAAACATGAAGGAAAGCTTACTTTAATATTTTAAGGTCTCAGAACAATTATGTAGTTTTGTCTTAGTTTATCTAGTGCCCTCATTTCCTGGAGATGAACAGGAAAAATAACAAGAGAGAGGGAAGTGTGTGTGGAGCAAAGCTCCTGGGCAGGGGTGGTTGCTGCAGACACACAGAGGGGTGAGGGGCAGAGGGGACTGAGGTGTCTCGGAGGAGCAGAAGCGTCCCCAGTGTGCAGACACCCTCCACTCCCACGGAGTACAAGTCATCCTGTGTTTCTGCCTGCGCTACACTGATGTGCTGTGTGATAACTGCGGGGCCAGGGAAGGAATGTGTGCTCACTCAGGAGAGATGCTTGCTGAACACAGCTGTTGGGAAACTCCTGAGGAATCATCCGCAGACCAGGAGAAGCTTCCAGCGATGCAGCTTACAGCAGTTTCGGTTTGCTCCTGCCGCCACACCCTGACTCCCAATTATGTTCTTCAGTCCTAGGAATGAAATCCTTCCTATACACAATGACTTTATTAGAGCTTTTACCTATTCTGAGCTTTGTTTCTGTGTGTTTTGGGTCAGAGGGAGGCTCAGTGTGTCAGGCAGGGCAGGCTGACACGCAGGCACCATGGCTGGGTCCAGCTGCAGCTCTGCCAGCGGTGAGTGCTTTGTCTCGGAGTAAATCACTTAGGGACGCCTCTCCACACCAATCGCCAGCCTGCTGGAGGGATCACTGGAATGCTTCTGCCTTTCATGGCATGGATAAGGAACATCCAAGGAGGAAAATAAAAGGGAGACATCTTTTCAACAGAAATAAGAATAAGAGCAATAAAATGATGAGTAAATCCATTCATACTGGGATAAGTCAGTCATTAAGTAAATGGGATCATTTACCTGCCATAACAATAGCCATTCCAATCCACAATCCTGACACTGAGTGAGGATTTCAGCAAGAGTTTGAATTCACTTTTCCCTGGTGAAGGAGATTTGGAGAATTTCTTACAAGGAACAGTTGGGTTCAGAAAGCCATGGAATGCCATCCCTTGCTCCATGGCCACTGGGAAGGGGCTCCATAGGGAGTAGGCTATTGCTCTGGACCTCAGCAAAACATCTCATGAAAAGAAAGCTCAGCCTGAATTTTGATTACAAAAGTGTGAAAGGATTCTTACTTTTTATCTTCCTTGCTTCATTAAGATTTGGAAACATCTTAATAGAGATGCTGTTTGTTTGTACCAAATCCAGCTTCTCCAGCCCAGGTAGAACTGCACAGGGCAGTTACTGCTTTGCAGCTCTATCAGCAATTTGGTCTTTATATGTCCCAGGACAGCAATCCCAAAGCTCTGATTAAAATGCAGTATGTATTGACAGAGAAATTGGCCATAGGATGTTTCCGCTCCTATCCACTGTTTCAAAACCACCCTTTCCCAGCAACAATTACAATCCATAATGAGGAGAAGTGCAGAAATTATCTTTCACTAAACGACAGGAAATATTTAAAGCACTTTTACCTTCCTTTACACTCTCCACATAATGAAACAAATCCTTTGTGAATTACTGGAGAGCCACAATCATGTATGAAGAACCTTTCATCCGTGTCTATTAAGAGATCCCTCCTTGGTCTCACTTGTCTTGCAGCACAGTGTTTGAGATTTGTCATTTTGCCAGTGGAGAGATTTAAAGGTTAATCTCTGTGTCTCTGATCTTTCCAGAGTTCTTACATCATTCTTCATACATCATTCGAAAAGCAAACTTAGTATTTCTTCTTTCTTTTTCATCTTACATATTCCAACCTCAGCACCTTGCATGAAAACTGCTTATTCAACTCAAAATAAAATGAAAATAAATTAATGAGAGATAAAGAGCTCTTTGATGCAATAACCTTTAATGATTTCTTCCTGGTATGTAATTTAGGACAGTGTTTTTCCTGGCTTAATGCTGTAAGTTTGCATCATAAACAAAAAGCTGATGATTCATAAAACATTATTGCTAATGTATTTTTGAAATTAGCAAGAGACATGTAAAGTATCTTCCTTGTCTACCAGGCTTCTTGAAAGGAAACTTCCCTTTGAGAAATTATTCTTGGCACCAATGGCTGGAGTAGCCAGCCTTATGGGAAGAAGAAGCAGTGGTGACACCCACTGTGGAAGGTATAAATAGAGATCGGCGGCCACGGACAGCTCGCAGTCTGATTTCGTATCAAGCTGTGCATCTTGCTTTGGGCTTCTGCTTGCGTTTCCAACCGCTGTCGCCATGAGTTGCAACATTAAGGAGACTATTACTGTGTCTAGCAAAGGCAGGAGCAGCGGTGGCAGCTGTATCATTGGTGGTGGTGGTGGAGCACGGATTTCTTCCTTTGGCATAGGCAGTGGCAGAGGTTTTTCTGGAAGGAGTTACTGCGGTGGAGTGAATTATGGAGGGGGACTGAGTGTTGGTAGCTTGGCTGGTGGGAGCTATGGAGGTGGCAACTGCTATGGCAATGGCCTTGGGTTTGGCCTCGGAGGCGGTGTGGTTGTTGGGGGTCTTGGTAGCGACTGCTTGCTTTCGTCCTGCGATGAGAAGGTCACCATGCAAAACCTCAATGACCGCCTGGCTTCCTACCTGGACAAGGTGAAGTGCTTGGAGAAGGAGAATGCTGAGCTGGAGTGCAGGATCAGAGAGTGGTATGCAACACAGGGCCTCTCCTGCGAGCCCCGCGACTACAGCTGCTACTACAAAGAGATTGAAGATCTTCAGAACCAGGTAATGCTCCCTTGGGTTGTTCCTCTACTTTAGAAAGCTTACTGCTGAATTTCTGCACTGTTCCTTCCCTTTTGAAAGCTTGTTCCTGAATTTGTGTTTAGAACCTACTGCAGTTGTTGGAGGAAAGTTTGGTGCTTGTGAATGTCTTTGCAAACAAGAAATTTTGGCAAATTCCCCCATGACATTTCTGAGTGTGGGGGCACATCAAGAATGGGTGCTGCAACGTGGTATGGGTGGGAGAATGCTCTGAAAGAGGAAAAGAATGCTTTGGTACATTGTATTTGACTCTACAATTGTAAATTTAATATTACTAATGTACTAATGTACTCACTCTGAGGAAATGTAGTGGTGTCAGCCTCACAGGAAGAGCAAAGAAAACTATGGGACAATCAAAAACATACACTTTGGATGCTTAATCAAATGAAACATTATAAATCTCTAGGTGAGAAAAGCTGAGAATTGAAACTGATTGTCACAGTGACACAAACAGCCTGAAATAATAAGTCCACAATAAAAGTTATGGCTGATCCTAAGGCTTAAAGACACCTTCCCATCATGTTCCCTGAAGATCCTTAAGTCTGAAGCCCAGAATATGCCAGCTCGAATGTAGTTGAGATTTAGTATCTTAAGGAAGGTTCTTTAGGTTTATTTTTTTGAAGCATCTTTGGAACTTGCCTTCAGATCTTGAAACTGAGAAGTCCCATCCCACAGCTCTTTAATTCCCAGATCTATGTGGTTGATCTCCTTTCTTCTGTGAGTAAAGGAGGGAAAGCCACCTCCTTCAACTCCTCTGCTAAAGGGACAAGGTTACTTATCTGAGAAGGTAACAGAAAGGAGAATGAAATGTGAAGAGTTACTACATAATTGCAAGGCAGAAAGACCTATAGAGTAGAACAGCAGAGATGTGACATCTCTCATGGTTTGCTGTTTTCCAGATTGTCTGCGCAACCATTGATAACAACAAGATCATCCTGGACATTGATAACAGCAGGATGGCTGCTGATGACTTCCGTGTGAAGTGAGTGCCCCTCTATGAACCTGCTGCCTCCCCCCTGCTCCTTTCCACCTCCCTGGGAGGCTCAGAGCACTAATTACAGAGGCTCCAGACACGTCTCCCCACACCACTGCGGTAGGGCAGGATGATGAAAGGCATTTTGCTCCTGGTCACCAGCCCTCCCTTAATTAGTGTTCTTGGGTAAAATATTTAGCAACGGCGTTTGTGGTGAGGCTGGGGACGGGCACCTCAGGGAGTGGCCCATTTTCACCCCAGACCAGTGCAGATGAGATCAGCAAAGCAGAAATGCAGCTGAATAAGTGATACCAAATATACAGCGAGCAGAAGCAGGGGAAAAAACATGAGGAAGAAAAGCTTTTACATAACAGACATGAAGTGGTACAGAAATCCAGGGCAATGTGAATTCACCTTGGACAGGAAAATGCAGGTCAAAGCAAGGAGCTGGGGAAGGAGATCCTAGCACAGACAGAACCTATGTGGGACGTGCCCTTGCTGAATCTGTGCTTTCTGGCACAACCCAGGTATGAGACGGAGCTGGCCCTGCGCCAGAGCGTGGAGGCCGACATCAATGGGCTGCGCCAGGTGCTGGACCAGCTGACACTGTGCAGGTCTGACCTGGAGGCACAGCTGGAGTCGCTGCGGGAGGAGCTCTGCTGCCTGAAGAAGAACCATGAGGAGGTAGGTCCTGCCCGGACTCTAGAAGCATCGTGGCCCTGGCAGAAAACTTTGTCACTGTCCTTAGAATTTAAAAGATTGTCCACTTTCAGGCCACAGCTTTCCCACCAAACTTTCTCTGCCTGAGAAGGGAAGGGAGCTTTGGCAGGGGCAATGCTGCTCCTGGGGTTATGCCCACACTGGGAGTGCCAGAGGGGGGAAAGCTGCTGCTGACTCCAGTGGATGAAGAAAGAAATTAGTCAGCATATTTATTGGGAAAACACTTGCACCATCCTCTAGTGCTTTTCATAGCCACAGCAGGGAGGAAAATCTCAGAAGGAGGGCAGTTCTTGGCCACTAAGCTTTGCTCTTCTGTGCTGCCTTCCAAAAGCCAGTATGATCTGATCTGGGATTTATTTCCAGGAGATGAGTTGCCTGAGGAAGCAATCAACTGGAGATGTGAGTGTGGAGGTCAATGCCTGCCCGGGACCAGATCTCAGGCAAATCTTGGAGGATTTGAGATGCCAGTATGAAACACTGATAGCGCGCAACCGCAAGGAAGTCGAGGATTGGTACGAGTGCAAGGTAAGTGACACACTTTTGCTGCAAACCAGAGTGACACATACAGCCCTGAGCCCAGGAGCCTTTCAGAGACCAGACACAGAGACAATAAGCAGTTCTTCTTTCCCAGTGAAGCCCAAGAGCAGCACTCATTATACTCTGTGTTCCACAGGAGCCACAGGCCTGTCTGACCAGTTTGTTATGTCCCATCTGGAACAGCAGCATTTGCCACAAGGCTTTGTGGTGTGTTGTTGGAACAGAGATATTCTACATTTGGATTAAAGACATTTAATAGCCACGAGGTTAATGGGACTTGTAAAATGAACAACCAGGGGAACACCCTGTCCACAGAGAACCTGCCCTGCTCCCTGTTTCCTTTTGCTGAACACTCACCATGTTCTGCTCCTGTAAAAGCAAGTTCAGAGTATCCAGATATCGCCTAAAGCTCTTTATCATGATTGATGATTTCAGATTGAGGAGGTGAATCGGGAGGTTATTACAAGTGGTCAGGAGGTGGAGACGTGCAACAACCAGGTGACTGAACTGAGACGCCAATTGCAAGCCCTGGAAATCGATCTCCAAGCTCAGCTCAGCCAGGTGGGTGATGAACTGACTCAGAAATTAACAGCTCATTCATTTTTGGATTGGAGAGTGACACTTAAATGATTGTTGGTTTTTTGCTTATCTTATCAGAGAAATAACTTGGAATCATCTCTGGCTGAAACTGAGTGCCAGTACAACACCCTCCTCGGTGAGTTACAGAACCAGATCACATGTGTGGAGCAGCAGTTGGCTGAAATAAGAGCAGAAATAGAGTGCCAGAACCAAGAGTACAAGACCTTACTGGACGTCAAGTGCCGCCTGGAGCAGGAGATCCAGACCTACCGGTGCTTGTTGGAAGGAGGACAGCAGGACCTCATGTAAGTGCCTCTCTAGATCCACTAGAGAAGAAATAAAAATCTCAAGGATCTGTATTATTGGGTATCCAACCTGATCTTTAGTCCTTCTTAAGTCTTTCTCTGAGATGAAAAAGTTGCCTCATGAACAACTTCCTTGTGATGAACACTCCAATCAGAACTAAATGTCAGTCCTTGGAATCTGCAAAGCAGAACACCAAATCTGTTAACAACACTGTCATTCCTGGCATTATGTCAGCATTGGTGACAGTCCCTTTTTTATAGTGAGATGGCTGAGAACTGTCCATGCCAAGAGGGGGCACAAATGCAAAGTAACTCTGAAAGTGAAAGAAAATGTAATGTAAAATACTGTAACAGCTATAAAGGCCATAGTTTGAGATTTTACAGTCAGCAGTGACATGTAAAGTCCTAAAATTCCCTATTTCTCTCACCAAATTTATCCCACTAGTCACGGAGGAGGAATGGGAACTGGTGGAGGGGTCATTAGAACGAGCCACACCTACACAACAACTACAGCTGCCCACTGCCAGCCCCAGGTCCCACCCTGCAAGACTGGAGACATACAAGGTAAGGGCTGCATTTTCACAAAAGGAAAACTGGCTTTGTTAATTTACTTGTGCACTAAAGCCAGGAGACAGCACATTCCTAGGATGTGTCACAGGCATCCTGTCAGAGTAACTGTGCTAAAGGAGGGATCTTTTACAGTGGTGGTGTCACTGAGAAATGGGTTTAAAGAGAGCTTGGACTGAACACGGGGTGCAGGAAGCAAATGGGAGACAAAAAGGAGCAGTAGAATGCAGAGAAGAAGGCCAGGGAAATAAAGCATGATGGGAAGATTTGGAAGAAGATGTGAGGAAGACAACAGCCAAAGCTTAGCAAAACAGTCTAGAAAGAGTGAAAAGAAGGGTAAAGCTACAACTTTACAAGTGAAAATTCCCATTAAAGCAAATTATTTAAGGAATTGGTGGAGCTTCCTGGGTTGCTGCCAGCTGCACCAGCTTAGCAGTGCATTCCAGAAACAATGGCACCACCAAGATCTGTTATGTGAAGGATTTTACTTGTGTTCCAATCAAATAACATTGCTGTGTTTTCTCTCCAGTGACCTGCAGGAGAATTTGTGATTAAGGAGAAACGGACTGGAAGGTGACAGGGAAGCCCACAGACAACCCAAGAATAGTCCGTGTTCACTGCACTCTCTGTGCAGAGAAAGTAGAAGTAACTCAGCGACGCTTGGCCACGTAGTTAAAGGGGGTGTCAGGAGCCACCTCCTCTGTTCTGCTCTTCTATTCTGCAATGCTGTAATCTCTAGAAGTTACCTGAGTTAGTCAGGTCACTTATGTACCTGCTGGTGAAAATGTCTCTAATAAAACTTTGCTTCTGCCTGCAATCAAGAACCTGTGTCTGCAACTGAGTTCCTTTCAAACACCAGGTGCTGATCCATGAACAAGGGGCACCTAAACTGGTCAGGATCATCCTGCACTGGGAACAAAGTTGCTTTGCCAGCAGGAGAGAGTGGCCTCACTGACCTGGCAGGTCTTGTCCAGCTCCTCCCTGTTGGCACAGCCTGAGGCAGATGTGGCCCATTCCTGTTGCACGGGAGGAGTCAGGCCAGCAGAGCTGCTGCTCATCAGTTGGAGAACAGTGACAGAAATATCCAAGGCTCAGGCAGCTGTGTATCCACATACAGATACTGCCTGAGCAGCCATCTCTGGTGCTAATCTCCAGCTGCTCTCCAGATGTGTCAGGTGTTAAACTGGGAGATGTGCTGGTGCTGGAGAGCATGATGTCTGTCACACACGTCTCAGCAGGTGTCTCCTGGCCCTGCCTGTCTCCTCAGGGTGGGCATGTCCGAGTGGGGTGCTGCTCCTCGGCAGAGAAGACCCACCTCTGTGTCAAACCACTGCCCGGGGAGGGGGACCCTGCCAGGACAGTGCCCCTTCTCCTGGGTGCCTGTCAGCAGAGCAGCAGGTGCTGAGATGGCAGACGTTCTCAGCAACTTCCTCTGCTCATCAGACAGCCAAGGGATGGTTGGACATCCACAGCTGTGCAGAGACACTCACAGGACGGAAAGAGCTGATGGCCTGGAGGCTGTTTTTGTACCTTATGTGACACGGTACAAAGATTTCTCACACTTAAACACGTGTCAAGTATTTTGGACTCCTTTGCTGAGAAATTAAAAAACATTTGAAACACAAAGGCAAATTCATTTCCCCGACTCCCGCTCCTGACTGTGCCACATGCGGGAAAAAGAGCATTTCTCCGTCTGCTCTGGCCGGTTCCTGCGCTGCAATAAGCCGGGAGCCGGGAAGGAGCAAGGGGAGGGTGGAATTTTAGCTGTGAGGAAGCGCAGAAGGGACAAGAGTGATCCCTGGCGGCCGAGAGGCGGTGGGGACGGGCGCTCCCAGGCGGCCGCATCGGGAGCAGAGATGCTCATGCCGACAGCGGGGAGGAACCGGGGGATCCTTCCGGCAGCACCGCACCTTCGTGGGCCCGGACCAGGGGCTCCGCTTGCTCTTCTCAGATTCGAATTTCTCCCTGGAGCTGTCCAAACCCTTGAACAAAGCCCCGGAGCTGCTGCTCGCTCCTCCCAGCAGAATAGGTGAATCAGATCCTCCGTGAGCGAGAGGCAGATGTTCACCGAAACTAAAATCCTGGGAATTTGGCTTCTGACTTTTCACCTTCTGCTCCATCGGCACTGCCCTTCTTGTACCACAGAATGAAATAGCAACATGAAGTACCTGAGAAAATATTTACACTGGGTTGGGTTTGGTTGTTTTTCCCAGAGGAAAGAGAAATTTAAAATACCTATACTGGGTTGGTTTTATTTTGTTTTCCCACAGAGGACGGAGACACTGAATATGCCTGAGAATACAGGGCAAAACTGGCCAATCCAAAAACTGTCCAGTTTGGACTGAGTCTGAAGCAGAGGTTTGCCATTAGCACTGTATTTCTGTATTTAAAGTCACATAAAAATTAAGAACAGCTGGAATAAGTAAACCTCACTGACATGCTAATGCTTCTTGTGCTAAAGAACAAGGAAATGGAGAAAGAAATCCTGACACTTCCCAGCTCTCCCCATCAGGGGTCAGCTGTTCCCAGCTGGCAGATCCGAAGGAGACAGTGACCTGTCAGTGTCCTGTCTCGAGCCCTGTCCAGGCTCCGGGGTGTCTGGTCCCTGCTCTGCCCCAGATGTGCAAAAACTGTTTTACCTGAGACCGAGGTCTGAGACTGCGTAAAGTGGAGCTTACATTTTCCTAAGAGGCCCAGAGACGCTAAGTTAGTGGAGAGCTAATCCTGACTGTGGCTAATTGGAAGCAGTTGCTGTTAGCCTAGCCAAGAGAAGTACAATAATATGTGATTAAAATGATATAAAAATGAATTCATGAACAATCTGCAGCAGTTTCAGCCCTGTCCAGCCCCCCTGCCCTGCAGCGGGGTGGGCAGCGCTCCCTCTGTGCCACCATGCCCTGCGCCCACCACGCCGAGGGACCCCGACACATTCTACATTTCACCATACGGGATATTTGGAGATTATTTGGAGATGCAGGATGAATGATCCCCGGCTGCAGGTGCTCTCTAGAGGGCACTCGGCTCCCACCGAGCTGCAGAAAGGTGCGAGCGGCAGAGGCGAGCGGCAAAGCCAGCGCTGGGGGCTTGGCTGATCCCCTCCCAGCAAAGCCGGCCGGGTGGAGCAGTGTCTGCGGGACGTGCTGGGGACATCCCAGTGCTGCAAGACACAGAACGCGCTACCAGCCCTGGCATCCTGCTGCAGCTCCGCCGGTATTTAATGGTCACACACTCGTAGTGAGGTTGATGTGACCCGGTTCCGCGTGTGACTTCAGGGATGGTGCAGGTGTCCCCCTGCCTCCTGCACATCCCAGGTGTTCTCCCGTGTGGGCGTGCGTGGGGCGGGCGCCAGACTGAAACTCACCCACCAGTTTGCTAATACCTGTTTGTTTTCCAAACGGCACTGGAGTATTTTGCATTGTGTTGTTAGGTGGGAGCACAGTGAGAGTCAAGGTCTCCTCAGGGGTTGTAAATGTGCTGTAATGACCCTTTGCTAATGAGGCTCTTGCCGCTGGAGCAGCAGCTGAGACCCCAGAGAGACAGCTGGGCCAGGGGCTGTTTAGACCCACAATGAAGCAGTTCCAAACCAAAGGGTTTGTGCTCTGAAAGTCTCTTACGCCTCTGATTCACCTAATTACTGTTCCTATCACAACCACCATCGCTCTGTTGGGCGGTGGAGCTTTTGAAGGTGCTCTTTAATGTTTCATCACTACTCTGCTCTGCAATAGCGAATGAGTAACAGATCAGGTAGAATGTAGGCAGGAATTCTGCTTTTCCTAAAGGAGGGATGTTTGCTGGACTGAAAACTCCTGACTGCCCTTCCCTGGAGGGCAGGAGATCACCTGTCCATGCCAAGGCCAGCGTTAACTGACCAGTGGGTGAATGTACTGCATTAGAACCACTGGACACAACAAGGACAGATTCCAGGGATATTCCCTGTGACCACACACCTTGGGGTGTGGGTGGACACCAAGATTACAGCCTGTCTTGCAGAATAGTTCAGAAGAGGTGGGGACTTTCTCACTTCAAAACAGATATTTTAAAACCCTTTGCTTAAAAAAAAGCCTAAATAGTTTTTGACATAAGGGAATCGCAGAATCATTTAGGTTGGAAAATCCCTTTAAGATCCTCAAGTCCAGCCCTTCACCCAGCACTGCCAAGGCCACCACTTGCAGATGATTTTCACAGAATATCACTGAGATCTAAAACAATATTGTGTGTTTTGGATTATGGGAACGAACCCAAGCACACTGGATAGGAGCCCCATGCCTGCAGAAGAATGAGGCACCATCTTTTGACAGGATTATTTCTAATCACAAAAATGCATTTATAGAAAATCACACTTTTCACTGCAAATTGTTGGAACTGACACCATTTCCAACCACAAATACTTCTGGATGGAAGTGCTGCTAGGCATCCACAGCTGTGTTAGTGGGGGAGACAGAAGATTCCAAACACATTGTGCCCTCACTACAGAGTGAACAATGTGGTAGGAATTACTTTTTGCTCAGAACTCTCAGTTAATCCACTAATAAAACAAACCTGATTGAGCTCTAATACATTACAACTGATCTAAATCAGATTTTTCCATTTTTAAACATCTAGCTTTTTATTGGATAAGAAAAAGATCCTCGCCATTTAAATTTTAATGGAGAAGAGAACAGCTTCATGCTAAGTGTCAGGGAGCTGAAGCTCACTGGAATGAAGAGCAGAGTACAAACAAGAACGATGTTCACCCTCCAACACAGTCACACTGCACAGCCTGGCTTTCTTTTCTACTATGGAGAAATCCTATGGGATTATCTGGTGTTAATAAAACTGCCTGATGATCATATAATGGGAGTTATTCTATAACATATAATTATGAGAATGAGTCATATTCCCTAGGTAAATATTTCATCGTGTTTCTCTGTGTAGCAACATACAAGGATTGAGTTTTCTGACAAGACCCGACCAGAAGCAGGAAGGATGGAAAAGGATCCCAATGAAGCACCAAAAAGAGGGACAAAAGTGACCCCACAAATGTGCTCAGCAACCTCGGAGGTTTCTCCCAAACACAACAGTGTGGGGAGATGTGGATGTGGAGCTGAGAAAGGTGGTGCTGGGGGCTGAGAGGAGCTGGTGTGTGCTCACCCACACCCCCAGCCTGAGCTATGCACCAGCCCCTTCCTGCTGCCACACTCCCAAAGGGCTCCATACTCCCGCAGCCTCTGCTTCAGCCAACGCACATCTGGGCTGTGCAGAGCACACGGGAACCCTGCCATTGAAATGCTGAGTGAATTCCTGCCCATCCTGGGAGAATTCCTGCCAGTGCTGGGTGAGCCCTTCAGGTTTAAATAGTCCACCCTCCTCTTTGGGCAGGAGCTCATAACAGTTTCATCACAGGAAAAGGGAGAGGCCTCATTGCAAACAATTGTGGAGCCACCTGTCTCCTCCTCCTCCTTCTCCTCCTCCACACCACCCAAACGCCCCATCCCAGTTTGGCTCTGCCCAGTTTTTGGCTCTGCTGCAGTGAGCAGCACCAGCCCCAGATTCTGTAACATTTCACTGTCCCGTTTCACAGGTACTGCTGGGGATCCTTCCAGTTCCTGAAGTTTATTGCAATCACTTTTATGTGACAGTTTCCCAGCCCTCCAGCTGCACTTCAGCAGCATCTCTGGATTTTGCTGGAAACATTATCTAAGATCACCCAGGAAGCTCAGTGTGTTGCAAGGGCCTGGACAATACTATGATACAGAACTGCAGTGAAAATTACTACCCATAAACCATCTTCACTTTACAGCAGCTCTGAAATAAAACATTCCTTTGAGGAACGATTTGTTCTGTAACTTCTATCTCTGATCCTGGCCAGGATTTCCAGACATGATGAATCTGTCAGGCTTCTTCAGTTTTAAGGAGCTAAGTTTCGCTCTTGAAGTACCTTGCCTGCATAAGTTCTAGGGGGAAAATGGCATGAAATCCTCCTTTCATGTATTAAAAATGAAGCTATGAAATTGCACACAAGCATCCTCACTGATATTCAAACCATCTAAAAATGTTCTTTTGTTAAGGGAAGACAGGAAGGTTGGTCTTCTTATAAGGAATGACTACTACAGAAGATGTAATAAATATCTTTCCAGGGACAAAAAACCAAACGAACAAAAAACCAACAAAATCTTTCTGCAGAATTATACAGAACAACATTGATTTGTTCCCATGTCTGTATAAGGGGTTTCAAAGCAATAGTTAAATGGGACATAACCCAGCTGCTTCTTGAGCCAAAGTAGCCAAAAGTATAGAAGAGAATTTAATTCACTTCGAGAGAAAAGGATTTCTCACTGGAGAAAATTATCCCCCAGACTCTACGGAGAGTAGTGGCAAACCATTTAAATTCCTACAATGCAGGGGAGGCCCTGCTCCCTCGGATGTTTCAGAGATGAAGTGGAGCAGCAGGTGGAACGTGAGGCATGTCCTCTGCGTGGGCCAGGGTGTGCTGGGAGGAGCCTCCACCAAAAGCTGTTTCCACAAACAGTTGCTGTAACAAACAAAACTTAATTAGCAACAACCACCACCACAAAGGCTGAGTGAGAAAACAGTAATATCCCAAATCAATACAGGAAATTGGGTATCACACGAGTTCCACCTACAAGGTGCAGCAGATAACAGTCTGGGATTTGCTAAGGATCATGGACCTGGGCAAGAGGAAAGGGGGGAGAGGTATCCAGGGGAGAAATGCCACAGTCTGAGGCTCAGGGTGCTGTGAGGGCTCACAGGCAGACATGCAGCTGAACTATGCACTGCATTGGGCAAAGACACAATCTTAATAGAAGAAAATGGAAGATAGCAAATATTTCCTAGTTTTGGTCATGCTATATCTGTGAATGGAAAACAAATCTAAAGGAAAAATGCTGGTTTGATGCAGTTTATTGACTTAATCCCCAAACCAGGAACTTTTCCTTTCTCCTCCAAGTATTGTATTTGTGCAACATAGGGAAAACAACCTGATAAAATTCTGAATCCCCTTCAGGAGCATGACCAATGACACTCTCAGCTATGTCAGGAGAGACCAGCCCCAAGCCTCAAAGCTTTCCCAGATCTTTCAACTATCCTGTACCTGCATTTGGTCCAAGCACGTGAAGGGTTTTTCCCTGCAATAACCTGCCACACTTCCTTCCCTTAGCCTGACACAGAGCAGTTCTGCAGTTGTTGTGATACCATTTTCATAATTAATTTGTTATTTATAAAGCACAATTATAGAGGTATGATTGAAATAATTGCTGATAATTGCTGTGATCTTGTTCACTGAGTTTTTATGAGATATTACAAATAAGTCAGAGTGGTTCTGTGTACCTACAACATGCATCCTGCAATAGGCTTTCCAAAGGCATAAAGCAATAAAGGATTACAAATAAAGAGCATACAGCATAGGATAATGATAAACCTATGAAAATATTAGTTAGCTATAAAAAATCAGTCAGAATTCCTTGACAAATATCTGAGCATTAGAAGAGACATCCATTGCTGTCCTGTACTGTGGCATGTTGTTGTGCTGAGAGGGCTGTGACCAGGACGAGGTGAGTGGGATGGGTTTGTTTTGGATGACTGTAAACCAGTGCACTAAATCTCAACAGAGATCTCCCTAATTCAGAGCCACCCAACAGAAATTACATGTTTTGTGTTAATATACAAACGGTCACAAACACTGAGAGGAAGGGTTAAGCTTCCTGCCACTGCCAAGCATCTCCCTTTGGCAAATTAAGGCTTGCAACCACACATGGAAAGCGGGTACTCCCTTTCACGGTGACACCCACCGTCTCAGGTATAAATGCAGAGGAGGCTGGCTGGAACTTGGAGCTATGATTCCAGAACGACTGTAAGACCAGCTTTGACTTTTCACCTGAGTTATTCGCCACTGCCAACTATGAGCTGTGGCTCCAAGCAGCCCCTGAAGAGCTGCCTTCGGGGGAGCAGCAGTGGAGGGGGTGGAGGGGGCAGCTTGCATTCCTCAGCCTCCTCGATGACAATCACTTCCAGGACAAGTGGTGGTGGCAGGTCTTCTGCCAGCAGTTGTGGTGGAGGAAGCTCCCGGAGCAGCTGTGCTGGGGGAGGTGGTGGTTATGGCAGGTGTGGTAGCTACAGAGGAGGAATGAGCAGCAGCAGCTGTGGAGGAAGATTGGGTGGTGGATGTTATGGAGGGCCAATGGGCCACAGCAGCATGGGAACGGGCTTCAGGTCAGGAGGGAGTGGGTTTGTGGGCGGTTATGGAGGAGGCTTTGGTGGAGGTGGTGCTGGTTTCTGTGGTGGCAGCTTTGGCAGTGGTGGCTTTCCTGGAGGGAATGTGGGAATTCTCTCCAACGACGAGAAGCTGACCATGCAGAGCCTCAATGAACGCCTGGCTTCCTACATGGAGACAGTCAGGAATTTGGAAAAGGAAAATGCTCAGCTTGAACAGTTAATCAGGGAGTGGTACCAGAAGCAAGGTCCTATTGGCCCAAAGGACTACAGCCACTATTATGAAAAAATTGAAGAACTTCAAAAACAGGTAAGATGTTCTTTGTCAGAGAAGTTTAAGCACTGGCAGACTGAGAGAGTCACAGGGAATGTTTTCTTAACATATTGTTTCTCTTCTAGATTGTGGCTGCAGCTGTGGACACCCATAAGGTACTTTTGGACCTGGATAATACAAGGATGACTGCAGAAGACTTTAGAATAAAGTAATTATATATTGCTCTTTCACATCCACTAACTTCCTTCCTACTGCTTTCCTGGACTTAGTTGCATAGATTCATTCCATAAACAAATATCAATCCACAGGGACTTGGCTTCCTCCTCCTTCCATGGCAGCACAACTGAAATAATTTGTGAAACTTCAAAAATTTCAGTATTCCTCGAGTGATTTTTGACAGGAATGCTGCCTATGGCTGCAGAGCCAGAGTTTACAAAAATTTTATTTTTAAGAAAATAAAAATTGATATTTTCTGTCACTGAAAGTCAGGTTAACGAGATAGATGGAACCTGTACAAAGTTGCAGTAAGAAGAGACAATGAAAGAGACCACTGAACATATTTTAATATTAAAGTTTGATATTAATATTAAACTTTACATTTATTTACTATAAAGAATAATACCATTATGTTATTAAGTAATATTATTAATTAAATGTTAAGTACTGGCTGATGATTTCCTAATTCTGATGGCTGAGAGATGCTGCATGCTCCAAAGTACAGACACAAAAGCAGACACTGATACTGGAATAGGTGAATTTTCCACAAATAATGTCAGTTAGGAGGAGTGCTGAGGTGCCAGGAGCAGGGCTGACCTCTCTGCACTGTCCCTGGCACAGGTACGAGATGGAGAGCGGGCTCCGGCAGAACGTGGAGGGCGACCTCAACAGCCTGAGGCCCTTGCTGGATAACCTGACCCTGGCCAGGTCCGACCTGGAGATGCAGTTTGAGTCTCTGAAGGAGGATATGATCGACCTCAAGAAGAACCACGAGGAGGTAAGAGCCAGCTCCTTGAAATGAACATTGGACATGTGGGAAGCTGACAACCTGTGCTCAAAACACCGACCAAGGGGCAGGGCCAGGCTGCTCCAGGGTGCCCCTGAGTTCAGCCCCCTCAAGAAGCAATGACTGGAAAGTCAAGGCTAAATAACTGCAACACAAACTCCCCAAATATATATATATATGTATATACACACATACACACACACACACATATACATATATATATATGCATACATATATACACACACACATATACATATATATATATATATATACTGTTGAAAGGCTCCATTTGTGTTCATTGTCCTTGGGCTTGGGTGTTCTCTGCAGGAAATGAAACTGCTGCAATCCCAGTCCAATGGGGATGTGAATGTGGAGATAAACTCTGCTCCAGGAGAGGATCTGCTGAAAAAACTGAATGAGATGAGGCAAGAATACGAAGATATTATTAAGAAAAACCGTGCAGACGTTGAAAAGTGGTACGAAAGCAAGGTAAATGGTGACAACTCTTGGTAAGAACTTCCCGTAGAGGAATGACACAGCATCCATTGCTTTTACA
Organism: Pycnonotus jocosus; assembly: GCA_013400435.1. Lineage (NCBI taxonomy): Eukaryota > Metazoa > Chordata > Aves > Passeriformes > Pycnonotidae > Pycnonotus > Pycnonotus jocosus. Next base: position 520,352 of record VWYP01060581.1, read on the forward strand.
AAATAACAGTAGAGTCCCTTTGGTCAAAATGAAGTAAGTCACAATGGGTTTGAATTGCTGTGGCAGAGCCACAAGCAAGTTTAACAGCCCCATTCTACCAGTGGCCCTTCTGCAAATTGTTGTGTTCCATATGGCCCCATGATAAACTGCATTTTGGCACTGTAAGTAACACTCAGAAATTCCAATTCCCTACTTTAATTTTTCAGATGGAGGAAGTGAGTCAACAAGTCCACTCAAGCAGCCAGGAAATAGAATCAAGCAACCAGCAGATCTCTGAGCTGAGGCGTGAATATCAGAGCCTGGAAATTGAGCTGCAGTCACAGATCAGTCTGGTAGGTAAAAACTGCTCCTCATCCCCTGATACACAAAGAACTCAGGAGCTGCTGGAATGCCAGGATGTCAGCTGTGACAGTCAGTGAGGATCCTTAGCACATCTGACACCACGTGGGACTTTTCTCATGTTGGGCATAAGAAGGATCTAATCCTGCCACACTCCCCTAAACACTGTGTTTTGTTTTCCCTTTGCAGATAGACTCTCTGCAATCCAACCTGGAAGACACGGAACGTCGCTATAACATGCAGCTGCAGCAGATCCAGTGCATGATCGGGCCCTTGGAGGAGGAGCTGGCCAGCATCCGCTGTGAGGTGGATAGCCAGAACGAGGAGTACAAGATGCTCCTGGGCATCAAGACCCGCCTGGAGCAGGAGATCCGGCAGTACAGGGCACTGCTGGAGGAGGGGCAGCAGGATATTAGGTACAGTTAATTAACTTTCTCTCGATGCAATCAGGGAAAGAGGACAGCAATATTTGTATTAGGAATTGGTGCAAGGAATTAATCATCAACATATTTACTACAAGCACAGGAATTCACATGGAGTCTAAATTTTAGCTGGCAGCATGCAAGGCTGTACTTTTACAAAAGAGTTTAGATTTGTAATTTGCCATTTCTTCCCCTATGTATCATCAGGAAGTGCCATTATTTGGGAAAATGAAAGGTAAGAAAATAAATAACACACCTCTTCCTCCTTACAGCACTTCACAGGGAGGAGCTGGTGGTGGCTCTTCAGGAGGAGGAGGAGGAGGTCATGGAGGAAGTAGTGGAAGAGGAAGCTGTTGGTCCTCAGGTGGAGGAGGAAGCGGAGGAAAAACTGGAGGATCCTATGGAAGATCTTCCTCTTCTGAAAGTGGAGGAGGAGGGAGTGGAGGAAGAACAGGAGGTGGAACCTGTGGTAAAACTTCAGGTGGAGGAGGTGGCAGTGGTGGAGGAGGAGGGGGTAAATCCTGCCTCTCCCGCTCTTCATCTTCCCAGTCCCAGCCTGGAGACTTTTCTGAAAGCCCAGGTAAAAATGGAATTTAAAAATACATCCTGTGAATACATTCACAATTCTCTCTGATTAGCAGGAAAGGATGTAACAACTTCCTTCCTGGAAATATTTTTGCTATTTTTTTCCCCAATTTTGTTTTAAGGCCATTCTGATGTTTGTTCTTAGACAGTGACAAATCTACATGAGCAGCACAAAGGATGGCACGGAGAGTTGTGTCAGAGGATGGGTGAAAAGAGGAGATGGAGGGGGGAAAGGGAAAACGGTGCCAGGTCCAAAGTATGCAGGGAACTAGGAAAGTCAGAAGTTAGAAATGGCATTAAGCAGAGGTTGGTTAAAGCAGGGCAGAATAGTTGGAACACTTGAGACATTTAAAATATATGAGGCATTGACTGCAAAATACTGAAGCAGCAAAAGATGGAGAGTGACCTAAGGGTCTGATCCATCTCTGATTTCCTGGCTCTGGTTCCAGGAAGTGCTGAAAACATGAAGCTCTGCCTGGAAGGAAACAAAACATTGGAGAGAGGAGCAACCATGGAGGAAGTGTCTGAAGCCATAAAACAGATGAGACAGGGTAAGGGTCCAGGTCCTGGCTGCACCTCAGACAAAAGCCTGAAAATGAGCAGGAACATATAATTTTTAGAAAGATTCAATTCCACTTTTGATTTTGTAATGAAAAGATGGAAAATGGTCCTGCTTTGAGTTTCCATTTACTCCTTATAATGACCAGGTTCAGTCAGGCTCTGTCCCAAACACAGTTTCCTTTGCAGACTGACAGTCAGTCAGGCATGGGAGTTGGCTCTTGCCCAAAGAGCCTGAAGCCATCAGTGCAAACAGTAGGAACACTGTACAGACACTCCTGATGTTGAAAACAAGGCAGTGAATTCAGGAGGATTTTGTGTCATGAGGAAGATTATTTGGTAAAATTTGGTGTAGATGAGCTCTCTTTTTAAAAAGTTCCTACATAGGCTTTGCCAACTCCTCTGCAAAAATTTATTCCTCTGATCAAACACCCCCTCTGCCCTGCAACACTCCAATATATATTAATGCTTGGTAGGCAAGATTAAAGTGTATTATGTGCCATCTCTCTTTAACTTATAAAAATCTACTGTAAATATCCATACACACACAAGGGCAGATTATAAATTCACCATATTTGGTTTGTACTGCTGCAGCCACTCTAAATTTAAAGTGATTTGCACTCCCATGGCTGAGAGCAGAAGCAGATCCATGTAGTTAATTGCTAAATCTGCACACACACTGTGCAGACTCAGGTCTGACACTGTCTGGACCTTTCCAGAAGGTTGGGAACAACCCTGGTGCACTGAGAACTGTACAGCTGATACTTATGAAGTAACATAAGGCTAAAAATGCTGAATTGTTTGAAGAAATTCTTGCTTTCCTCCATCTTTCAACAGGGAGTTTTAGAAAGGTTGAGGAGTGATCAGCAAGACCAGCATCTTCCACTGCACGACCTCCCAGTGAGGCCTTTGGACCAAGCAAGACTCTACTGAGCATGGCTGAACATCCCCTGCCACGAGCAGGAGTGAACACTTGTCCAACTTATTCAACACTGCTCACTCCAGGGGCTTGTCAGAGCTCTCTGGATGTCCTGTCTGCTTCTTCCATCTGTGTTTCTGTTCTGAATCACTGTTACCTGAGTTAATCTCTACCGTGATTGGTGCTCATGTGGAATAAATGCTAATAAATCTTTGCTTCTCTCTGATGCAACCAGAAAGCTGTGTCTGGTCCAAGTTCCTCTAGCAGAGATTTTTGTTTGTATCAGTTCAAATATCAAGCCCTACCTGTGGAATACACAATCACGTGCCTGATTACCCATAAGACCCAAAGTTTTCATATTCACCACTTAAGACTCACTGGGCAAAACTTTGCAGTCTGCACTGCCAGAAACAATTCTCTATTGCTTCCTGCAGTGGGAAAACTCAGTAAAAACCCTTCTGCTATTGACAGTAAAAACCTTTCTGCATCAGGGACAAGAGGGTGGCTTCAGGGAACTGACTATTCCCTATAAAACCTATTTGAAATATGAACTCTATTGGGAATTTCACTTGAAAATAACCCAGAGGGTTTCTCCCATGACACCTGCTCACAGATACATCCTTTCTCCTGTGCACTTCTCCCCTCACCTGCTTAAGCCCAAACAGAGTGATCACTCTATGAGTCTTTCTTTCTCAGTTTTACAACCACAAGGTTTGGTTTTTTTCCCTCTGAGGAAGGCATCACCCATGGGAGAATGTTGGGAAACACAGACTGAGTGGGAGACCGTGGGAACAGGAATCCCAAACCCTGAGTTCCAGGCAGATCTGTGCCAGTGATTCACAGTGTTGCCTTATGTTGGGCTCTCAGCCATGAATTTCTATTGGAAAATGAAAAAAAATCTCTTTTTTTTTTTCCTGACCAGTGTCTCTCTAGGGGCTGGAGTAACCAGCTCATTTGCATGAGGGACTCCTGCACACACACGTACATGCTGATGCACCTGGTCTGACACCACAGTGATGGTGGGGATCGTTTGCCAGGATACCCCCAACTCCCACCTGTTGCAAAATCACCTTCTTCATTTTTAACCCCTGGCAGCAGCACATCACACTTGTCTCTGTTCTGCTACCTGTCCCCTGAGCCTACTTTCTCCAATTGCTCTGCTCGTTTTCCACCTCTGGCAGGCGGTGACAGCTATTTCTCAGACCTATCTGTTGAGGCTACTCAACTAGCATCCCAAATTATGGAATACTCCCAATCCAGGAGCCCTGCTTCTCATACCTCCTCTAGGAGCCTGCCAAGTTAACCTCAAAAATGTTCCTGCTCAGTGCCTACTTCCTGGGTGTCCCAGGGTGATTTACAGGCCTCTGGCCTCACAGTGACACCCAGGAGGCTGTTGGGGTGGTTGGATATGATTTACTCAGAGGAGCAGCCTGTCCATGCTGGAGTTTATTGCTCTCTGCCACTGTGGTACCACTGATACCTCTTGCTCCTGTCCTTCTTTCCAAAAATATAACTTATTTTAGTGTTTTACTGCCAGTTATCTAATTCTCAGGCATCTCTGCATTTAACCTTGCAGAAGAAATTCTCCTGAATTGATCCCTGAGAGAGCAAAGCAGAATTTGCTGGAATTTGGAGCGTGGGAAGGGCAGTGAGGCAGTTCAGGGGCTGAGAAGCCACGTACGAGGGTGCAGCATGTGGCAATACTCAATGCAGTTCTGCTGCTGATTTAAATGCTTATTTTGATATGTTACAATAAGTAACAATTTCTGAGCCATAAGAATAAATAATATGCCACTACTACTACTACTACTGCTTTTGCTACTCAGCATTGATTGTACTGTCTTTTCCTTATATAAAATCTGCGACTTTCTTAATGATGTTTTTACAATGTTTTAATAATGTTTATACATTTAATGAGTCTGCATCTACAATGTAAATCAGCTTCATAATATGGTTTATTGCATGCTATGGTATGTGACAAAATAAATACAAACCACCAATAAACTCACAAAACCCCCTACTTAATCAAGGCATTAGCACTCATTAGAGACAAAAAAAATGGACTAAAATGAGATGGTTTCTTACCAGACTTTCCAGAAGAAAAAGCCAGTTTTAAGGATTCTTTCATTTTTACACTTTGTATTACAAAATTTGCACCTGGGTTACCACTGGCACTTGCTTACTGAGAAAACAGGCTTACATGGAGAAACAGAGCAGGAAAACTCAAACTATTGCAAAGCAGGAGTAAAAAATACAAACATTGTAGTGTCAGGTGTCAAAGCTTAGGGCAGGCTCAAAGTGGGGCAGCAGCAATACTGAGGAGTGAGGAGAACTTTGTGCTTTTTATTTATTGCAAATAAATTTATTTGCATGCATCTCATTAGTCATTAATCAGCATAATAAGCTTTAATTTTATGAGCACAAAGTGTTGCAATTCGGATACTTATCTAGTGTTCCTTTAAGTGCTCTGAGAAGGTAATTGTGGTACATGTTGGAACAAGACCTTCAGAGCAACCTCAGGCAAAAAGCAATGTGCACACACTCCTGCATGCTTGGCTTCAGAGCTCCCAAGCAATCCATGTGTCCATTTGAAGGCACAGATGTAATTTCCAAATTACCTGTGTGTATATTGTGCTGATGTCTCTTTTGTTGAGCACTCACTGTCAGCCCTGTTAATTGGCATACGCTACCCAGGCCATCTTCATGGGCTGCAGAATGAGTACAGCAAGTACATCATGTCACTGTGCTGTGGGGAAGGCAGAACCCATCTGGGTTGTCCCTGAGTGTGTAAATCCTCTGCAGAGCTCAGCTCAGCAGTGCCTTCATCCCTGGGCTACACTGCAGGAGAGCAGATGCCATAGATGTCCTCCTTCTCTACCCCACATGAGCTGCAGTAGCAGAATGGGCCACACCAGTCCTGTGCAGGCAGGCTGGGATCCCACTCTCCATGTGCCACCTCACAGGACACTGCACTGACCAGAGCCATCCAGGTGTGGGTGCCCAGAGCTCCGAGGGGCTCTGAGGCTGCACAGCCCAAATGGACTGAGGTATCTGAACCTCAGAGAGAGGCAGGAACCTTGGCAGGTGTTCTGACTGTGCTCTCCAGCTGTTCTGTTCTGGTACCAACAAAATTAATTATTCCTATCTAATTGCCTTCACCCTGTAGGAGACTGGGGAAATAACAGTGGGACCACTCTGACTGTGGCTCAGAAACTGCTAGAAACACCGACAGATGACAGGAGTGAATTAGCAGCCTATAAAGTGTCCCCAGCTGTGGAGCACACACACCCTGACCCACAGCTCTCACAGCTCCGTGGCAAAGCCCATGTGTGCATTTTTAGATTCTGAGGATCAGCCTCCTTGCATGGAAGGTCCAGGTTATTCTGCACAAAAGGTTGTGCTGGGAAAGTGTTGGAGGTTTTAAACTTCACAGGCAAGCCCACTGCTACCTTAGGGGTCCTTTTTTGCTTTGCTGGTCTAATCTAAATTTCTTCAGAAATGACAGTGATTTCACTAGAACATTCTGAGCTGAAGCAGGAGCAAGGAGAGACTGCTGTCTCTGAGGTGAAAACAAACCCTCTCTTCTTATAAAAATTTCTGGTAAGAGTGATGGGAAGAGGTCATTAAATAGATGAAAAGAAACTCTAGTAGTTGCCTGAGGCAGCAGAATGACATTGAGTTAAGGGGAAAAGCTTGAATTTTTCAGCGCACAGGCACCAAAAGGAGAACACATTTTCTCCTGGTCTGTTTGGAATGCAGCAGCTCCAGCCTGTTGGAAAAGCCTCCCAGTTCTGTGGCATGGGCTGCTCCCAGGGTTTATCATCACTCTGGTGATTGGGAGTCATTCTCTGATACGGATCACGGAGGCCTGATTAAAAGGAGTACAATAACAGAGGGAGAGTGAAGGAACGCTGGCTGGGCTGAACTGTGGCATGTGCTGAGATGGAGCAGAAGCCGCGTGCAGTCGGAACATTCCGGCACTCTGCAGGCTGAGCACTGCTGGTGGCTGGAGAAATAAAGGTCCTTACCCTGCTCCCATTGGGAAACAGCAATGTTATATAAGATATTGATGCTGCATCAACACAGAAACATTAAGGATTCAATTGTGCATCACTTATGGGAAAGAGATGAGAAATGGTCCTAAACATGATAGTTCGTTTTTAGGTAATTCCATAAATTTACATCATCCATACATGAGCAAAAAGTACCAGACAACAAAAATCTTTAAAGGCTATTTTAATAAGCTCAGAAATGAAAAATTCATTCTGTCCACAGAACAGATCTTCTCTGATTTACAAGTATTTGCACAGTCAAATATTTAAAAATAAAAAAAAAAATTTAAAAATCAGCCAGGAGGGAATTCAGTGTGGGCAACTTTACAGGAGGATGAAGTATTCAAAGTTCACCTGTATTTTTCAGGCAATTCAGTGTCCTGCTCCAAAGAGACACACAGTGACTGTGACAGAAATCAAACATCCCAAGGGCAGTTCTCAGCTCCAGGAATACAGAGGAATATGGGCCAGCCTCATGGCCACCAGGGTTCCTATAAAAACCAAGGTGTTCCACACCAAGGTGGAACTACTAACAAAAATTAAATAGCAGCAATGCTAGAGACAAAACAGGAACAGCCTATGAGCATGTGACTTAAAAGTTACCTTAGATCTATAGGCAAAATCTGTGATTTATGATTCTCCTTTATATACAAAGAGTAGTAAAATAAAAAGCTAAAATGAAATGTCAAGGTGAGTGAAAGTTCTCCACCCTTAGTGGTTCGAATCTTTCTTTCCTTTCATTGTTGTTATTTTTTAAAGTATTTTCCAAGCCTGCAATAAGACTCGCCCTTATCAGAAGAACTCTCCTATATGGACAAATTCCTGCTGTGAACAGTCACATATGGAAAAAGACACCAGTAAATAAAATAGGAAATAATGTGAGTTCTCAGAAGATAAATAATTAAGATATTATTTTGGCAAAATTTTTACTCTTTCTTTAATCATTCCAGGGAATTTTGCATTTACTATCACTAACAAACCCACACATCTTCTATCTTGGCTATGAAAAGCATGTCTAAGGAATATCCCCAGAATCACTGATGGGAATTTGAACATGATAATCAATTTTACTCACCACAGCAGAGTTTGTGACAAAGGGTCCCACTGACCAAAACAGCATCAGCCAGACCCAGAGGCAAAACAGCATAAAAAAAGAAAAAATATTTTGCCTATAGCAAACTCCATCTTTCTGCACCAATAACACGCTGTACTAAAGCCCAGAAACTGTTTATGCTGCTGAGATGTCACTACCAGCCTCCAGCTGAGAATCAGGAGAAATTATTCCATCACCAAACTGCTTGGAATCTTTCATCACCTTTCAGCCATTGAGAGATCAAATAGCAAGATAAAATCGGGAGGTTTTGAAAGCAATTGTGTAAGCAGCAATAGAGCAACGCTGGTGCAAACATGGCACAAAGGCCAAGACAAAGGATGCGGTCAGGAAATGTTAAATGATCCTGAATTTACAATCAACATCCCACCAAGGCAGCCTTTGGAAAGCAATGACTGTGCTGCATTGTCATGTCCAAGAAGTCTTGGCTGGGAGAAGGAGAGCAGAGCACAAATGGCAGCTCCTCAGGTGAGCCCTCTGCTCCTGCACCTGAGGTTTAGGGGAGATTGCTACATTTCATAACTACCTACAGTCATTAAAGGCTCCATAACCCCACAGAGAGGAGGGCAGGCAATGAAGACATTTCAGACAGAACAGAACTGTCACTGGGAAACTGTGCACGTTCTCCCGGGCAAACTGGGACACTGTGGGTCCATCCAACTGTCAAATGACCAGCAAGACACAAATGCTGGTGCTGTGCTGTTATTTGCACATCTGCCTTCAGATAGTTGGCTTTGGCATCCAACCTACCTTAATTTAGTTAATGAATAATTCAGGTATTCTTTCCATGACGATGGAAACCTTTCCATCCAGGGTCAGTTTCTGGGGATCAGGGCAACACTGAAGAGTGGGGTCGTTTCTTTTGTGTTCTCAACAGTCTGATTTCTCCTGATTTGTGTAAAAAGTCTTTCAGCTTTTCTCTCAGGATGCTATTTTAATCTCAAGGATCTTTGCTTTAAGAAAAATAGATATAATTACTTTATCACCTACAATATATGACACATTAACAATAGAGAGAGTGAGCTGCTTTATATTAAATGATAAAAAGTCTTCCCACACACTAGTTTTTAAATCATTGTCTGCAATAAAACAACTCCTAATTTGGATACCATTGACTTTATAATACAATTAACACATCCTTGATTTTCCTTCTATTTTAGATCAACAGTGCTTTGTTGAAAAAAGTCCAATATTATTTTTCTTTTTGAATTCTAGGACTTGGCTGGCTGTGTGCTGCCCTAGTGCTTTCTTCACAAAGGAGAGATTTTGATTTTTAAACAAGAAGCCCTCTGCATTGCTTGAAATAGCCTGTTCATATTAAATAAGATGTTCTCTATATGCTGGCAGGAATACACAAGTTGGACAATCTTTACAAACAAGTCACACAATCCTATTAATAAATCTCTTGCACTAGCATGTATGGTGAGAAATGGAACATAAGCTGTGTAGAATCTGAAATGCACAAAGTTGGAAAGAGCAAAAGAGAAAAAACAACAGTCTTTAGCAATAGCAGCTACAAAACCTTAGCAGAGGAAGTATCTATACCAGAAACCACTAAATGAAAAGAATGCTGCCAAGAAGAAGTGAGATGTTCAACTTTAACCATGCCTCAGAAGCCCAGCTGTGGGCTGGATTGCCTGCACAAAAATACTGTTCAGCAAATTATTCTTGGCACAAACAAAAAGTTTGGTAAATGCCCTGGGAGAAGGAAACACCCTGATGGTGACACCCAGTGTCAAGTGCATAAATAGAGAGGGCTGGGGATGAAAATTTGCAGTCCTGAAGCTTATCAGGCTGTGCAGCTAAACTTGGGGTTGCGGTTTGACTCTTGCCTGCTGTCACCATGAGCTGTGGCACCAAATCTTCGACCAGGATCACTAGAATTAGCAGTGGAGGGGGAGGAGGTGGTGGTGGTGGTGGAAGATGCAGTGGTGGAGGTGGTGGAGGGGGTAGGTCTGGTGGATACTCCTCAATGTCCTCGAGAAAATACACTTCTTCTGGAGGCAGTGGGGGCTTTTCTGGGAGAAGCTTTGGTGGAGGAGGCTCTAGGAGCAGCTATGGGGGAGGCTTTAGCAGTGGCAGCTGTGGCAGGATCAGCCGCTGTAGCTATGGGGGGAGAATGAGTGGTGGTAGTTATGGAGGAGGAATGAGCTGTGGAAGTATGGGAGGAGGATTTGGATCAGGAGGGGGTGGATTTGGAGGAATGGGAGGTGGTGGATATGGTGGAGGTGGATTTAGTGGCTTTGGGGGCAGTGGTGGCTTTGGTGGTGGTGGCAGCTATGGTGGAGGCAGTTTTGGTGGGATGGGCTTTGGGGAGGATGCTGGCTTGCTCTCCACAAACGAGAAGATGACCATGCAGAACCTCAATGATCGCCTGGCGTCGTACATGGATAAAGTGCGACGCTTGGAGGAAGAAAATTCCCAACTTGAGCAGCTGATCAGGGAGTGGTACCAAAGTCATGGTCCCTCTCAGAGCAGGGATTACAGCCAATATTACAGGACAATTGAAGAGCTGCAAAACCAGGTACGATGCATTTTGACTTACTTGGAACAGGTTCTTATCAGAATGGCACTTTCGTCATGCAAGGCCCCCATTTGGGGTGATATTCCCCATCCTGTGCTTTAGACAGGAAGCAGAGTGGTGTGGGGACCAGCTCCTGTCCATATGTTCTGCCACACATGTATTTCGTGCAGGAAGCATTGCTGAGTGCAGTGGCAGATGAGCACCAGTGTCCCATCACAGGCCTGTGCCATGCTCCCTTCAATGCTGGGCTGCTGCTCGCTTGTTCTTCACTCTCAAAAAGCAGATTTAATCCTTGCTTGTGTCATGCCATTATTGCCATATTAATTGGATGTGTTTTGTGAATATACAGAATGACCAAGCACGTGCAGTTAGTGTCATTCCAGCCCTCAGCCTTTTAATAGTCATGTATCTCTTGTGTGAACACAGCTGTTCTCAAAAGTAATGGAAATTCTACTTTCCCACTGTTGCTGGTTGGGTTGGGGTTTTTTGCTTGTTTGTTTTTCTTTTCTTAAATATGAGGAGGTAATTTAGTTATTCTTTCCAAGAAGGTATTTTTAATGGATATTTGTTTCCATTTTAGGCACTTTCTTTTATCTGGAAGCAATAAACTCATCTCTCTTGATAGCTCCTGCAGCTCTAGTCAGGCTTGAAGGCTCGACATTGCCATAAACACCTTCTGCAAGGTGTTTGTTCACAAGTGTTTCTTGTCTCTTGTTATGGGATTGAAAAGACAACTGACTGAATAACACCTGCCTGCTCCCTTTCAGATTATTGGTGCAAATGTGGACCTTAACAGGATGCTTCTTGACATGGACAACACCAGAATGACTGTGGATGACTTCAGACTGAAGTGAGTCACTCCCTTTCTGGCTCCATCCACTTTGCCTCCCTTTATCCCCACAAGTTTCCATTGCCAATTAATCTTTGTAGAAGTTGGAGACTTTTGGCTACGATCACAGAATAGACAATTGTTGGGAAAAGCCTTCTGAGAAGGATTGGTTTGGGTTTTCATTATCATTTTTCTCCATACAAGTTCTTGAAGAGACATATTTAAGGGATTCCATTCTAAGTTTCTCCATCCTTGTATGTACATTTATAAGCATAATCCTCATGGTATAAATCTCACAGAGAGAAACTGTAATGAAATCAAACACAGCTATTGCGGACAGAAAGAGAATGGGGTCCTTTCTTCTAAGAATTAATCAGAGATGTAAGACAGAAACTGTCCATAACTGAGATACTAAAAAAGAGATTTGACAGCACTTTTACTCTCTTTCTTGTCTGTCATTCAGGTATGAGACTGAATATGCTCTCCACCAGAGTGTGGCAAGTGATATCAATGGATTACGCCCACTTTTGGATCAACTGACTCTGTCCAGATCTGACTTGGAGACAGAGTTTGAGTCCCTGCAAGAAGAACTGGTCTTCATGAAGAAGAACCACGAAGAGGTAAGTTTCTTCACACTTCAATAATTAAAGGCAACACAACACTCAAAGAATTTCCCGTCATTTTTTCCACCAGTAGTAACCAGGTTTTGGCCACTGGTTTTGATCATCCAACTTGACACAAACTGGGTTTGGTATTGAGGAATGTGTAGAGGGCATAGCTGCCCACAGCTGGTGTCGTGAGACACCAGGTCAACACATGAGACCAGGGGGATGAGTGGCTTTCAGTACAAACTACAGTTTACTTGCTGAACTCATGGAAGGAAAATTGGATAGACTGTATGGAGGAGTCAAAAGAAAGCATTTTTACTGTCTTCACTGAGATTTCCCACTGAGAAGAAAAGATTTCCACAAAGGGTACACTACATAGAACTCCTTACAACCCTGTGGAGGCAGTGCCAGGGTCACCGTGCATGCAGTGCCTGGCTGTGAGCACAGGAGCCTCAGGAACGGCAGAATTGTTCCATGGCAAGAGCAGGCAAGGCCCTTTTGCTGGAGTCATGGGCTGTGTGGGGATCTATGTCCTTTTCCTTCCCTTTATTTGAACAGATGTCATTCCTCCTTTCCTTCACTCTTTGAGAACCTCATGGGGTTTTGTGATTTTTTTTTCAGGAAATGAGAGGACTACAAGGCCAGACTGGTGGCGATGTCAATGTGGAGGTTAATGCTACTCCTGGCATTAACTTAATGGAAAAATTAAATGAAATGCGCAGCGAGTATGAGAAGCTCATTGAGAAAAACCGGAAGGAGGTGGAATGCTGGTATGAAACCAAGGTAAAGCATAGGCAGGCTTTGGTAATTAAATCTTTCACAAAGTATTGGACCTATTTATGCTGGTGAAAAGCAACTTATCATGTCTTATTTAAGGGAAAATAACTTTAAATTACTTTAGGCAGTTTCCTACAATAGGTCAGCCCTGGAATTTCAATTATATGGTAAAACAGGTAGAGCCTCTTGTGTTCCAGCAGCCATTGAATTACCAGGGTGTTGGCAGAGTGGGAAACAAACACTCTGCATGGCATCTTTATTCTTATTAATTGATTTCTTGATGTTTTTATGATAACCCCACAATGTTTTCTAATTATCAAAAATGCCTCAATTTTGGACGTTAATTTTTCAGATGGAAGAAGTTACTCAACAAGTCCACTCAAGTGGCCAGGAGATACAATCAAGCAACCAGCAGATCTCTGAGCTGAGGCGTGAATATCAGAGCCTGGAAATTGAGCTGCAGTCACAGATCAGCATGGTAAGGAAAGGCTTTTGCTTCACCCGTGACACAGTCTGTATGTGAGAAGAGCTACAGCCAGCAAGTAATCCATCCAAGGAGAATGAGATATTGGATTACTTCTCTTCAATGATACACCCTTTTCTGAGGATTTGTGCAGATCTCCTGTTTTCCCACAAAAATAAGTTAAAGTCACCACATTCCCATAAGCACTGTGTTTTGTTTTCCCTTTGCAGATAGACTCTCTGCAATCCAACCTGGAAGACACGGAACGTCGCTATAACATGCAGCTGCAGCAGATCCAGTGCATGATCGGGCCCTTGGAGGAGGAGCTGGCCAGCATCCGCTGTGAGGTGGATAGCCAGAACGAGGAGTACAAGATGCTCCTGGGCATCAAGACCCGCCTGGAGCAGGAGATCCGGCAGTACAGGGCACTGCTGGAGGAGGGGCAGCAGGACCTTGTGTACGTATTGACAGAACACAGCACTGTGTGACTCCCAACAGCTGGGCAGTCATCGGCAGGAAATGTAACAGTGGAGATTTGCAAAACAGGTTTTGTACTGAAATGAAGCTGATGCAGCTGTCTTGGCCAGTCATCTCCCATGTGTGAGATATTTCATTCTGTTCACAGTATAACTCATGTGAAGAAAAACTAATGCAGAAATTCTGAACAACTTGTTTGGGGCTGGATAAGGAAACCCATGTAAGAGAGCCTGGTTCAAGGAAAGCCAGGAACTGACAAGGCAGGAAAAGACTCTAAGAAAAAAGAAACAAAACAAAAAAACAAACAACCAAAAACAAACCAATCAAAGTTTTCCAAACCTTTATAAAAGTTTCTGAAAGTTCGAGCTACTTCAGTCTCACTTATGCAGTGTGCCAGCTTCTTCTTGGAAATGGTGCCTGAAACAGCAGCTAAAATTTCATTCTCTTCTTTCTGATTTTGAGTCATACACTGATGTATGTGCCAAATATTGTAAGGAATCCCTAGGCAGAATGTGGGAAAAACAAAAGCTCTTGCATTCAAGTTGAAGTTGAAAGAGGGGGTAATTTTTGGCACTGCCTTGGTTGTTTTGCTGTGCAATGCTGGGTTCTAACCAGCAGTACAGCCCAGAAAGGTGCTGGCTCCTGGGCAGCAGCTGTAGCTTAATGACCTTCATGTGGCAAAGTGCTATTGATTAACCCTTTTCTCCCTTCTTTCTCTCTCTTTGCAGAATCCCAGGAGGAGGAATGGGAGGAGGCATGGGAGGTGGTAGAATTGGAGGTGGTGGTTATTCTGGAGGAGGAAGAGGAGGAGGCGGTGGCATGAGTGGTGGATATGGAGGTGGTGGCAGCGGAATGGGAGGAGGAATGGGAGGAGGAAGCTGTGGAGGAGGAATAGGAGGAGGAAGTGGTGGAGGTGGAATGGGAGGTGGAAGTGGAGGAATGGGAGGAGGAAGTGGAGGAACAGGAGGGGGAAGCGGTGGTGCATGCATTGGAGGAGGAGGAGGAGGAAGAACCTCAGGAGGCATCAGCAGTTCCCACTCCTACTCTTCATCTTCCCAGTCCCAGTCCTGCAGGAGTGGCGGTGAAAGCCAAGGTGAGAACTATGGTATGGGCATGGTGTTCTCTCAGTCACATTCTGCCTAATTTATGCACTAATTTATACCAACATACTCTTCCAGATACAAACAGTACTAAGGAAAAACTAAAATTTCTGAGAAGTATTAGAATTACTGTTACTGACAATTCTTTCCTCTTTGTGTGCAAAGGATCAACTCCACTTCCAGAGCACACAGGCCATTTCTATTCCATTTTGTGGGTGATATCAGCTGATCCTGTAGTTTAACCTCAGCTGGTTTTTTTAATCTGTCTCATTCTTTGCAGAACCTCATAAATCCCACAGCCTTTGTGCTGAAGTTTTCCTTTTTGCTTTTGGAATGCTTATGGCCACTCCCACATACTCCTAATGTCTGGGGGGTCTGATATCTCAGACATTCAGTGCCAGGACTGATGAAGTTCACGCTTGTTTTGTCTCTAAACAGGATATGGAAGAAAATCTTTTGACTAAGAATATACATCAAGGATCCTCCAGTGCAAGACCTTTCGAAAAGAAATTGGCCCAAATCCGCTGCATTCCCCACACTCCCAAGGAAAGATGATGCTCTGAACAGTCCCTGGGAGTTGCAGATGCCACCTCTCCTCCTGCCCTGCATGCTCGGTGCTGCTTCTGCCCGCAAAGCTCTGCAGCTTTGGTCACTGGCACTCAAACTGCTGCTTTAAAGATCCAACCTGTTTGGTACTCAGGTTGCTCCAAATCAGGAAAACGTCTCTAATAAAATTTAATTTCTGTCTGATGCAACCAGAATCCTGTGTGGGGTTTTTCTTTCCTTATGTAGGTGTAAACATTTAGAAAACAAAACCACGCCAAGACACACCTCCAGGTAGAGAGGTTGATGATACACTCCAGTAGTTGATAACAACATTTATAGTTCAAACACAATTTTCTGAGCAGTCAGGGCAGATCAGAATCTTCTTGGGCTGTGCCTTTGTTTTTTAATAATGTGTCAGATATTCTCGTGAGCTGAGGTCTGAGACCCAACAGATGAATATCAGCCTTGAAGGGACTGCAGAACCTCAGTGCTCAGTGACTCCAATGGTGTTGGCAGCATGTGAGTGTCCACAAAGGAACACTAATGATTACAGAGACATGGTTGTAAAACGAAATTAATGTTTCAATCCACAAAACCTTGATGGACACTAATTGGTTTAACCTGGGAACGCACAGATAAGGCATCTTGTTTTGAAATTATAAGAAGTGAAAGGGAAATATAATTTACAGGAACTTTACAAAGTTTATAAAATGTTAATATTGACAGCAATTGCCTTTGAACTCTGAGAAAGTAAATACATGTAAAAGGGCCTGGAATGTTCACTTTTGGATATAGCTAGCAGTGTATCCCAGCAACTGAGGGGCCAAAATTCCAATGAGACTGCCCAAGAGGAAGGTACATCTCACTTGCACAACAACCTTGCAGGCTGAGCTGCTGGTGCGGGGCTGCACACAAGGGAGGGACTTCACGGGCTGAGTTGAGAGTGAAAGAAAATGTGAGTTCCATAGAAGAGGAGCAGCACTACTGAGTAACACAACAGATGCACATAAGTATGGACTGAGAGAAGACATAAAAAATTGATTTCCAGAAATACACGTCACACTGCCATGCAAACTTTCTCAACACTTGGAAACCATTCAGGGAAACAGAAACACTTGACTTACACCAAGCCAAAGTGTGCTGGCATTATGCTGGCATGAATGAGCCTTTGCGGGCTTGTTAACAGAGTTTCTGCTGCATAAATGCTGCCAAGGACACAGAACAGGAACAGTGAGATTCTAGTAACACTAATTTCTCCTTCTTTGGTTTAGAAACTTGGACTACACACAAACCATCCAGAAAGAGCCATTGTGTTCATGATAAATGGTCTGAGGATTGAGAATTGTGTGTATTCCAGAGCCCTCTAAGGGAGGGAATTGCATTGTCACCTCCTACAGGTGCAGGGACAGGGACAGGAACCTCCACTGATGTCAATCCATGCTTTAAACTAATCTTGGAAGAGTATTTATTTCCCTGACTCCTAATTACTTTGCTGCCCAACAGGCACTAAGTGCTACACATCATAAAGTGAAGTCCAGAAGGGGTTAAAACAGAATGAAGACAGCAGCTACTGAGAGACCCAGGTGGAGGAAAGGATTTCCAAGATCATTTTACATCCATAAGGCACAGTATTGGGTTTGTGTGGCAAGGTTCGGGTGGCAGGGGATACAGGGGGTTTCTGTGAGAAGCTGCCAGAGGCTTCCCCCCTGTCCAATGGATCCAGTGCCAGCCCAGGACAGCCCCGCTGCCAGCCAGGGGCCCCTCAGCAATGGTGGCAGCAGCTCAGGGGTAACAGAGTTACCAAGGGTGAACAAATCTGCACAACTGCAGCCAGAGAGGAGTGGGCTTATTTATTTTGTAAACACCTCTAGGTTGAATGCATCCTCCCTCACTGTGGATAAGCTGATTTTGAGATGGCGATTCACAGCAGGTCCCACCAGCTCCTTGTGCTTCCTTTGCACAGCCCAGTGACTCTTCCACAGGAGTCGCAGTACTGATATTTAACGCAGTTGAAAATCCGAAAATTTGTTTTTGTTCAAGGCTTTCCTCAGTTTCACAGAGCTTGATTAGTAAAGATGGGAAAAGCAGCTCACTGCTGTTCCCTGTTGCAAAGGCAGTGGAAAAAAGTACACAAGTATTTCTGACTCTCTGTTGGGTGGCGCAAGGTATTCTGTCATGGTTGCAAAACACCCCTCACTGTAATGAGCTCAGGTAATCATGATATTTTTTGAGATCTAATCTTTGGCTCTTTTAATAAAACTTATTTTTTTCATTGTATTATATAATTTAAGGATGTATTCTGAGAAGTAAATATGAAATTTGAAAATATGAAATTTGAAAATATGCAAAGTAAAATATTTCTCCTCTCATTTTCCTCTGAGTCCATTTAAAATTGTTAAAATGAAATTAGGAGCTCTTTGATAGGAAAAGATTTAATATATTTTCCCTTGCAAAATGTTACTTTTGTGGCTATTATGCAGTTTTCTTCAAAGAGAAAAAAGACCATGATCCACATGCTGCATGTTCAGAGAAAGCTGAATGCCAGCAGGACCTTATTCAATACAGAGAAAAAAATTCAGAGTTAAGCTTTCTTTTGTAACAGACATGGGAATACAGTCTTAAAAAATTTTATTTCAGTGCTATAGACTTCTATAAAGGTGATGTAAATTTGAAATAAATCAATGAATGAAGAGTCCCTTGGAGGCTGCTGGTGTTACGAATCATGTCTGTGATCTCAGGTGAAAGACCAAAGCTGAACTACTGAGTTCCAAAACATAAAAAATTATGGAAACAGGCAATGAAGCAAAGACTTCATTGGCTCCGTTACCAGCAAGATACTGCCAGGTTAACAGAAACTGAGAGATACTACATTGTTCAACAAAATATCCAACAAGGAGCCACCCACGTAAAATTATAGTGCAGGCTTGGTGTGAATCAACTAAGACATATTTGCACTGAATGGTAATGACTTTTACTTACCTCAGACAAAATTCCTCTTAGCACATCATTTTTGGCATGAGCGCTATGGCTGGCAAACCCCATGGGAAGCTGGACTGCCTGGCAGGTGACACCCACTGGGCAGGTATAAAGAGCCACCAGCAAGGACGGCCCGCTGCACTTTGATTTCCTGTATCTCGCTGTGCACAGCTTTGCATCTGGGGCTGCATATCTGATCCCTTCACCATGAGCTGCAGCATCAAGAGAACATCCAGCACCTCGTACCGGAGCGGAGGAGGAGGAGGAGGCGCCTGTGGTGGCAGCAGCGGCCACAGCTCGTCCGTGTCCTGCCGGCGCTACGCCTCCTCCGTCATCGGCGGGGGCAGCTACGGCGGGGCAGCCTGCGGGGGCTACGGCGGCGGCCTCAGCATGGGCGGCCTCGGCGGGGGCTTTGGCGGGGGCTTTGCGGGGAGCTGCGGCCCTGGCGGGGACCTGCTGCTGAACAACAATGAGAAGGTCACCATGCAGAACCTCAACGACCGCCTGGCCTCTTACCTGGAGAAGGTGCGAAGGCTGGAGGAAGAGAACGCTCAGCTGGAGCACAACATCCGGGAGTGGTACAGGAAACAAGCTCCCAACGTTTCCAAGGACTACAGCTCCTACTACCAGACCATCGAACAACTCCAAAATCAGGTAGGATCATCCCAGCACACTTGCCTCCATCTCCCACATGCTCCTCTCTCTTCTAAGGCCTTCCTCCTTCCTCTTTGTTCCTTCCTCCTCCCTCCATCCCCAGCACTGGGCTCTACCGCCTGCGGGACGGCCGTGCTGGTGGTACCCCAGGCACAAACCTGCTGAGCTGCACCTCCCATGCCCTGGCTGAGCAAACCCTCACAACAGCCCACAGGCAACAGGGACCAGCCTGAGGCACCAGGAGCTCTACCAGCCACAGACACGCTGGCTCATGCAATGTACATCCCACGTTGTGCAGGTGGCTCCAAACCAGCCTGGTGTGGTTTGCAGTGCTTCCCCCTGCTCCCACCAGATCAGCTGGATGGAGTGCAAAGCCAAAGCACCTGGATGGCAGGATCTGAGCTCTCTTTGTCTCTGCATATTCCTATAGACACCAGCTGGAAGGACTGAGGTTGTCCATTACAATAAGGTCACACAGTACCAAAAAACCAGAGTAAACAGACACTATGAAGAAGCATGTTATATGCAAAGGGCTGCAAATACTCTTTGGGGCACATGGGGGCTGTCCCTAACTTGAGACAAGGAAGAGTGGCAGCATGGTCTGTGATAGCACAAGGTTCCCTGAAAAGTAAATCTGGAAAGACTCTTCACCACCTTCCCCTTTTGCAGATTATTTCTGCCACTGTGGACAACAACAGAATGCTTCTGGACATTGATAACAGCAAGATGACTGCTGATGACTTCCGAATGAAGTGAGTACCTCCCTGTGAACCTTGCATGTCTGTCAAATCCCTCTCATCATCTCAGAAGACAAGGGAGGACTGCCCTGGGTGGTATTAATGAGTCAACCTGTTTTACTGGCATACTGATCTTAGAAAGAGATCTGATTGATTGATCTATTGACTCTCAGCACCTCATTTCCCCATTTGTCTGTCTCTGTGTGTGACACAGGTATGAGAATGAGCTGGTCATCCGTCAGACTGTGGAGGCTGACATCAATGGCCTGAGAAATCTTATGGATGACCTGACTCTGGTTAGATCTTCACTGGAATCTGAGCTGGAGTCCTTGAGAGATGAGCTGATTTCTCTGAAGAGAAACCATGAGGAGGTACGATCCAACATAAGCATAGCACAGCCAAAGACATAATCCATTGATTCTTCACAGCTCCCACCATCATATATCAAGTCCATTTCACCTTATGCTATGGGACTGGCATTCCTTTGTACCTTGGTACTGCTTTGCCCATAGTCACCAGCACAACAAATGACCTGTGTGTGCTCTTGTGTCTCTCTCTGCATTCCCTGCAGGAAATGAGGCAGCTCCAGTCCCAAACTGGTGGTGATGTGAATGTGGAGGTCAATGCTGCCCCTGGACAAGACTTGACAAAGATCCTGAATGACATGAGAAATGAATATGAGCAGATCATTGAGAAGAACCGCAGAGAGGTGGAGCAGTGGTATGAGGTCAAGGTATGTAGCACTGCCTAGAGTGGAGTCTCCTTTGGTGGGATAGCCCAAACATCCCAGTACTAGGACTGGCTGAAAGGGAGAGGCTCTCTGGAAATGTGAGTAGTCACTCAGCAAATCTTCTCCCGTGGGGCTCAAAAAGTGTCTCTGGGGTTTAACTCCACAGATCCAAGAAGTCAATCAGCAGGTCACTTCCAGCAGCCAGGACATCCAGACAAGCAGCCACCAGCTCACCGAGCTGAAGCGCGAGATGCAGAACCTGGAGATCGAACTGCAGGCACAGCTCAGCACGGTACATGGGCAGGATCTGTGGGCCCTTCCCTCCTTGGCACGGTCAAGGAGCTGTAGAACTCTGCTCCTCAACTCCTGTGTTTGCCTTTCCAGAAAAACTCTCTGGAAAACTCCCTGGCAGAAACCGAGTCTCGCTACAGCTTCCTGCTGCAACAAATCCAGGCGCAGGTCAACTGCGTTGAGGAGGAGCTGGCCAGCATCCGCTGTGAGATGGAGAGTCAGAGCCAGGAGTACAAGATGCTCCTGGGTATAAAAACCCGCCTGGAGCAGGAGATCCAGCAGTACCGGGCACTGCTGCAGGAAGGCCAACAGGATCTTGTGTATGTATTTCGTGTTATAACAAGGGGGCAGAAAGAAACCCTCATGTACTTCTTTACTAATAGAGACTTTTTCCCTGAAGCTACATCAATGTATCTTTCAACTGAATATCCAATGTTAGTATGTTTTGATGAATTCTCTCTTTTTTCTTTTACAGTGCTTCCCAAGGAGCTTTCCAAGGCGGTGGAAAATCCTCCCAGTCGTATTCTGCTTCCTACTCTCATTCCCAGTGTGGGGAGATGTCAGGTAAGTCAACATTTTGTAATCATGTGATTATTAGTGGGTTACATCTGCCCCAATGGCTGCAATATATTTGGTCAGAAAAAAGTTTTGTTGTTCAGGTTGGGAAAGATTCCGAGGTCCATAACCCCAGGAGTGAGAAACCTCATTACTCTGTTGAAGCAGAATCAGGGGTTAAAATACAGCAAGTGTCACTCTTCCCTCTGCTTAAATATAAAATACAGTTTATAAACTTTATTGGATGGGAAAAACTTTTTTCTTATTGGAATAATAAAAAAATACAGTTCTGAGAAAGTGCCCAGCATGCTGCTGGGCATGGAGCCTCTGCACCTCTGCTGTTGACACTGTCAGGTGTAAGAATTGCACTCAGCAGGAATGCTCAGACTTCTCCTCAAGGCAGTGATTTGCTCTGTGTTCACATAGGGCAGTCAAGAGTGTGCTAGAGCAGCAGCAGCAACCCTGGCACTGCCCAGCTGAGATGAACAGACCATGGGCAGCGAGAGACACCTGAGAGTTTCTGCAGCATGGCCGAGGCAGCAGGAAGGGTTTGGAAGATGAACCTGGCCACCTGCACCCCTTCCTCCACCCTGCAATGCTTGGCTTACTCAACTTGTCTTTGGCAACTCATTCTTTGTTAAAGGGCTTGCACTCTGCTGGTAACTTTGCTCTAATAAACTTTTATGTCTGCAATGCAAATCACAACATGTCTGAGAAAATAAATTTAACCAACCTCGTGCAGGTACTTACCCAGATCATCCACCAAACACAGGCTGTGCAGTTGCACAGGGTACATGGCCTCAGGACAGTCCATTTTGCACCAGGGAAATGGACACAGTGCTGGCTGGGATAGAACCACTGAGTGAAAGGAAATATCAGGAAGTGTGACCATGGCTGTGTGAGGTGAGATAACAGCCAGCCTCTGCCTAGGGGAACTGCCGGGTGAGACTGGCAGAACTCTTTCTTCACAAGCAAGAGGTATAAGGTTGAAAATAGAAATCTTGTTGTCAGTTCTTGACACAAGTTTTTCTTTCCTTCCTGAGATGTTAACAACCATTTACCATTTTGTTTTTAATGGTCACTAAGGGATTGCTTTCTGGTCCCTTGCCTTGCCACTTATAATAAAGAGAATGAATGATGTGAGTGAAAGGAGCAAGAAAACACAAATGATGGGTAACTATCAGGAGATTAACTACTGTGAATTATCTGAGTCCATTAATCTGATCACAGCTGGAGCCCTGTGGGAAGGAAGGTGTGACTCAGGAGAGGTTACTCCAGCATGAGGGGCTTCCTCATAAGTATTTCTACACATTTTGTTGCACAGAGAATTACATATTGCTGACTTCTGTTACGAAAAACAGACAGCAAAACAATAGGACTGTTTCCTTCAGTGCCAAGCACCAAAAACTTCCAAAGTTTTATGATGGAAATTTCAATTTAAATACTATCATATAGACTATAATATATATAATACCAAGAACCCAATTTCTGTTAGTATACGCAGCTGGTTGATGATCCCTGCCTTAAGAGAAATGAGAGACACATTCCTTTCACTGAAGGTATCTTCTATATTTTACTGCTTAAGAACATAAAATATGCAACAAAATTAGAGATGAGAGAGCAATACTAAATTAGGGCAGCTTCTTTAGATGTATTTTACTTTCTGAAGATTACAGTGAAGTCTCTTTTCAGTCTGAGTGTTGTGCACCAGATACACGAAATCAGCCATGTATCACTTACAGGTGCCTGTTCATCCCTTCTCCACTGATTAAACTTGGTTTCTAGTATTTCCCATTTCGTTTCAGACTGAAAGATTGATCTGTTAGGGTAATGAAATTAAACACTTTTTCATCACAACCAACTTACAAGAGTTTGATTTTGTTTAGGTCTTCTCTCAGTAACTACATGCCCTGGCTCTGCCGGCACAGCACCCTGACAGCAGCCTGCAGTGAGTGTCCAAAAAGAACACACTTCCTACTCCTGTTGAAAAACTGACTTTTATCAGTCCAGTATCAGGAATTTGTGTGAATAAAAGCCTGTCTACAATGAATAAAAAGTTCATTTCAGGTTTTAACAGTATAGAAAGTGATGTAAAGCAAATGCAAACATGACTTTTGTCTCCAGAGGCTGCCAGAACTCACTCAGGTCTCAGCTGTATTTACTGTAGCCAAAGTAGCTGAAGGAGACATCTCTTTTGAGGCCAGATTATGGAACATTAAACTACAGTTAATGTATATAGCTAAAGAACTGAAAGGTTACTTTGCTTCCTTCTAATGTTCCAGAAGCACAGAGAAGCATCAGAATGATCAAAAATACAGTCCTCACCCACAGAACTCCTGGGAACTCCAGAGCTGCAGTGTCTGTCCCCATTTCTGAGCCGATTTGGGAGTGTGAGGTCTTGGTGCAGTGGGTGGCACTGTGGAGAGTCCTCAGAAGTCTCTACAGCAAGATCAGCTGCCTGTGGAGTCCTGCTGCTGACAGCACATGCCCTCCACACATTCCTGCTGATCCACAGGGCACTAACCCCCACCTAGGGATGGGCCAAGGCCTGTCCTAGGGACAACACACACCAGGGGTGTGCCAAAGGCACAGCAAGACCCACAGCCACTGTGTAAGGCTGGCAGATGCTCCAGAAACCTTGTGCTGTTTCTGTGATCAGGTATCCTGACACCACTGCCTGCTCCTGGTGCTCACTTCACTCATCCATGTTCTTAGAAAAAGCCATATAGAGAGAAATTTGGAATTCAATTAGTCACCATCATTGATAATAGGAGTACATGGAAGCAGGTAGAGAGAAAGAGAAGAGGAAAGGATCCCTCTGCTGAAAGAGCTTAATTTCCCTTGGGAAGTATCTCTAAAATTGTCTTTTTTCAGTGGTAGGAAGGACTGTGAGTAATGATTTAGATCAACTACAGAATTAAAATAGTTCACATTTAATAGTTTTTCTGTAGGTCTATACATATGTGAGTTTATGTGTCCACCCCATGGAGTGACATAAGAGAAAGATGAGCCCAGACTGGGGGATTGTGGAAATCCTACAGCTCTGAATGAACTGAACAAATGCACAGGTTGAGCGATGCTGCAGGACAATGGATGATGGAAGGCACAAATAGAGTTCCTGATGAAACTCTTGGGAGTAGCACTCTTCTTACCAAGACCACATTTGACTCATTTACTGTAGAACAATTAATTACCAGTAATTGTACCTAGGATTGTCCTCTCCCTCTCATGTGACTGAAGACACATCCAGTAATGGCATCACAGCCTCTGTGGAAAGCACAGGCTACTTTTGGTTCTCCTGCTAATTTGGAGAATCTGTTTGTGGCACAGCATGCAACTTCACCAGTGAGCAAACAGCACTGGGAAAGGATTCACAGCACTCCTACTTCAAACAAACTTCTGACTTGCAGAGCTCCATAGGGTGCACTACAAGCAAAAGATCTGCCAGGAGCAGATGTGATTTCAAAGCTCTCAGAGCACCTTTGAATGGCTGAGGAGCCTCAATGTCTTCTACAGCAGAACATGTCTGACCTCCTTCTGTCATCGCAAGGACTATGAAAGGTAATGGCTCCAGAACAGTCCTGGCTCTTCTGGCTTGTGAAGTAAATCAGCAGGTCCAAACTCACTCACAACAGCCAACTCAGGGCAAGAGCCATGTACACAGGACAGTGACCAGAAATGCACATGGAGACAAGGAAATATCCCCGAGTTACAGAACAGAAAGTCTAGAGATTAAACGTTTGGGATGCAGTTATGGCAGTGAGGATGGTTAGATCTCCTGTTCAAAAAAAGAAGAGAGGAACAGAAAGACAGAGAAAAGGCACCAGGTGACAGTATGAAATTACAGCATTGGGAAATGTCAGAAATTGTTGAGTGTTGTGATGCAACGATGCCGAGAAGGAGATATAAAATCAACACCTCTGGCACTAATGCCAATCAGCAATAAACATCTCATAGGGGAGAATAAAAGTGCATTTCAACAATCTAATGAGGAAAATATGACTAACGAATCACACCCTGTGAGAAAATAATTTTTATTTTTTAATAATGATGACTCAGTCTCAATAATATATGCAAAGCACCTGGTTCTGACGTGTGGAGAATTAGAGAGCTACTAATAAAACAACAATCATGCTGCATAATTATACAGATCAAAGGATTACATTATCTGTGATACGGGGGTGGTGGTGTGTCAAGAAAGAGGGTGAATGGTTTTCCATGATTCTTCAGTCAGCCGTAACACACATTAGTAACTTTTATGGATCTCATAATCATTGTGGCTAAGAAAAAAAAAATCCTGCTTGAGCCACAACTGCAGGGTGTGTGTAAGTAACAGCATAAATGGAGAAACCAACAACAAAACGAATGGGTAAATTACAGCTTCCAAGTAGAGATGGATTCCCATCAAAGTTCACTCCTCACATAATGAGGCCCCTCGTCTTTCAGGCTTAAAATTCACATTTTCCGAAAGTTATTTAAAGGCAAAATTTCCTTTGCAAAGAAGGGCTTATCACAATCTGCCCTCTTACAGAAATGGTGCAGCTGTTCAGCACCTAGGGACAAAAGACCAAAGGTAAGGGGGATCTAGAGGCTCATCACAGCTCTGTTATACAAGGATAAAATCCCCAACATCAACTGACTGAGATCAGACTAGAAACCCTCTTCCATCCACAGGTGCTGCAATGGAAATTCTTCAAGACTCTTCTACCTCCCATAGTTAAAAATTTCCCCTTTGTTTCCAGCCCAAACACACTCAAATCCAGACTGTGCCCTTTCCTACATGGACAACAAGATTGTTCTGTATTTCAAACAGCCCTGGTACCTCCTTCCTCAAGAGCCAGCTGATAATAATCTCAGCTTCCACCTGGCCAAGCCAAATCCTTTCTTTCCTCTCCCAGGATCCAGCCAATGCAGCCATATAGATTTCATATACATATTTCAGTTTAAGATAACCTCTGCATGATTGAAAGTTTGCACAAAAATGTTTAGAAACTCACAACTTAAAAATGGCATCAGTGCATGCTCATGAGACAGGAGCATTTCCTGGAAGTGATACCACCAGAGTTTGGTGAGAATAAGAATTGCTGCTGTTAAGCTCATTCTACTGTGATTTACCACTAAGTACTCTGGGAGACTGTGGAGACTGTGCCCACACTGAGCTTTCTTTTCTAGGGATTCTGTTTCCAGAAGTAGCAGATCCATAGGCTAATTCGAACCACCCTGATGCAAAGGGTGCCTGAGTTCGTACTTCTCCAACCCTGAAATTAAAGCAGAGTGATTAGGTGCTGCTTTCACCACCGGTTTTCAGGACAAAAAAAAATTACTCCAAACAACAAAGAACACTCATTTTAATGAGTCTCACTCACTAAGTAGCCAGCAACAAACTATCTCCAACAAAATCTAACTCACAGCCACCCACCCGAAATTGCAGTGCAGGCTTGGTGTGAATCAGCATGCAAACCCAGTACCTGAGGGGAGGGCTGTCCCAAGCCCCAAAAGAAATTCCCCTTAGCACATCACTTTCAGCATGAGCGCTATGGCTGGCAAACCCCATGGGAAGCTGGACTGCCTGGCAGGTGACACCCACCGGGCAGGTATAAAGAGCCACCAGCAAGGACGGCCCGCTGCACTTTGATTTCCTGTATCTCGCTGTGCACAGCTTTGCGTCTGGGGCTGCATATCCGATCCCTTCACCATGAGCTGCAGCATCAAGAGAACATCCAGCACCTCGTACCGGAGCGGAGGAGGAGGAGGAGGAGGCGCCTGTGGTGGCAGCAGCGGCCACAGCTCGTCCGTGTCCTGCCGGCGCTACGCCTCCTCCGTCATCGGCGGGGGCAGCTACGGCGGGGCAGCCTGCGGGGGCTACGGGGGCGGCCTCAGCATGGGTGGCCTCGGCGGGGGCTTTGGCGGGGGCTTTGCGGGGAGCTGCGGCCCTGGCGGGGACCTGCTGCTGAACAACAATGAGAAGGTCACCATGCAGAACCTCAACGACCGCCTGGCCTCTTACCTGGAGAAGGTGCGAAGGCTGGAGGAAGAGAACGCTCAGCTGGAGCACAACATCCGGGAGTGGTACAGGAAACAAGCTCCCAACGTTTCCAAGGACTACAGCTCCTACTACCAGACCATCGAACAACTCCAAAATCAGGTAGGATCATCCCGGCACACGTGCTTCCATCTCCCACATGCTCCTCTCTCCTCCAAGGCCTTCCTCCTTCCTCTTTGCTCCTTCCTCCTCCCTCCATCCCCAGCACTGGGCTCTACCGCCTGTGGGATGGCCGTGCTGGTGGTACCCCAGGCACAAACCTGCTGAGCTGCACCTCCCATGCCCTGGCTGAGCAAACCCTCACAGCAGCCCACAGGCAACAGGGACCAGCCTGAGGCACCAGGAGCTCTACCAGCCACAGACACACTGGCTCATGCAATGTACATCCCACGTTGTGCAGGTGGCTCCAAACCAGCCTGGTGTGGTTTGCAGTGCTTCCCCCTGCTCCCACCAGATCAGCTGGGTGGAGTGCAAAGCCAAAGCACCTGGATGGCAGGATCTGAGCTCTCTTTGTCTCTGCATATTCCTATAGACACCAGCTGGAAGGACTGAGGTTGTCCATTACAGTCAACTATTTTGTAATGGGATGACTTATAGCATCAGGGGCAAAGCCCACACTGCCTCCTACACCCAGATTGCAGAACCCCATGGGGGTTCGCCATTTCCCAACATAAATTTTCTTCTGTTCTTTCCCCCATCAATACACTCTTTCATCAAAATCTTTGGAAAGCCAAAACCTTGCACACACCAGTCCCTGTCCCTGTGGCATGGCATCTCAGGAACCTCCTGTGGCCCCTGTACTACTCCATAAAACAATTCCAAGACCAGCAGCAACACTCTGTCAAAGCTTTGTGTCTTCTTCCTGCTTGTCCTGGAAATCTAGAACAGAGAAATACACCTGTGCATCTTCTCCTTTTGCAGATTATTTCTGCCACTGTGGACAACAACAGAATGCTTCTGGACATTGATAACAGCAAGATGACTGCTGATGACTTCCGAATGAAGTGAGTACCTCCCTGTGAACCTTGCCTCTTTTGTGTCACAATTTTATGAGACTCTTGAATGCAGGTGGATGAAGCCCAATCTAAAGTAGTATGATCAAGCCTACACATTGTAACAAAATGAATGTGCAATGCTTTGCTTTCCTTTGGTACAGGTATGAGAATGAGCTGGTCATCCGTCAGACCGTGGAGTCTGACATCAATGGACTGAGAAACCTCCTGGATGGTCTCACTACTACTCGGTCTTCACTGGAATCTGAGCTGGAGTCCTTGAGAGATGAGCTGATTTCTCTGAAGAGAAACCATGAGGAGGTATGATCCAATGATAGATAGCATAGCCAGAGACATAATCCATTGATTCTTCACAGCTCCCACCATCATATATCAAGTCCATTTCACCTTATGCTATGGGACTGGCATTCCTTTGTACCTTGGTACTGCTTTGCCCATAGTCACCAGCACAACAAATGACCTGTGTGTGCTCTTGTGTCTCTCTCTGCATTCCCTGCAGGAAATGAGGCAGCTCCAGTCCCAAACTGGTGGTGATGTGAATGTGGAGGTCAATGCTGCCCCTGGACAAGATTTGACAAAGATCCTGTGTGAGATGAGAGATGAATATGAGCAGATCATTGCAAAGAACCGCAAGGAGGTGGAGCAGTGGTACGAGGTCAAGGTACATAGCACTGCCCAGAGTGGAGTCTACTTTGGTGCCTCTCTCCTGGGAGAGGCTCCCTGGAAATGTGAGTAGTCACTCAGCAAATCTTCTCCCGTGGGGCTCAAAAAGTGTCTCTGGGGTTTAACTCCACAGATCCAAGAAGTCAATCAGCAGGTCACTTCCAGCAGCCAGGACATCCAGACAAGCAGCCACCAGCTCACTGAGCTGAGGCGCGAGATGCAAAACCTGGAGATCGAACTGCAGGCACAGCTCAGCACGGTACATGGGCAGGATTTGTGGGCCCTTCCCTCCTTGGCATGGACAAGGAGCTGTAGAACTCTGCTCCTCAACTCCTGTGTTTGCCTTTCCAGAAAAACTCTCTGGAAAACTCCCTGGCAGAAACCGAATCTCGCTATGGCCGCATGCTGCAACAAATCCAGGCGCAGGTCAACTGCGTTGAGGAGGAGCTGGCCAGCATCCGCTGTGAGATGGAGAGTCAGAGCCAGGAGTACAAGATGCTCCTGGGTATAAAAACCCGCCTGGAGCAGGAGATCCACCAGTACCGAGCACTGCTGCAGGAGGGCCAGCAGGATCTTGTGTATGTTCTCTGTTTGCAAATAAGGGCACAAATTTTATCACAAGCTTTTCTCTCTTGGCACTCACGGAAGACAGAGCAGAATATTTTTCTTGTCTGTAGCTGAAATCTAAGTTCAGCAACTTTTTTTTCATGGCATCTGCATTGAAATGTGTCTATCTAAAACTTCAAAAGCATATCAAACACCAAAGGAAGCACAAAGCAGATTGTTACTGACAGGTTTTGAGTTAATCAGTTCCTCTTGACCTGTTTGTGTGGAGCAAACTCCGTGAGAGGAATCACCGTGCCAAACCAAACTGTAATGAAGTTCCTTCTGTCAGCATACAAACAAGCACAGCTGGACTGTGAGAGTACAAGAATTATACTGCAACAGTCTCTTGCTGTCTCTCCTTTTACAATATTCTAGGAAAATACAGCTGAAGGGATTTAAATGAAAAAAAAAATTATATTTGCAAGATCCAGGAAAAGCTGAGCTGTTGCATGCACTGCACATGATCTCAATATGGATTTGTTGTTCCCTTCATTAAAACTCCTTTCCTTTTACAGATCATGTCAAGGACCTCTCCAAGGAGGAGGTATGTCCTCCCACTCTCACTCTTCTAGTTCCTGCTGTGACAAGGGAGGTAAGAAACATCTTCCAAAGAGCATCCAGACTTAAGGCTTTCACATTTTGTGTTTCATCCCTTTTCCTGTTAATACCAACTTTGTGCTATGGCTTCCACATCTGCAATTGCAGCAGGGATTAAACCATTCACAATCAAAGCTCTTCATTTCAAAGTGGTTTGGCTTCAATTCCAGAGACAGGTTAAGCTCCTTTCCCCTGCTTTTGCTAACAAATGGATATTTAAATAGTGGGTGAGTCTGAAATGTCAGTGATGCAAAGAGACTCTTGGTTCCCCTATCAGAGCAATGGTTTTTTTGTTCTCTCCACAGGGCAGTCAAGAGTGTGTTAAGATACCACCGACGCGTTGGGCTTCCCTGATCCAGTCAGTGCCGTGGGAGCAGCCTGGCCCACAGCCCACACACGCTGTGACCTACCCCACACCCAGATTGCTCTCCAAATGCTAGTAGTGAAATCTAAACTAATAATTACTAGGCTTTTCCAAAAACTATCTACTCCTGTCTTTTCATATTGTCCATCACTGTGATCACTGTGCTTACACACAGGTCTGTGCAGTGCACTTGGTTCTCCACTGAACAACAATCCCTCAAATAAAGCTTTAGCTTTCTGCAATGCAAAGAAAACTCTGTGTCCAGCAGTCTGTTTGGTATATTAATATTCTATTTACATTTAGGTTTAACAAGTCAGATACACAAAGAAATAAAGGTTGCATGAATTATGGCTCCAAAGAAATATGTGAATCCTAAGTCATATGATGACTGGATAAAATCCTGGAGATGAATAAACACATCCACATTAAACTCAAGGGTGACACCTATGGGGAAGAGAAAGGGGTGGGAGAACCCCTTTTTCATAGCATACGTTGCAAGGGGTGTTCAAGTAGTTGATTTGCCAATTCAGCAACTGAAGTGAAAAATCAGGATTAACCTCAAAATTTCATGAAAATTTTGTCAAATCGAAACCACTTTCCTTAGAGTCACTGAACAAGAACTCAATCCTATCCAGGCAGCCCTTTCCCAGCTTCTGGGTGAGAGTTCTGTCTAATCTTGTTCAATTAAAGCAAAGGGTTAGATCAGGAAATGAGTGAAGAATAAGAAAGTTCTACTAACCCAACATTTAGTTGCTGGAATTATTCCTCATGCCATATTGGAAAATCTGAGCTCAGGTCTTTTATCTGAGAGTTCCACATGGAGGAATGTGTTCCCTTATTCCACAGGGTCATTCCCAGCTCCATCCTGTGTAGAGCTCTGAATGGAGAATGTCACGGTGCAGGCAGGGTTCAAACTTTGTTACTAAACCTGTCTCACTTCGTGTACCACACTCAGCCTATTTGGGTTAAATAGAGGAAGAAAAAGGGTGAAATATCTCAGTCATTTCAAACTTAGAAATTTGCATTTCAGTGTTTGGTTTGCAGGGCTGAGGAAGCTGCTGAACAGGGTCAGCCACATAGCAGGGGAGTGACTCCACTGCCGCCCTGTCCCAGACCCTGGGTGGGTCTCAGAGGCTTCATTGTTCCCTGAACACCTCCTAAATCACCGACATTTCTTATCCTGTCATGCAGCTTTACACTTACACTTAGGTTTGCAAAGAGAGTCAGGACAGGTAAAACATCATCGTTTTGGATAACAAGGTATTATTTTAAAATACATCAAACTATTCCATGTTACAAACCAAGATGAATTCTCAGCACAGCAGGAAAGGGATGAGTCAGAGAAACTATTTCCATGGGAAACAAAGGTTTGTAAAGTCAAAGCAGATCTGCCTCTCCTTGGAGTCACAACAGGACTCTCCTGCTCTGTGCAAGTAACAGAGTCCCTTCTGCCTCACGATCCCTTTTACTCCTCTCTCTTATCAACCAGATAATTTTCTTTGCATTGCTGACTTTCCCAAAATCCCTCAGCACTAGCCAGCTATAATGGACTTTGGGATCAAATACCTTCTTTAGGCACAGTTTAACTAGGAAGAATGTCTGTAATCCCAGACAGGAGCCGTTTGTGCTCTAGACTGTCTGTTGGAAACATTTCCGAGTCCCCTGCTTCTCTTCTGCTCTCTTTAAGGTGGGACACGTTTTCAGCGCCAGCATGAGGGAATGTTGTGCTTGAGCCTCATCCTGCTCCAGTGGCATCTCCCACAGCTCCGTACCAGGGACAGGATTTATCTGTAGGTGACAGACAATGTGCCCATCCATTCGGGTCGGCTCCCCGGCATCCTCTGACGGCAATTAAGGAAATAACAAGTAGGATTTGTGACACAAACCGCTCAAAACACTTTCAAAATTAAATTAAAGCCCCAGGTCTGGGACATGGATAGTACAAGGAAAAAACAGATTAATTAATACCAAAATCGGCACGTTTTTATTGTTGTTTCATGCCTTGGAGTCGATGGCTGTGATTAACAGCCGGGCCTGCAGGGGGCCCTCTGTGCTGCTCCCGCTCCCCAAGGCCCCAAATGCCGCGGGTTGTGGCTCAATTCTGGAAATTAATCATCTCCAGATGGATAATACAACATTTTCAGGAGGTTTGATGAAGATAAGAGGGTGAAATGACTGTATGGAGAAGAATTCAAGACAAGACCCAGAATTCAGTGGACTAGGTTCTCCAAGGGGCTTCACTCTGGCTCAGGATTCTGACACACCTGCAGGGTTTAGACCCACAGCAACGCTTCCATTTGCAAGGGCAGCTGCCAGGTATGGACAGGTACAGCAGCCCACTGCTACCCCTGGTGCCTTTGTGCACAGTCCTGCCAGGCTCTGGCACTCCTGGCTACAAGGAAACGGAACCATGGAGGTGAGAAGGCAGATTTCTCTCTCAGCCCACCACTGACTCAAGGAAGGAGAAAAGAAACTCTGACTCACTCTGCCTGTAACAAAAAGCAAGAGGAAAGGAAGATGCTCCTGTGATATTTCTGACATTTACTAGCCCACCACAACCATGAAAAATAGCAGCAGCCAAACTAACTAACTATGATAATTCATGCAGGAAAATCCTTTCTCGCTGTAACAATTCCTGTTAGATTTCACATCATGTAGAACACTTTGGAGTGCTAATCCCAACAAACCTCAGAATTTCTTTAGGTGTTTATGCATTATGGCTGCTGTATCCCTGAAAGTGTTCATAGCCTCGTTGGAGGGGCTTGGATCAACTTGTTCTAGTGGAAGGTGTCCCTGCCTGTGGCAGAGGGTGGAACTGGATGAGCTCTGAGGGCCCTTCCCACCACAAGCATTCCATGATTCCAAGATAAAGGACAAGTGACAGTGAACACGTACTCCCAGGCACACTGGAGCTGACTCCCAGAGCTGTTTTAGTGCTGCCTAAAGAGAGGTTTCTGCATGCTGCAATTACTGCTAATAGCGCAGTTTGGGAGCCCACGCTCCCACAGCTCGGCCAAGCCTGGCTCCAGGGAACACCTTTCCCTGGCACACACCTGTGCTCCCAGCCCTGGCAACCCGCGCAGGGCTGGGATCAAAGGCACCCACAGCCTCAGTAATCAACATTTTCTGACAACATTCCCAATCTTAGTTCAGTTCTTTCCCACAACCTGATGTCAGATTATGAAAAATCACAGCCGTACTCAAAGGTTCACAGCGCTCACACACACACACAAAGATTTTAAACAAACTCAAACAACTCCTTTCTGTTGAAAATGCTGTTAGAAATCATGTCACCAGATTTTATCAGTTATTAAAGCTGAATCCATTAGGAAAGCATGAAAAGGTACTCAGAAAACACTTCAGTCACTTGCTTTCCTGGCAGTGAGCTGCCCAAAACACAGACAGTTGGCACAAACCTCAGTTTTTAATAAAAGGAAGATTTAAAGCTGAATATGGGTGTCAGAGTCTGGTGGAAAACCACAGCTCTTAGTTAAGGTAACAGCCAGGACTGCCCAGGAAGGGACTTGCCTGGTACACGCAAATATGGACAACAGAGTCCTTTTCGAAAGTGGCACAAACTGTCAAAAGTAGAAATCAGAAATCCTCTTTTGTTTTCTTAAAGTTGTGTGACCAGCTAGGGCAGCCAGAACCACGACTCCAAAGGGGTTTCCATGGGCTGAGAGTTGCCATGAGAACCAAGGGTTAAAAATGCCTCCCTGGCAGCAGCTCCACAAACCAGAAGCAGCAGGGCTTGCTCTCATAGAGCAACAGTTGGATTTTCTCACTGAGCTCAAACAGAGATCTTCAGACTCTGAGAATTCCCGTCAAGAAAAACTGAGTATGAAACCACCGGATCAGGAAAGCCCAAATACAAGGATTCACCAGGAGGGTACTAAGAAAAACTGAGTATGAAACCACTGGTAGGATCAGGAAAGCCCAAATACAAGGATCCATCAGGAAGGTTCTAAGAGAGGTTCTTGTTTTCTAATAGACCCAGAACTAATGTTTAAACCAATGTTTAAGGCTTGCACAGTCAAATCTCTGCCCTTACTGGGAGGTGTGGCTTACCCCTATGATCAGAATATATTCTTACAAAACTAGCAAGAGAAATAATAATCTATAAATCTAAAAATACGAGTATGTGCATGTAAATACATAAGCACATAGATATAAATAATAGACATACAAATGTTTTACAGACAGGAACAGAACAAGACAGCTCAGCTCTGTGCTATGAGCCCCATCTAGTCTGTGTCCCTCCCAAGTCTAGGATTTATTTTTGAGCAGGAATTTTCCATGTGGTGTATGGGAAGATCCCTGTGGATAGCCCCAGGGCTCCTCCCTCAGCGAGGATCCCAGCAGCGTGCAGAGGCCATGGCAAGTGTCCAACAGCCCCCGCTCCCCCGAGCCCGGGACAGGTTCAGTCCCTTGAGCTTTGGGAGAGGCCCCTGCGCTGCCTCTGCTGCTGCCTGCAGAAACCTGACTTTTGGAACACATCCTCCTGTCAGTTGGATGTTTGGCTCTCAAATAATAGTTTCCAGCCCAATCGTACCTTGCTGAGATTTACCAGCCAGATAACAGGTTAAAGGAAGTGCGAAAGTAAATCCAGTGAGTTGATCTGCACTCCCTAGGGCTTGGTGCCCCAACTGAGCCTTCCTTCCCACACAGTCTTTAATCTCACATTAAGAAAATCTGGTTTATTTTCCTGTCTCAAGTACTTTACTCCCCAATTTGCTTTATCATTATAGTTCTGGCATGATGGAGGAGTCAGGAGTTTAAAGATAATTATGTTTCTAGGGAAACAGGGACAATAATGAAGCATTTCCACACCACTGCCAGTTTCAAGGATTTGCAAAGTATTTACACAGCTCCCAATTATTTAAGTGCTTGAGTTCTTCAGGAGGATCTTTTATGTATTTTCCTCATACCAATTAGTTCAAATGTTCTATAAATGGCAATCATTGAGAAATTAAATTCTGTTGCCCAATAGATCGCAGCAGCTTGGGCAAGAATCATTCCAGTTCAGCTCTAAATCATTGATCCGTGATTTCTGTCCTGCCATGAACAAACCAGAGCCCTGGACAGAAATGTCTTGTCCTGTCTCTTACTCTCACAATTTCTGTTAACACAGAACCCTTACACAACCTTGTTTCTCACATCTTTTAGTGCAGAAACTGTGCATTCTCTTCACCACAATCCCTCTACTTTGCAAAAATAGTAATTTTGAGCAAATTCCCTGTGTTACTCTGCTCTTCCCAACCCTCTTCTCCAGCCACTCACAGCTGTGTGTGCATGTGCTGGGACCTGCCTCTTCAGCACAGCAACATTCTTGTCTCACAATCTGTTGGCACATTCAGGGAATATATGGCAATGCCAGATTTGTTAGGATTAAAAAAAAAAAAAAAAGATTTATGATGGGCTATTAAAGCCAGACAGCTGAGATTTGTATCTTGGGCAAACCACTGCTGTTACCTTGCTACAAGCTGCAGATCAGAGCTTGTTGTCACTAGTTCTTCCCAGAAGGAAGTTTAAAAGTAAAAATAGAAAATTTTGTGCTTGAATTAAAAAGCTGCAGATATTTCATGCCTCTGATCTTCAAAAGGGGAGAAAAACATCCCCAGCTGTGATCTTAAGAAGGCCTGTGACATGATTGGTTGGGAGGGTGGGCAAAGTTCATATGAGCAAGAGAAGAGATGGAGACTAAAAATATGCACATGAAAAAGCAGCACATTTTCATTGATAGAAGCAAAGACAGAAAGGAAGAAGTACCAGAAGGGACAAACAGTTAAAAATTGCAAAGGTAAAAGCAGAATAAGAAACTGTCTTTGCTCATTCATCCATAGATGCATCCATAGAACTGCAGGCACCAACAAAGTTGATTAAAATGTTCAGCAAGTTCATTAAAGTGTAATTGCATTAGCTACCCCTGGAAGCAAATTCAGCAGGATGTGAAAAGAGAAAAGGATACACCAGTGTCCTCAAGGGCAAGAAAAAAAGGGTTTACAGGTTTACCCTGAAACAATATGAGTGATTTTATAAAGCAGCAGTGACTGGCAAGGCAGAGAAGAGAAAGGTAAAGCAGAACCAGGTCTCAGCCAGGAGCTTGGGTGTGACTGGATGACTTTGCTTGAAAAAATGTGTCTCCCTTCCCCTCTGATAAGGTGCAGATAAGGAAAATTCCCGGTGCTGACCATTCCTTATCAGGGAAAAGCTGACCCTACCATAAATTAGGTGTACAGTACTGAGAGAAAAAGAGAATGCTAGCTACACTGAATGCTAACAGCAGCTTCTTCAGCTTGCCATACTGAAGGCTTTTCCAAGCATTTAAATTAAACATTTAAACATTCTCACCTTAAAGGAGTCCCTACAAAAACAAGCACATGCAACCGTTAAGGTAAAACAGAAATGGAAAGTTAAATTATTTAGAATTAAGTTTTAGCAAAAATGCTGTGTGAGGGATTGATTTGGTACTAGAGTCTTATGCTGTATTTGGTGTTATAAATCAGATTAATCCATTTGACTGTGTGTCCCAAGCCTTTCTTCTCCTGACACTTCCAGCTGTACTTCCAAAGTCCCACTAAGAATTGCAGTTCATTCTTTGGGAGATTCTTCCCTGTAAGCTCATGCAAACCCAACCTGCCTGTAGCACCTGATCAATATTCTGATAGTGCAATATATGGTGATTGCTTCTTTTACTTGAGATATTGCATCCAGAAGCCATCCAGAAGCCTTCCAAATCCCAATTTTCATGAGCTGGATCATAAAATATTATGTAGCATCACATATGCATTTTTTTATTTTGCAAAAACAAAAAATACACCATGTTGAGGTCCTGATATGGGAGTCCAGGGAATGCTGAAGGAGTACCTGGAGGGAGAGATGTTTATCTCCCCTTGCGCCAGGTGATAGATCTCAAAAAGAGCACACTGGTATTTATTCTCCTTTCAGCTTCTTGCTTCCCTGTTCAGTGAAGAAAAGCACATGCACTGATGCTCTTTACACTCTAACCATGGACTTTAATATTCAACAAAAAAATAACTGTTCTCCAGTTGCTTTCTCTCAGCACCTCCTGACATCACTATTTCATCTGTTCACAGCCCTTGGAGCAGTTACTGGCTGGACAGGTTTGTCCCACCCAGGGCTGAACAGGACATTCAGGTCTCCAGAAGGAACTGCTGTGTCCCTGGCAGCAGGAGCGTCCCTGGGCCTGTGAGGAAAGGCTGCACAGCGTTACAGTGCAGGATGGAGAGCTGTGGAAGGCAGAAATCTGTACAGAGAGGAAAGAGCTCCGCTGTGGTGTCCTGAGGCTAAAGCATGGTACATATCCTGTGTGTACCCAGTGATATATTCTGCACCTGAGTCACTGCAGAATTCCTCCTGATACGGCCTCCCCATTACCTGGTGATACAGGTGCCTTGGCCAGCCTCCCATTTGCTGTTTGCTCTTTCCCTCCCTGAATTTGCCCTGCAGTTTGACACCTCTGTACACAGGGAGTGCAGCTCTATTCTGTAACCTGAAACACCTGGAGCATTTTTCATGGGTATAGAAAGGCCTGGCTGCTCCCAAGAGCTGCAAGTGCTGCCAGGCCAGAACTTCCTCTTTCTCCAGAACACTTCTGAGGAGTTCCACAGAGTTTGGAGGGAATGAGAAAGAAAGAGAATGGAAGGAAAGCTCTGAATATGCCCTTGTGTGTTAGGGATGCTCAGGGAGGAGCTCACAGTAATAAAAGCTTTTGAAAAATCCATCTTGGATAATAGAGGACCTGAAAATTTTAGAAATAACATTTTCATGATTCTCAAAGACCAGACAGCTATGTGATTCTGTTTCTTCTCTTTGTTTCTCTCTTTCAGTAGCAATCAAAGGACTCAATATGTAATCAGACACTTGTTTCTGCTCATTCCCCAGGTACTCAGGGATGTCACTGCTTCTCTCTGCTACAGATACAGCTGCGGCTTCTTCAGAAGGATTCTTGTGTCTGTAGAAAACCAGACTCTCAGACACAGCACGTTCTCTGTTAACCCAAACGGAACCCAGAGAAAAGACAGAAAGTGAAAACTTCCTTTCTGAAAGAAGAACTTTTCTCAAGAGAAATGAGGGAAACAGAGGGTGGGAATGTGAAGGTCCACACACATTGTTCACCATTTGGGCTCCTTACAAGTTCTGTTATCAGGCTGAATCACTGTTAAAACAAGGCTTTGTGTGACTCCGCTCTGGCCGCGGCGTTGGCCGCAGTGGGTGCGCTCCTAACCCCTTTGTTTCTATGTAGGTAAACTCTAACCAGGTTTAGGAACGCTCCCCTCGGTAGGGAGACGCCTCCTCCAAATCCCACCTTTTGCTTCAAGCAGCAGCGGTCCGGGGGAGGGGATGTGGAGGTACTGGGGAAGGAAACAGCCCACTCCACAGCCACTGACCAATAAGGGGAACCGCAGTGTTGGCAGAAGGCTTAGGGCTGATAAATTCCATGGGTCTCAGATAACACATTCTGGAGACAACTCCCATTGTCACCGGCATAAAAGCGGTGCGGTGGGGGAGCAGGGCACTCTCCTGCCTCGGGATCACGAACCGCTGAGGTGCAGCTTAGGTTGGGTCCTTGCTCTTCCTCCCCATGGCCAGTTATAGCTTCAGGCAAACCAGCTCCTCCGTGGCGGGGGGGCCCGGCGCCTCCTCCCTCCGGTTCGGTGGCAGCTACAGGGCCCCCAGCATCCACGGGGGATCTGGTGGCAGAGGTGTGTCCGTGTCCTCTGCCAGGTTTGTCTCCTCTGGCCTTGGAGGCGGCCTGGGAGGGGGCTATGGTGGAGGCA
This sequence comes from Pycnonotus jocosus, assembly GCA_013400435.1. Classification (NCBI taxonomy): domain Eukaryota; kingdom Metazoa; phylum Chordata; class Aves; order Passeriformes; family Pycnonotidae; genus Pycnonotus; species Pycnonotus jocosus. Next base: position 559,692 of record VWYP01060581.1, read on the forward strand.
GCTTCAGCAGCAGCTTTAGCTATGGGGGTGGCCTGGGCGGCGATGGCCTCCTCTCGGGAAATGAAAAGGCAACCATGCAAAGCCTGAACGATCGCCTGGCCTCCTACCTGGAGAAAGTGCGTGCGCTCGAAGAGGCAAACACTGACCTTGAAACCAAAATCCGAAACTGGTACCAAAAACAAGGACCAAGCCCAGCTCGGGACTACAGTCCTTATTTCAAGACTATTGAGGACCTTCGGGACAAGGTAGGTGTTAATATTTATCAAAAATCAACTTAGATTTCCACTTACAAAGGAAGCATGAAAACCCAAAAAGTTCCTTAGGGAGCTCCTAGAAAGCATTGCAGGTCATGGGAAGGAGAGGGAGATGAGATGGTGGGGGGATAAAGTCAAAATCAATATGGAATTACCAACTTTTTAAAATGCCAGCCAAAAGGAGGTACAAACCAGTCTGTGGGGGATGCCTGAGTACTGAAGTCTGATAATGTTTGCTTTTAACAAAGCATATGTTAATAGACACACATATATACATGCTGGTCATGTTCACACATATGAGCAGTTAATGTATGTATGACCATATATAAACTGATATCTAATGAGACCCAAGCAGTGACAGCAACCTGCCTGTTTCTGCAGCCTCTCTCTCACCTGCCATAGAGCTTGAAAACCCTCAGAGGCCCAGACACACTGCTTTAACAATGAAAATAAAAATGGGTTTAGAGTAATTTCTTTTTAATGTTTCCCATACTTAACCTTGGAATTAAGTGAACTGAAACATTTGGCATAGGAAAAAAGGAGACAGCAAACATGAAGTAATCAATTCCATATATTAATGTAGGATTTTCCCCAAGAGCCCATGGGTGCCTGATAACAGATTGCTGAGGTGATACACACCCTGCATAACACAGGGAGTAGCTGATTAACTATGTAAATAAATGAAAGAAAACTTGAGGTTTAGTTTTCTGAGTTCAGCCTGGAGTTCATGACCTCTCCCACGCAGGTTTCTTCTCCTTGCTGCAACCCATCCCCATTTGCTCCTGATTTAAAATCTGAGCTCTGCTGATGGCAGAACTGGCAATGTTCCTCCTGCTAGTATCCTTTCCCCTCCTTTCTTGTGCTCCCCTTAGTTAGGGGTGGGAAATCATACAGCTGGTTTGTGGGTGACTTTTTGAGTTTTAGAAGTGGCAGGCATAGAAGACATGCTTTCCAGGTAAAACTGAACAGAGATTCCTTCTAAATAAAATTTAGTTCAGAGGCTTTCATGATGCATTCACAGAATCAAGAAACACTATCCTGGGTATTCTAGGAAATAAAAATGTGATCAGAGATGGTCTCCTAAAGTCCTCTCCCTCTCAGCCAGCATGAAGTTTTGTCTCACTATGGAACTTCTACCTAAAGCCACTTCATACACCAGACAGGAGGATGTGTCCAAAACAGAATCCTGGCAGAAGTATGTGACAAATCCGTGGGACATGTTTGCTGTAGATCCTTCTCTACACCTCTATTTGCTGTAGCTACAGACGAAATAGACTCTTCACTCTTATCTGCACAGCAGGGAAGCTGATAACTGTTGTTTCAGCCTCAGTAATGAGCTCTCATTGTTTGCAGATCCTCGATGCTACCATTGATAACGCCAGGATCGTGCTGCAGATTGACAATGCCAGGCTGGCTGCTGACGACTTCAAAACTAAGTGAGTAATTTTTGAGAGGGAGAAGATCTCATGAGTAGGCAAAAATCCCTGTTGAGCCAAAGGGCAGTGAAACAGGAATGGAATACACCTAAAACCCCTGTATGAATATTGGTTTGATCCTGTGCATGCATTTCACCCCTTCATGTCTTTGCTAAGAGCACCATCTGCACCACTGAAAATTTTGCATAATGTGGAATATGTAGAGAAAGGTTTAATGCTTGATGACATTTGCTACACTATAAATCCTACAAACCCAGATACATTCATGCTGTGCTTCTTGTGGGCTGTGGAACCTGATTAACCTGATTAACAAACCTGGGTTCGTTTTGCTCTTTTAAGGTTTGAGACTGAGCAAGGTCTGCGCATGAGCGTTGAGGCCGACATCAACGGCCTGCGCCGTGTCCTGGATGAGCTGACCCTGTCCAGAGCCGACCTGGAGCTGCAGATTGAAGGATTGAAGGAGGAACTGGCCTATCTAAAGAAGAACCATGAGGAGGTAAACCCCAAGAAACATGTTTGAAAGTGGCACTAGAAAAACAGCCTGTGGAGATGTGGAGTCCCTCAGGATTGCCCTGGGCTCTTCAACAGTGAGGAAAAAATTTCTGTGTAGACTGAGATCCCTCCTGCCAGTATCTCAGGGGAGTCAGTCAGCCTTACCCCTTGAAGAAAGGGCAGGAGGTTCATAATGTTTTCAGTTTACAATTGTACCCTCTTTTGTCTCTTCTGCCATTCCCCACAGGAGCTGAGTGCCCTGAGAGGGCAAGTAGCTGGTCAAGTCAGCGTTGAACTGGACTCTGCTCCAGGCATTGACCTGTCCAAGATCCTGGCAGATATGAGGGACCAGTATGAACACATGGCTGAGAAGAACAGGAAGGATGCTGAGGCCTGGTTCCACAGCAAGGTAAAATCCCTCCATATTGTACAAACACTAACCAAAAAATCCATGAAAGAAACAACTATTAAAACACACAGAAAAATGATGTGACAGCCTTACATCCCCCACATTTCTCACATAGTGTTTTCTCTGTCTCAGACTGAAGAGCTGAACCGTGAGGTTGCAGTTAACACCGAACAACTGCAGAGCAGCAAGTCCGAGGTCACTGACCTGAGACGCACCCTGCAAGGGCTGGAGATCGAGCTGCAGTCCCAGCTCAGCATGGTATGTCAGAATGTGCACTGCCTGACAACCCCCCACTGAAAAGGGCCCATATTTCCCTCCCTGCACAGAGTCCTGCACTGGCAGCAACCTTTCCTGTCTGTGGTTTTCCTGACAGAAAGCGGCGCTGGAAGGCACCTTGGCCGACACGGAAGCGCGTTATGGGGCGCAGCTGGCGCAGATCCAGGGGCTGGTTGGCAGCATTGAGGCGCAGCTGGCTGAGCTCCGAGCTGACATGGAGCGCCAGAACACTGAATACAAGATCCTCATGGATATCAAGACTCGGCTGGAGCAAGAGATCACTACATACCGACAGCTCCTGGAAGGCCAGGAGTCCCAGTAAGAACCTTTTGCTCGGCCTCCTAAGTCTGACCATGTCGTTGTGCTCGTTTGCCACAGCACCTTGGTAAACACAGTTAAATACTCCTGGAGTTCTGCAATTTTAACAAACAAATTTTTTTGGACCATGGTGGAGCTAGAAATGTTACAGTTGCCATTTACATGAAGTGAGATCTCAGAGTTTCAAAACAGGAAGTGGAAATGACAAGCAGCACAGTAGATTAATTGCAACTAACAGTTGAAGTGATCAGCTGCATCATAGTCAGGAAAAGTGGAGTTAATAATGTTTTACAGAATATGAAAATATTACCAAATTCCTGTAAACTCACTGTTACCAGGTAGAGAATTTTACCCAACAGGAATCAGTGTGGGAGGAAATACTGGGAAGAGCAGTGAAGGCAGTCACTGAGTGACTCCCACATGGGAGCACAGCTCAATCTCATCTCACACAGCCTCAAGGAGGAAAAAAATGAGGCAAGACTTGAAAGGTTTTAATTTCCTCTGTTACTTCTTTTCCATAATGTCTTTTCCCAATGCAGTTTAAAAATATATTTCCTACAACAGCTCCCTGTGCTTTGCTGAGAAGGAGCAAAGGGAGATTGGCATCTCTTCCCTGACAGCACACAGTGTACCTGATTGATAGACAATTTGCTTTCATCCATCCTCATCTCACGCAGCATTTGATGTATTAACTCTCCTTTCAATTGTTCTCTTTGTTCCACAGAATGTTTGGCTCCATTTCAGGAACTGCTGGTAAGAACCCTTTCTCTTTCAGAAGTTTTATTTTCTAAAATACACATAACTGGTAGTTGTGTCTGTTCTAGAGACTGGGGTCTGCATAATCTATCACAGAAAAAAATAGTAAGTAACGAATTATGCCTCTGGTTAGAAAGGAACAAATTTCAGCAATTAAAAGATGTTGGATATCAGAAGAACATCTCAGAGTCTGCTACAGTAAAGGCTAAGTAAAGCACAAAACACTTAATCATTTCCCCAGATGAAAGGACATGGGAATTGAAGCTTGCCCAGCTTGGAGGAATTGCAGGAACATGCCAGTAAAACCTGCCTTGAGCTGTTAGAGGTCAGCGGTGTCATAAAAGGCATGAGTCAAACCCAGGTGATGGAGAGGAAAAGTTCTGAGAGAAGGGGAAGAGAGATGAGGCCCAAGCCGAGTTCAGCACCCATCACAGAGTGGTCTGTGTTAGCTGGGCTTAAATAATTGCTGTTCTTTCTCTCCATGTTACTGCAGATAAAAGAGACAAGCACTGAAGGTCCTTCAAAGGTCATCTGCAAACAGTAAAAGCAGACAGCACATGTGGATTGAGAGGGAGAAATCATTCTGAGCTGCTGGAGATGACTGTTGAAGCACAGAAGGTTCTTGGCCACACAAAGTTTAGGCAGATTCATTCACTTAGTGATGCTTAAGATGCAAATTGGGTCAGCTTTGCAATTATTTCTAGGTTTTGCATGTACTGAATTACTGCATCTACTCAAATAAAAATGATACTCTTGCAATCTTTGCTTCTTTAGAGTTATTGTGATATTTCACTGAAGTTTGGCTTTCCTCAGGTAGGAATTAGCCAGCCAGCCTCCCTGAGTGCTCACAGTGTGGGGAGCTTGGGCTCCATCCTGATTCTTGCTGGCTCCTCTTCCTTGCTGGGAGGCAGGGGCTGGGGACACAAGAGTGACCTGGGTTTCTCACTACGATGCTGTGCACTCTGCAGAGCAGGGGCAGTGGGATGGGAAGTGGTTCTGGAGAGCTGCAGGAGCTGGGAGATGTTTCATAGGGTAAAATAAAATACTGGCTCATAGATAATTCCTGCAGGAGCACACGGGGGTGAGCCACAGTTGGGAGAATTCTTCACTTCCATTCCCTGTTCACACGGAGCTTACAAACTTTTAGTACCAATTTCACCCCCCTTACCTCTTGTGCCATTTCAAGTACATTATCCTAGCTGAAATTCCAAGTGGAATCACTTTTAGTTCCAACACCCAGAATCACTGATTTTATTTCCTACCATGTCTCCCCAAACTGACAGCCAAGGAAACTTTTCAGAGATTGTGCTAAAAGCAAACCATGGTTCCACCCTAACCAGCCCTTCCCAGCTTCTGCTGTTACCAGAGGCACAGTTTGCTCCACAGCTGGGGGGAATGAAAACAGGGATATGCTGAGACTGAAAGTATCCCAACACTGCTCTCTCCCAGAGTGGATCAGTTTGCAGTCTGTGTTTCACGGAGACACCATAAAATCCTTCAGCATTTCTCTCCTTGGCCCTGGGGAATATCCATGATCCCTTATTCACAACTAGATGTTCACAATAGACTAATGGAGTGTTCACATGGCTTGGAGCACCCCAAGGCTCTGGACCTCCTCTTTCAAGGTGGGGCAATCCTCCTCAATCCAGAGTTGCTGGTGCTTGGGTTTGGTTCAGCAGTGACTCAGGTGACCTGTCAACATCAGCTGTCACTACTGACAACCCCAGCTTAGCCTCTGGAATAAAGTATGGTGGCATTAAGCAGTGGCTTCACTTTGACAGGGGAAAACTGACAGGAGAGAAGAATGCTCAAAAAAAGTAAGACTCAGAGAAAGGGACAAGATGGGGCAAACGGGGGAAAGATGGGCAGAATCAAAGGGAACAGTGGCCCAAGAGGCACACAGGGTACAGGGGATCCTTCAGGAGCTCACTCATTTCTGTGGGGTTCACTTCTGGAAGAGCCAGGAGAAGAAGATCTCGTGCATTCAGTACAGGCAGTTGCTGAGTGCAGAAACATTAACACGTTTTGTACCAAACTTATTCCCTACAACACCAAGACCTGGAAACCTCCATACATGAAAGAACAAACAGCTCCAGGTTTGTTTACTAATCTTAACAAATCCCATTCCCTGAGTGCAATTTCTTGTGACATAACCAGTCAGGGTGAGAGTTCACTGTTGCATATTTCTGGTGTTGTACAGCTGCAAATGTGCAAGTCTGACAATAAATTCTCATGCTCCAAGAATGCAAGCTATAAAAATCCTGAATTCTTGTTTTTTTAGCTTAGTTTTAATTTTATTTTAAATTTTATTTTCTTTTATAATTTTATTGATTTTGTCCTGTATCTGTAAGGCAATGAAGGATTTTTGGTTAAATATTTCATATAAATCACTCAGACACTATAATTTTAGAGTCTAGTTCAGGAAAAAAAGTATTTTCTAAAGGTATGTCATGTCTCCTCTGAGTGATGGCTTTATCACTCATAGAGTGATCACTGAGATGACAAACAAGCTGCTGCTTGACTGGAACTTGCTGTCCTGAGAGGAGGGGCTGGAGTGTGTCAGCTCCGTTAATCCCACTGCAGAGATAACAAAAGAGTTTGTGCAGCACAGACATGTCAGGGAATGTCTTCCAAGAAAGCTCTGTGGAAGATGACAAACCAAGGAGCTCAGGTACCACAGGTACAATGCTGAGACTGTGCAAAGGATGAGTCTGTGTGTCAAGACATTGGATAAGGAATCTCTGAGCAAAGGTAGAGAGAAGAATAAAGGCATCAGCTTGAAAGAGCCCTTTGCTTTTTTAACTTCTGCAGGTGATTGGCTTCTATTTCCTTGTACAGCCTGTAAGAAGAAAATGCTGTAGAAATCATTGTCTAAATTATGTTATGATCTGTATTGACTGCTTGATTTATTTTGTTTCCCAATGGTAAATACTCAACAGAAAGAAACAGCTTTTATTTGCTACCTTTTTGTAAGCGTTCATCTGATACTGGTCCAGCGTGATGCCTCGGGCACGTTAGAAAGCAGCAAAGTGTGTTTCACCATTGACCTTCCAAAGGAGTTATCACACCTGACTGAAAGAAGACTCAATGAAAACTCCCCAAAGTTTCCTACTAAATTTTGTGGTGTTTTGTTGCTTGGGTTTTTTTAATGGAATATGATTTGCTTATTGTGGGCTCTCTTGGTTTAACAGCCCCTGGCAGTGCATGCACTTCAGGGCATTGACATTACAGGGGCCTTTAAGACAATTTTTTATCTTCAGGAGGGCTTGTCTGAGCTTGTTTCCTGAGCCACCAACCCTTGGAGACACGGGGATCTGGCAAGGTACACAGACCATTATAATCTGCCCAGCAGCAAAACTGAAGGGCTGTGGCAAAAGGCCATGTTCAGTTTGAAACATGTTTCCAGGGTGGTGAACACCCACCCGTGTGTTCTGTTCAGCCTGGAGTGAGTGGCCGTGCCCAGAGCCAGCCTGTGAGGGCACACCACAGCTGGACTTTGCCATTTCTTCCCTCTCAAGTGCACATCTCTGAGTGAAAATGCTGTGCACTCTCTGCACCTGCATTAACATCTCAGCTGGAAATGTCAGAAACCCCCTTGGTTTATTCCAACAACTCCTGTGAGCCTTGGGTTATCTGAAATCCCCATCCTGAGTCCTAAGCTCAGTTTCTGTACTGTTAAAGACTGTGCTAAAAACAATGTTCTTCTTATGATGTTTTGAGCAAACATATCAGTTTTCTTCCTTAAGCTTTATTTGAGGTCCCTGTGTTGTGCAGAGAACAGGGGGCTCTGCAGATTCCGCACTCCCCACACATCCCACACCCAGCAAGGCACATGGGCAGCTGGTGCTTCCTCACACATCTCCCAAATCTGCCTTCCCGGGGCTGTGCAGGGCGAGCAGGGCTGGATGACTGAATCCCCAAATTTCACTGGCAATTTATTAGCTCTGTAACGTATTTGTGTTTCAGACTCCTGCTTTAAATGGAGGATTAAGGTGACTCCTCTGAGTGTTTCTCAAGCCTTATTTTCAAATACTGCTCTATTTCCTGGTGCACATTGGCATTAAACACATGTATTGCTATCAGAACACTGTTATCTTAAATCCATCCTCTTTACATTTTCCAAAGTAACAGGATCTTAGTCCTCCCACATTTACTCTTTTAACTGAGTTGTTTCAATCTGTGTTACCTTACTAGACTATTTTATAACAATTAATAAATTTACTGTTCCCACTCTCCCTTGCACACCAATGGATGCTGATTGTTCCTCACACAATGCCATAAATAGATGCTTTTTTTGTACTAAAAGTTCAGACTCTAAATTTTAAATATTAGTTCCGAGAAAAAAAAATCAAGAATAAGAACATTCCTAATTCAAATCCAAAATTTTAAACGGAAAAAAATGCAGCTAGAAAAGAAGGAATAACAGTGAGATGAAGAGATGACTGTACATTTTTCAACGAAAGGAGAATTTTACTTAAACCTCTTTTTTAGAAAAAGTTGGTTTTCTGAAGGTAGCCATGGTGAGTATTGTAAATAGCCAAGTGGGTGGGGCTGCACTCACTTTGTTTTTCCATTCTTAAATGTCAGAGAAGTAAACTCCAAGTTTCAGAACTATAGCCTGAAGAAAAAACATCATCTGATTCATGCCTTTTGTTTAATTAAAAAAGAAACCCCAAGCCCAAGCCCCTGCGATGTGCTGCCAGCACTGCTTGTCAGGAATGTCATCATAGTTGGCCTCACCTCTAGGGAGGAGGAATTTTGGAGGGAGGGCTGCAGTGGGGTTTGTCTCCCAACACCTCATCATGAGGATATAAAAGAGGCACCAGGGCAGTCAAGGCACAGGCTGTCTTCTCTTGCCAGGCTGCATAACTGACCTTTGCTCCTTCTTGTGCTTCAGCCATGGCCACTTCCTTCATCAGCTCTTCCTCCACCTGCGGGGCTGGCTTTGGGGGTGCTGGGGGCAGCAGCTGTCGCCTGTCCTCGGTGCGCACCGGAGGCAGCTACCGGGCCCCGAGCATCCACGGTGGCTCCGGCGGCCGGGGCATCTCCGTCTCCTCAGCCAGGTACGTCTCCTCTGCAGGAGGAGGCTACGGCTTTGGGGGAGGCTATGGAGGAGGCTTTGGAGGGGGGGCAGCCTGTGGCTTTGGAGGGGGCTCTGGCTTTGGAGGGGGCTCTGGCTTTGGAGGGGGCTCTGGCTTTGGAGGCGGTGCTGGCTTCGGTGGAGGATTTGACCTTGGTGGTGGCTTTGGTGGCGGCGATGGCCTCCTCTCTGGCAATGAGAAGATAACCATGCAGAACCTGAATGACCGGCTGGCTTCGTACCTGGACAAGGTACGAGCCCTGGAAGAGGCCAATTCAGATTTAGAGGTGAAAATCCGAGACTGGTACCAGAAACAAGCTCCCACCAGCCCCGCCCGTGACTACAGCAATTATTACAAGATAATTGAAGATCTCCGAGACAAGGTATGACATCCATATATAGAGGAGTTATAAGAAGGCAAGACAATTATGGAACTGCATGTTCCATGTCTTTAAAAAAAGATTGAATCATTGCAAAAGAAGTAGTGAATTCCTCATCTCAAATACATTGAGGTCCTGAGCATTCTAGCAGAAAAGAGTAGCCTCTTCTCAATTTAAACACCAAATATCTTATGCTGACAACGTGATGTTTGTTGAAATTAACATGATTGCAGTAAAAATTGGTAAAATGTGTTTAGAATTATCAATATATTTATTCAGGAACCAAATAGTAAAGAATGTGACAAGTAGGCCTCAAAGGCTGGAAAGATAATTCTCCTGGCTACAGATAAGATCAGGTGTTGTACAAACATATTTCTCTATTATGGTTCTAATCCATGTTGCACAGGGTATCACAGCCTTCTGATTTGCTCATGGAATGTGGATCAGAGATTTTACCATTATTCATGGGAACCTTTCTCTGTGTTTCTTAATTGCCAGATCCTTGCTGCCACCATTGACAATTCCCGGGTCATTTTGGAGATTGACAATGCCAGGCTGGCTGCCGACGACTTTAGACTGAAGTAAGTTCACCTGGAGCACATTTGTCTTCACTCTGCTTGTCTTCACTCTTGTTTGTCTTCGCTCTCTCAAAACAGTTTTTTCTTCAGTAACTTCAGATGCAAAACACCCTGGCAAGCAGAATCCATTGATGAAGGACCAATTCAGAGTATAAACCTGACAGAACACAGCATTCTGATCACTGAGCTGTGATCCGAACACAATCAGTTATAGCCCATGTCTTCATTCTTTTTTTTTTTTGATACTCAAATATCTTTACTAGCCTGAATCACAGAGGAAAGAAGGCAGGAATAGGTGGGATTTTCACTTAGAATTAACTGAGTGGCAGGAAGAGATTGCTGTGGGGCTGCAGAAGTTCTCTGCTGGAGTCTGAAATTTAGAGTAGGGTGGGGCTTTTCCAGCTCCCAGGCTCAGCAGTACATCAGATGATAAAGGTCCATGTGCAGCTGCCTTCCCTGCAGCAATGCACCTGCAGGTTTCTATTTTCCCTCCTGTATCCCGGGCAGCCCTGGCCCATCTGTGCTTTCCTACACACCAAATCTGGGCAGACACTGCAAAACTCCTGTCCTGTGTGACAATGTTTCTATTGATGCTGATAGTCATCATTAGGTTCTGCAAGGTGAAATGTCATGTCCTCCTCAGGAATAAAATCATACAGCATTGTCTGTGCTTCTTTATGCCATAGCTGGATACTGGAAAAAAACAGCTTTATTGCTTTTAGACTTCAAAATCTGTGTGTTTTCATCTACAGTCCACTGTTCCTCCTACATGTGATCATTTTATAGCTCTACCAAATACCGACATGTTCCAATGCTTGTTTCTTTTTTGAACTGCAGGTATGAGAATGAGCTCTTCCTGCGCCAGAGCGTGGAGTCTGACATCAACGGGCTGCGCCGAGTCCTGGATGAGCTGACCCTGTCCAGAGCTGACCTGGAGATGCAGATTGAGACACTGAAAGAGGAGCTGGCTTATCTGAAGAAGAACCACGAAGAGGTGAGAGTCCTGACAGTGCAGGGAGGAGATAACTCCTCTGTGGAATTCATCTCATAAATGAAATGTACATGTAAATACGTGTGTCCTGTGTGAGTACACAGAGAGTAGGGAAGTTGGTGCAACGAGAGAGAAAATGTGATAAATGTTTTATGTGTGTTCCATCTGTGATACTTGATAGCACAGGTACTTGTGTACCACAGCAGGGATTGCTGGGGGCAGGAGCAGTGTGAGAGGAGACAGTCTGATCTTCCTGTGTCCTCTGCCTTCTACCCATGCAGGAAATGAAAGAGTACTCGAACCAGCTGAGTGGAACAGTCAATGTGGAAATGGATGCTGCTCCTGGCATCGATCTGACCAGAGTTCTTGCTGAGATGAGAGAACAATATGAAGCTCTGGCTGAGAAGAACCGTAAGGATGCTGAGGCCTGGTTCTTCACTCAGGTACGGTCACGCCAATGAACAGCACAGCAATGCACTGCCTCAGCATTACTGCCTTGGCAGGTCCCTACCTCCCTTTCTCAAAATGATTGATTTTTTATACATTTGTATGTGACTTTACTGTTGTCTTCCATTTCAGACTGATGAGCTGAACCGTGAAGTTGCCACCCACACCCAGCAGATACAGAGCGGCAAGTCAGAGATCACGGAACTGCGCCGCACCCTGCAGGGCCTGGAGATCGATCTCCAGTCGCAGCTCAGCATGGTACGGAGCTGCCCCGAGCACACCACAAGGCACTGCCTCACACTGTCCCCTTCCTCACTTGCTGTCTCACCTCTCCTCCACTCCCCCTCCGTGGGACAAACTTCATTTTAACCTGTTCTGACATTATTGCTCTTTAGAAAGCTGGGCTGGAGGCCAACCTGCGGGACACAGAAGCCCGATACTGCGCGCAGCTGGCTCAGATCCAGGTCGTCATCACCAGCGTGGAAGAGCAGCTGAGCGAGCTCCGCTGCGAGATGGAGCGCCAGAACCAGGAGTACAAAATGCTCATGGACATCAAGAGTCGCCTGGAGCAGGAGATCGCCACCTACCGCCACCTGCTGGAGGGCCAGGACTCACAGTATGTCACTCTGTCCCAGTCCTGATGAGCAGATAAGGGTAACAACACACTCCGGAGCGGGAGCTGTGGCTGCCAGGCTGACCCCGGAGTGCTCAGTCGTGCCCGGCACACGCAGCCCCTGGAGCACTGGCAAAGCAGGCGCCCGGCAAAGTCCCTGGTGCTGCCATGCTTCAAGCTAAATCTGTACATCAGGGATATGGAGGATTTGAAAATATAAATGCCACCATTTTGACCATGATGAATTACAAAAGGCACCAGATCCCATATATATCTCTCACTTAATCCTCTGGTTGCACTGGAGTCTTCAGCCTGAGACAACCTATAAAAACCTGCTCCCAGTATTTCTTTAACTCCTGGTTTTCTCTATTTGTGCATAGAGGTGAAAATACTCATCCTCACACACCAATATCCCAGCTAGAAAAGAGTCTGGAACAGACTCCAGCTTACTTCAGTAAAATCTACATTTTCATGCTCATTTCTCATATCTGACCTATACATGGAATTACTTTTGATTTCTGAGGAGAATCAGCTCTTTATATAGTTTCTAGAAGGGGCATTCTGAGGAGAGGAGCAGTATAAGGAGACACAAGGAACTGGTCTGACTGCTGTTCCCATTCACTCTCAAGTACATAAGGGTGGATTTCAAAGCTGAAAGCACCTTAACACCACCTCAACACCACCTCTAGTAACAACACACTTCAGAACCAGCCACTGAGAGCAGCCATGTGAAATCCTGGCTGTCCACACAAATCCCTAAATGGTTTGATGGTTTCAGGGGACAGGCACAGCAATGGTCATTAATCAAATATCTCTTTTCTACAGGTTGTCAGGACTGAACCCCAAGGATGGTAAGAAACATTTTTATTTAGTGAGGGGGTGAAATGAACAGGCGAAATAAACCTTTTAGGCTTGGATTTCCTTTTACGGTAGTAAGATTCCATTCGCCCCACAATGAGCACGTTCTGTGTCACGTAGAGACAAAAATATAATAGTTTCATTTATGTGCATTTTTGAAACCAGTAGATTTCCAAAACAATTGCATGAACTGCTCTTGGGATTCTAAAATACCCAAATCTCCCAAAGATTCCCAAATTCCTCTGCTGATTCACATAACATACAAGATACTTCCAAATCCATATCCTAAGGTTTTCTAGATGAAGACCAGGAGGAAAAGTGGATAAGATGTAAAGGCAGTTCTGCCTTTGATATGTGAAAGATCTTGTGAGAAAACAAACACAAACTTTTTTCATCGTTCAGCTCCTCAGGGTCTTGGCAGGGCTTTATTGGTTTTTTGTTCCCTATTTAATTTTTTTATTCCCCCTACAACAGCATTTGGGAGAAGTCGTTCTGGCATTGAAGATGATGGAAAATCTGGTTCTACCCGTGACAGGAGATTCTAATAAAGAAATTAGACTGTGGACCAGTTGCAGCCTCCATATTGGCTGATGCTGAGGAAAAGAGCCTTTCACTTCCCCAAATCACCAGAATATATCCAAGAATGTCTTTCCTTAGATTTGCTCTGCCTTTGTACATGAACATTGGCTCGCTGGCTCGGAGATGCCAAGCCTGTTTTCTGCTGGTGCTCTATTGTATCCCAACAATAAAGTTTCTGTTCTGCTTCTGCAAATAAATCCAGTCTAATGGTGTTTTTTGGAGCCATTGTGGCTCCTGCCACACACAGCCCACAGGCCCTCCCAGCATGGGCTGCTAAAGCCCATCCAGGGGATACTCTGGGAATAACAACAGCAATAACATTAATAACTTTTAAAATAGTAATAAAGATGGTGATGAATGGACAAATAAAGTTCCATTAGATTCTGCCAGCCATCTGGAGCTGGTATCAGTTAAAAACAGAGAAGATAACATAAAAAATCATTAATACCCTTGTTCTCAATTCCAAAGGCACAACGGGGCTGCAATTCATGCACAAATAAAATGCATCTCTGAGAAAAATGCATATAATTTTGTTCCTGCACTGCCTGCAGAACCAAGGCAAATTCCTTCAGCTCCTAAGGAAGCAGCAGGCAAAGTCCAGGTGAAAGGAATTGCTCAGAGTTTGCTACAACTGGTTTGGTTTTCATCCATCGGGAAGAACATCCCCAGCCCATGCCACTGCTGTGCCTGCTGTTCTGGCCACACCACCTTCTCCCAGCTATAAATCCCCCACCAGTGGAACTGAAGAGATGCTGATAAACCTTGGAGAGCCTGGTGAATCCCAGAAGCACACAAAGCAGTTATCTAAGCGCTGTACTTTGCTCACATAACGTGTTTGGAAAAGGCATCCTTAGCCCCATCACTAGACGTGCAATCCACATTATAGTATCTGCAATAATATTAGATGGAATTACATATTTTATTTTCCTTCCAAGCTCCTTAGAGACATTATTTCTGTGTCTTCTATTTTCTGACATTTAAGAAAAAGAAATATACACTGCTGGCATCACCAGTCTGGCCATGAGATCATTGATGCTGCTGGTGAGAAATGCATTCCCAGTGGCATTCCCACTGGAAGGAGTTTGGAAGAGGTTCTGGCAAACTGCAGCAAAGCAACATCACAATCCACTAGAGAGGAAAATCAAAAGGTATAAATGACATTTTTTCCTTATCCAAAACCTAGGTGACTGTTGCTTGTATAACTCAAACAGCAAGAGAGGGAATTCCTACAGCCACAGGCAGCTGTCCATCCATTTGTATTCCAGAATGAGGAGTTGAATCAATCAGTGATTGCTGCAGGACATTGACCTGTACAATGTAGTTGTCAAAATATTCTGCCTGTATTTAAACTGCAGCTAGAAATTCATGTCAGTTTGCTTGCCATGTTCCAATTCAGTAACACAAGCATCATTCCCAGATGAAGCAAGCTGGGGCTGAGGAGCAGCACCCATTTCTCAGGGAGCAGAGCAGTCCCCATCCAAGGGTGCCATCTGCTGACAACAGTTTGTTTCCTTACTCCAAGTGTCACTTCCATTTTCCATTCTGAATTAAAGAGGTGACTGGACTGAAATTCAGCATTGCAGCCCGATAAAGAGATGTGTCAGATTTTGAAGTAAAGTTGTTTGGTCTTTTTCATCGATCCTCAACGTGTGTGGATCAAAACTGTGAGGCATCTTTTCCAGCTTGGAAAGGCCGAGCTTCAGGGCAAGCACTTTCCATGTCCCAGATCACCTGTACTTTGAATTAATTGCAAGAGAAAATATAGTTCTGGTTTTCGTGATGTGGCAATTCCATGATATTCTCAGGACTGAGGCTCTGTGGTCTCTCACATTGGCAGCCTCACTGCCAGGTAGGGTGGGAATGCCATGGAGTAATTTCAGGTGAAACAGAGGATTCATTTTATTTCACATTCTATTCTGTACGTCCACGTGTAATTCCATCTCTGTGTGATAGTTCACAGACACCAGCTTGCTAAAGTGAAAATTCAACCTGAAATTGATCTCTGGTGAGATCTGCAGGATATCATTAGTTCTATTATAATTTGGAAGTTTTTCCAAGTTAGGGCCTCAGTTTTTGTCTGATGCTTCAAGCTCATTCCCCCCACCCCACCCCCAGCAGCAGGGCTGACCCCAGACTGCAGCTATGGATAGTGACTGTAACCAGAATATTTGGGGAGGGCCAAACCTTGTACTCACTGGAAAACCCTATTTTCAGTGATTTCTTTCCCCAAATAGTTAGAAATGACAGCATTTTTACAGAAGGAAGTGTCTGAGGAAGGAAGAGGAGCATGTGTTTAATGTAAAGGGAGCTAGGGAACAAGAAAGGAGCAGGTGTTGAGCAGAGCTGAGCTCGAGCCGCAAGGAGGAGCCCGAATCCTGCTCCGTCAGGAATGAGGTACCAGGGAAGCTGGAGTGCAACAATTCCTTATTGCTGCAGCATTCCAAATGAAACAAACAGGGAAAAACACGTCCCTTCCTGTTTCTCTCAGGACCGTGTAACTCTGCTCCATGCGGTCTCCCTCACTAGTCAGGATGCACAGCAGGGCCAGGGCAGACCCTGGGGAAGGGGTTTAGCCTTCACTTAGCTAAGGAAACCAGCTGCAGCATTTCTGGGAGAGCCATTGCCCACAGAGCTTCCTGCGTCTTCCCAAATCTTCCTCCTCTATCTCATCCCTCAGCTATGGACTAGAACAGGACAAGGCAAACTCACTAAACTCAGCAGTTGCCACGAGACCACTCCCCAATCTATGCCCCTTACCAGCATGAGGAATAGGACAACCTGCAACAGCCACACTGCACCTTTCCCTGTTGGATGGATACAGCTTGACAGAAAGTTACTGAAACTTTTGAGAAAGACTATTCCTGCATGGTTGCCAGGTCAATTTTTAGGGCTGGTAGCTTTAAACAATCACTTGAATCTTTTGAGCCCTGTTACAAACTCACAGTGTAAATATTTTCTATAGCTAAGATATATCTTAACAGTATTAATGCTGGGAACAGCAAGAAATCTTTGTATTGCTGCCTATTGAGGCAAGACCACTGAAATAGGACTGCACCTTAAATCATGAGAAAATCAGTATAAAAGTACCTAATTCTCATGTATTTCCCCTGGAAATAGGCAGCTGAAGGGAAGAGTTGGGCACTAGTGACTCTGGACTGGAGTTTTTTTCGTTTAGAAGCTGAATGACTTCATAGAAGCCTCAGGTCTCCCACAGGCTGAAGCTGTTTGGTCACTAAGCTGTTTGATGGCTGATAGGACACACTGCATTTGAGAATCCACAGGTTTGAGGATCCACGGGCTGCTGTAATTCTACAGCCTGAGAATTACCACAGAAAGTATCTGCATCCCTGCCCCGGCTTCCCATTTATTCCTTCAAGAGCAGGAAAACATAACATACTAACTACAGGGTTAGAGAGAAGTCTGAGGCAGAGTTGATCCTGTTCCACACCTACGGATTTTGGCCACACCTCACTATTATCATATGAAAAGAGAGAAAAAAAAAAAACCCAAACAAGCGAAAGGAAAGCAGCCCGGTATGTAGCTGATTCCAAACAACAACAGTGTGCAGGCTCATAAATGCTTCAGAATTGACCAAGAGGAAGCACGTTTCGTGATGACACAATCTTGTTGCTGTAGTCATTCATCGAAGGGAAACTCCCACAGGAAAAGGCATAAAGCTGCTCAGGGAAGGCGAAGAGGCTGCTCAGTGCTAGGCAGCCAAACCTGGGGTTCGATTCACACAGAGCTAAGCATGAGCACCAGCCAAGGCCCTTTCCAGTTTTTTTCTGGGTCCCTCAGGGGTAGTTCAGGGTGTGGTTTGGCCCAGCAAGGAACTTCTTACAGAGCGTCAAGTGCAGATGGTGCTGCCAGCAGCACACATGCCTCCTTCTCCTCTGCCAGACCCTTCTGGCTGGCTGCAGGAGGGGCACCCTGGGGAGGCTTCAGCGAGCACTATGGGGAAAGCATCTTCCTGGGTGGGAATGAGAAACAGACTATGCAGAACCTGAATGAGCGCTTGGCTGCCTACCTGGACAAGGTCCGAGCCTTAGAAGCAGCCAACGCTCAGCTGGAGAGCTGCATCCTAGAGTGGCACAGGACAAAGTCTCATGGAAAGAGGCATGACTTCAACCAGTACGAGCAAAACGTCACTGACATGCAAAGACAGGTAAGTCAGAGCTGGGACTGTGTCATTCTGTGCTCTTCTAAGGAATCGGGGTTCTCCTTCATGCTGATGGCTTTCCTTTAAAGAAGTTAAATAAAACCTTTGAAATGTTAGAATTCCTCAGGAAGGTAGTTCAGGACCTGGGCATAAACATTCTTTGTGTTCCCAAAGAGGAGACTGGGCACAAGAAAGGCTGGAAGGGGGCAAGGGGGATTATGCAGAGACTGGTAGAATAAAGGGATTCATGTGCTGCCAAGTGTTCCTTTCTGTACTGAAACTGGGGTTTGAGTAACTGTGGCTGGGAGAACTTGGTCTTTTTGACTGCACAGGTCTTGAGCAAATTACAAAGCAGGAGGAGTGCAGAGCCTGCCCCTCTCCTGCCGCTGTCTCCAGACAGACTGGGGCATTCCAGCTCTTTGATTCCTGCGGTAGCAGACAATGAAACTACAGGAGTTTTGGGACCAATGAGCTTATGTAATCAGATGGAAAAATACTTCATTGTAATTAAGAAAATAGCAATGACAAATTCCTTGTGGATGTTTTCACTATAATTAAAAGGAGAATTTCTGGTTCCTGCCAGTAGTTAATATTAATGTTCAACAGTAACTCTTTCAATCTCCCAAACTCACGTGTCTTCAAATTTAAGCATAATATTAATCTGTATTCATAATGAACATCCTTAGCACTGTAACCATCTGTGTGACTAATCAGTGTAATTAACTTTACATACCCATATGGGGCAAAACCCAAAGCTCTTCCAAAACCAATGCTGTCATTTGCCCTCCGCTTTTTATTATACAATTACTTGGCATTCTCAAGATCCTGAGAAATCCTTTTTTAAAAGGCTTGGAAATGGTATTAATTCACATCTTTGCTGGAGCTAAGGACTTAATCAAACTCCGTGCTCACAGCTAAAAGTGTTGCCTCCAGGCAGTAGATGAGGTGCTCGGACCACAGCCTGTGTATGGAGAGCCAAAACTGTCATCACCCATTTCTGTTTTAAGGATAAAGAAAGGTCACTGTCCCCAGACCTGGCACTTGGGCACTTTCCTTTTTAACAGAAAGAGAAATAAGAACTTGTTCATCAAGAACATATATGTGTTCAGGTTGATCTGGAATTAGTAAATCAGAAAGACTTAGGAAGACAGTAAGCATAAAACCATGATGCTGTCTGGGATAGAGCCCTCACTTTTGAATAGGTTGTACCCAAACTACTTATTCTTAACACTCACTCCTTATGCAGCTGTCCCTGGCCACAGACGCCTAGAGGCTGGTGGCTGTCCTGGATGTGGAAGGAAAGGCCAGGAAAGGATCATTTACAGGTGACAATTCAGTGATTGAACCCAGAATTTTTACTTTCTCTATAAAATATTGCAATTAGCAGCATGTCTGCCAGTAAAATGAGTGAAAATACAGCATCTAATTATTAACCATAATTAAATTAATTAAATGTTAATTTAAAAGATGAAACTTATTTAGCACCTAAAATAAAATTTAGACTACATTTAGGGTCCTATATCCAATAATCCAGAATGTCTATGATGTGCTGCCTGTCTGAACTTGGAGGCATATAATCATTTGGGTCCTACATTTTTAACCACACTCTCCTGGATACCAGAATACATCAAGTTTTGGGAAAAGCCTTGCTTCAGCCTGACTCCATCCTAACCCAGACACACAATGAAATAACACCTGTTCTTCAGGTAACTGTCTCATTCAAACACCTTGTGCCACTAAATAACCAAAGTGACCTACAGAGTATTCCAGGAGATGGGACAAAGGACATGAGACATGAGAGGTAAAGCCAGTGTAGGAACCCTTCTTGTAAAATCCCTGTCTTGAGAAGGAATTGGAGTGTATTTCCTATACAATAATGTGTGAGTTCTTAACGAAGCTGACAGTTTGCAGACTGGTACTAGAGACACAGCCACGTTCATGATGGATGCAGCAAGGAATTCCATGTCACTGTTAAGAGCTAACTGGCACATGTGAGATCCCTTGCTGGCTGCACAGTGACTGAGGCCGCACAGCAGTGGACAAAGCACTGACCATTGCTCAGAATCACACAGCAATTCTGTACCTGGCACAAAGCTGAAGAACTCAAGTTGTTCTCCAGTTGTCTTGTACATTCTACAAGGCTGGATTCGAGAACTGTCTCTTCTCTGCCACCAAATTCCAGGCAGCCACACATTCAGGATATTGTTATAGTTCTTGAGCTGGCCATGATTGTGTCCCAGGGCAGGATCCGAGGTGCAGGTGCGCTGCTAATTGCGCAGGAATGCACAGTCTGTTAGCAGATTAGTTAAGCATTCCACAGCACCTTCTTCTTCACTACAGAGGTGAACCTTTGACACTTCAGGAGAATTTTGTCATTTCCTTGTTTCTTTGTAATTCATTGAGGTGTGGGTAATTTACTCCAAGGTGTTAAGAGCTCTGTAAATTACTTCAGTACAGCCACAGTGCCCCTTGGTTTGCTCTGTGGATGCTGGGGGAAGGTAGCTGGTGGGATGGTGACCACACTTCTCTTTCCTCTGTGTTAGAAAAGGACACAATGCCCTGCATTTATGATTTGCTGATAATAATATATGAGTTCCTGTTGAAGTTCTTTCAAAGATTTGGCACAGAAAACTGAACTTTTCGCATTCAGATTTATAGTTAAAAACTATTCCATTTTATCAGGGATACATGAGCTTTTCCAGTGCGTGCTGAGTGCACCAAAGGAATGAGATTGTGCTTCATCCTACAGCTTTTAGGGCAATTTTCAAATACTAAAGCAAAATCAAACACCTGAATCAATCACTCCATGCTGCTGGTCGATTCAGAGCAGCTATAGGTGCATAACTGAATGGACCACAACAACCAGATGCCAGTGGTATTGTGCATGTAACTCCAGGCTGAAGCCTGTGGTGGGTTGAAGGTCCTGCCAGTGAGTGAGTGGCTGCCACCACCACTGCTGTGCACCACAACACCAGCTCAGCAGAGTGTTCCTGCACAGGCTACTTTTTAGCATAGTATTAACTCCAGTATTTTGATTGCATTCAGACACAGCTTAATGGTTCTTACTGAAATTTGCCCTAAAGATGCCCAAGGCAGCTTTGTCAGCAATGCTGAACAGGATCAGAATCCGGTCTCAAAACCAGAGGAACTGTTACTCTATAACAGACCATGAAGTTTGTGTAATGAAATTCATATCCTCTACCTAGCCAGGAATAAGATGATGCCTTCTTGTTCATATCCTCAAAAAAAGTAAGAAAAAGAATAAAGTAAGATTACAGACAAAAATTGCAAAACACCTATGTCAATCAGGAAACTGAACTGCTTTTATTCCTATGGTCTCCTTAGCATGGGAATTCCACTATTTAGATGCTTCCTATGAGCAGCAAAGAGGCTAAACCAGCATAGATTATTTACTGTCACCCCATAGCAATACCAACTCTCCTGCTGGATTCTCTGTTTTCCAGATTGAGGATAGCAAGATCACCAATGCCAGCATCCTTTTACAAATCGATAATGCTAACATGGCAACTGAAGACTTCAGGCTCAAGTAAGCTCTTCTTTGGTTTCCTCATTAGTTTTTGAAGAGGATTAAACAAAACATTATTTTTTCTTGCTAATCTAATAGGGAAGTGATTTTACTGAGGTTTTCTGTTGATACTGGATGATTAAAAAAAATGTAGAACAAGCGAAAAAAACCCGAAAAGGATGTAAAACCCACAAACGATTGCTGAAGAACCTTGAGTCACCCTGTTTATGATACTTAGTGCAGGTCCTGACTAGCAGGTTTGACAGCAGACACTTGATACTTGTGACAAAAGGCACTTAAAACTGTCATCTGGGATTACAAATTATCCCCTCTAAGCACTGCACTTCCTAGTCCAGCCCAAATCTATTTCCTGGATTTAGCACCTCTTCTGTCCAGCTCCACAGGGAACACCTGTCCTTGTGTAGCTTCTGCTTTGGAGTCCCGTACATTGTGCACAGTAACTGAGCTGGTGCATCACTGGCTCTCAGCACACTTTGATTTTCAGTACATTGAAAGTGAGTTCTCAGATCAACTAAAAAGACAAAATGTTTCTACAGAACACTTTCAGGCAGGTCTTTCCAGAGGAAAGGATTTGACACTTCTGTAAGTAAGACTTCTTAGGAATCAGGGAGATTTGTCTTATTTTTAGCAGTTGGTGATCAGCTATGAAAAAATATCTCAGATTTTGGTAATATTGTGACAAGCTTGGAAACCCTGAGCACTGCCAGCCTTTCATTATCAGTCAGTAGTGTCACAAAAGGAACCAATGGAACTACTTTGAGGGATGGGACTCAGACTGAATTTATTGAGTGAATGGAGAAGCACTAATAGAGCCCACAAAACATGGAGTAACAGGAGAGATGCTGAGGAGCAAAAGTGCTTCACATGCCCAGGGGAATCACAGCAGCATCTCCATGCCTTTGGCTCACTACAGACACTGCAAGAGGTTAGAGAGGAATGTTAGTAACTGGCTTCCATCACATTTTTTCTTGTTTTTCTGAAAGACTCAAAAGTGACCATTTTGGAAAAACTACAGCAATTCAGTGCTTGCTGATACTGTTTTTAGAGAATTGTATTCTCAAAGCTTTCACAACCTGGTGAATGCTAACATGCAAAAAGGGAGGTTAAAAAAAGAAATTTTATTTCCTACCATAATGGGAGAAAAGAAAGTGAAATACAAAACTAATAAAACTAATTTTATTGTTAAGACTACTCAAAAATATTTAAATAACATATGTTGGAAACAGAATTTGTTTCTTTGGTTGTTTGTTCTCTCTAGTTCCCTACATACACTAAGCAAGTCTACTTCTCCTTATACAAGAGCCTGAATCGGGCAGTTCTCAACATGCACATTGTGTCTCCTCTTTCCTCATAAAGATATGAAGCCGAGAAGTGTCGCAGGCAGGGAGTGCAGCTGGATGTGGAGAACCTGCGGAAGGAGCTCGACGGCATGACCATCATTACCACAGATCTGGAAATGGAAATTGAAGGTTTGAGAGAAGAGCACATCCTCAGGAGGAAAGACCATGAGGAGGTAGAAAAAGTTCTACTTGGTAAAATCCTATCACACAAATCTTTACTACCATGTAATTAACTGAGTAAGACCCGCAATCTGTAAGTGGGATTGATGATTCAGGACCTAATCCTGTTTCTGAGGCAGCCAATGAGAGTCAGGTGAGGCAAAAAGTCTGTGTCTGCTTTACCAATTACACTGGGGTTTCAGAGAGAACAGATTGCTGGAGTCTCTCCCACCCATCTGTCATATACAGCTAATAATAACTGACATATTGGACAGAAATGTTCTCAGAAAGACTTAGATATAAATACACAAAGTGCTGCTGGGTTTTAGTCATCACAGGCTTTTTCCTCAGTTCTGAATATATAATTTCCCATCTCACAGAAGCATGGAGGGGGGATGAGGGTCTAAACTTAAGTTAACCCCCTAAACTTCAGCAGGGTCACCCAGAACAGGCAGACCTGAGCAAAACAGATCTCAAATTCTTGAAGGATCAAAATTAAAAAGAATGGTTGGTTAAATCAGGCAAAATTACTCATTCTTGCAAAATCCTAAGCACAGTAATTAGATAATTCTCAAAAGCCACACAGCTCTGAATTCATCAGAGCTATACTCAGTGCTCTGTGTTATTCCCACATTTATAATTCCACTGCTTGAAATATGCTGGTTTCGCTTGATCTGGTCTTGTTTGCAGTTATTACCTAACACTGGACTAAACGTCCTGCTCAGTGTCTGTGGGTTATTAAAGCAGAGAGAATAAAACACAGGGGTTGCACAGTGGTAGGTGCAGCTGCCTTTGGCTGACCCCCTTTCAGCCCAGGAGAGTTCTTGGACACAGGAGACCAGCAGAGCCATCCCTGTGTCCAGCTGATCTGCATTCTGTGATGTCATCCCCCAAAAGGCTCCTTTGCCTGGGCGCTTTGAAAATGGTACCAAGCACAGAAGGTTGTGCTACACTGAAAGGAATGTTGATCTACCTGCCCAACTGGTCCTGTAATTATGTTGTTTACACAGTAATTATATGCTTTAATCCAATTATTCCTTTAACAATTACATAGAACCTTTACATTACTCTCCTGTAAACTTAGTTATAGTTCCATAAATATTAACATAAAGGGTAGAAAGATGAAATTACTGTTAGATTTTCATCAAGGTTTTGGGCTTCTAATAGATAAATAAATAAAAAATGTCAGTGCTTCTTCATTGAGTCCATTTCGACCAGAAACATTCTATGAAAAGATCTTCTTGCGTGTTTTTTATTGAGTTGTGCCACAGAAGCAACTATGTCACTGGTTTAAGTCACATCAGAGTATTATCAATATATAAATTTTTCAAATAATGTTAACCTAATGTATATATAACAATTATCCCCCGATCTCTCTGGGATTCTGTGGCTCTCTGAAAACTTTCTACATACATAAACGAGTTTGCTTGTTCCCTCTGCTAATACATGAACAGGATATGGAAGCCAATCGCTCCTCACAAGACTTCAAAGTCAATGTAAAAGTAAACGCGGCCCCTCCTCCAGACTTAGGCAAGATTCTGGCAGAAATAAGAGAAGATTATGAAGCCATAATTGAAAAGAATCGTCAAAGCCTGGACAACTGGTACAGGGAACAGGTAACAGCTATTCCCTGCTCATTTCCAAGCCTCCTTTGCCTGTACCTGCCTGACCAGAGTCTGTGAGCTTTTCTCTTCCTTCTGCTCCACAGAGTGCAGCAATGTCCCTGGCAGCATCCCCTAATCCCGAGCAGATCCAGCACAACGAGAACGAGATCAAGGAGCTAAGGAGAACTTTACAGTCCCTGGACATTGAGCTGCAAGCACAGATTAGCAAGGTATCTGCTGCAGACATCTTGGGCTGCTCACTCACTCCATATATTCTCAGAAGTTGTCATGGACCAATTCTCCATTTAAATCCACAGCCTAGCATAACTTTATTTAAAGTTGTTAAAGTATGAGGGAAAGTGGAATTCAGATCATGCTCGACTTTGCCAAAATATGCAAAATAGATTCAGCAACCATCACCAAGAAGTGAAAAATTTATGTCTCTTCTTATGACAAAATATGAGGAGAAGTAGAGAAGGGATAGCTGACTCCAGGTCTAGAAAGAAAACGTGTCCAGAAGACAGACAGTACCACAAAGAATGCAAAGTTCATATTTACAAGCCCTGGTATCAAGTGTGAAATACACAAACTGAAAAATATTGGTGGGGAACATTCACAAATATTACATAGCTCTTACAGAGGTTAAAGCTCACATCCCAGGGACCTGGAGACTTTGGAGCAATTCTGGACAGTTCATGCAGAACAGACAGGACAGACAGCAATTTCAGGAGCAGGGCTTTGAGCAGAACGGATATGGCAGGGATAAATGATTCAGTTCTGCCTCTCATGCACACATGGCACAGCTTTGTGGTTCTGCTGCCTTCACAAGAATAGTTATGCAAATGCATAAGTGTTTAAATTACCACAGCCTTAATTTTGCAATCTTCTAGCTAGAGACCAAATTTGCTGGTATTTCTGTGTTGTATCTACCACATAAATAATAATCATGGTCTTGGTATTATCTGCCCCATCAGAAACACATGCTGGAAGACACCTTGGCTGACACTCGGAATTACTACGCTGCTGCACTTCAAAACATGCAGCAGATAATTTCTAGGTGTGAAGAAGAGCTGAGCCAGGTTCGCCATGACATGAAGCAGCAAAATAACCAATATAAGGTTCTTCTTGGAATCAAAACACGCCTGGAAAAGGAAATCTCCACGTACCGCCTGCTGCTGGAAGGGAATGCTGATGGGTAAGGCAGAGCTGCCCCAACTGGAACAGATGAGAGTCCTCATATTTGGATTATTTATTTGTTTGTTTGTTTATGCTTAATCAAAGCTTGAGAGTCCCATACTACATCAAGGGTTGGTATTTTAATGTGATGGATCATAATAAAAAGCCAGAGACACTTTGAGTACAGAGACACTGGTATCCATGTAATTTGGATTACCTAAAGTAATATAACTTTTTATTAAAAAAAGAATAAAATTCTCCACTCCCATAGCACGGCCATCTCAGCATAGGAGAACACTGGCCTCATATTTATTGTCTCATCTGATTTGTATGAAGTCAAAAAAGGAACATCAGCAGCCTTTAGAACTGCAACTCAGGCAGGCAGGACAGAGTGGCCCCAAATGTGAGGGTATTTGTCAGAGGCAAAATTAGGATCAACCTCAGCCACTCCAAATACACAAGAACCAATGCACCTGTCCCTGGAAGCAGTAGTGAATGTGCCCTGAGATGGTTTCCAGTGAGTGTATCTACCAGAGGGAAAACTCACATGGTATAAAAGCATCATTCTTTTTCTTTTCTTTTTTTTTTTTTTTTTTTTTTTTTTTTTATTTTTATTTTTATCTCATTGTGGGATGAGATCTCCTTAGAAACAGGAAGAAGGGGATGAAAAACTTCTTGAAATCAGTGTAACATTATTTTCTCTCTATCTCATTATCTTCACAGGATAGCAAGAAAATCTGAAACTAAAGGTAAAAGTTCCTTACTTTGTTCTCTGTAGTGACTCTTAATTACTGTCATTTCCAATCAAATTTTATTCAGGGCAATTTTAACCTCAGCCGAGCAAACTGTGGAAGGTGTGCATGGCTCACTCAGGCCTTTGAGAAGCATTTCAGAGGTTCCTGGCTGCTGTGAAGGGCTCACTGCAGAGCCTACTGGGCTGTGCCCACTCATGGGCTGCCTGAGCCCCAGCCCTGTCAGTCACACACATGGCCACAGCTCAGGCTCCAGACTAAAGCTTTCCTGGAATGTGAGGAGCCAAGGAGACTCCACTGGGTGACTAAAACAGCGTTAGGGCTTGAGAGCAAACTGAAAATCTGCATGTCTGGAAACTCTTATTCTGGCATGGGCATGACCTGCAGACATCCAGGATAATCTGCTGTATTTGCATTGGCTGGGCTGTCCCTGTGTTATTCATTTGCCCTGACCTGGACCAGACCCAGGCAGCACATTTCACACAGAGCAATAACAAATATTGACTTGAAGGAAGACATGTAGAGAAAACTTTGTTGAGGAGGCAGCAGGGAAGTGAGGCTTTCCCTGCATCACCTTGTCTCAGCATTGCTCCTTGGCTAATTAAACTTTCTTTTCTTTCAGAACACTCTGAGCTGAGCAACCGAAAGCTCAAAGCCATTGTCCACGACAGTGTGAATGGGGAGGTGGTGTCCTCCACCATCAACGAGCTCCCCCCACAAGTGTGAAGGAAAGCTCTGCCAACCAGCAGCTTTCCCAGCAGCAGCTCCCACGGCCCCTGTGGGAACAGTGCCGTGGGCTGGCTCCCCGTGTGTCAAACAGCGATCCTGTAGCCAACGCGCTTCTCAAATGATCTGCAGCCTAACACTGCAAAGTGCCACACAGAGCTGGGTATAGCTGACATTGGTAGTTTAAAGAGCTTTTAGTCACCAAAATGCTGAAGAAAAGCTGTTGAATTAAAGCAACTGGCTGAGCTAGTGACAGATGTATTGTGCACATCTCCCCAGGGCAGGAATATCCATCTGGGATTCAGTTATCGCTCTGCAAATTAGCTATAATTTAAGGGGAATAATCTCTCAACTTTTTTCCTGGTCTTATGCCTCTCATCACATACCTCACTGCAGCCAATAAATTTTTATCCATTATTTGTTCTGGTCCTTGGAATATCTGATTTTGCTTTCCCTTACATATGCCCAGTCCACTGTGGCAGTGTCACTGACATGGCTCAGGACAGCCAAAGCCTCATTGTTTCAGGAGGGACAATACTGAAGAACACAAAAAAAAGAAAAGAGGAGACACAATTTACAATTGACATTTATGTGGGCAAAACTATTCAACTTCCCTATATACAACATATCAATGTCACCATTTAAAACAGCATTATGAGTAGGAGAGTTGCAAAGTCATTTTACTAAAAATAGTCCCCCAGAAATATTTCTTTATTCTTCAGTTTGAGAGAAATTTTCTAGCACTGTCTTTACATGCTTTCCCTCAGAGCCTGTACGTACTTTTCCAGACACTCGTAAGTCATTTTCCAGACACTCATTCTTTCTTGATGACCCAGCTAATTCAAAAAACCAGTTATTTGGTCTTAAATTAATGTTCACTGTCTCTGTTGAAGGGTTCTGCAGTCAGGCCAGACTGGTGTTTACGGTGCATGCTAACATCAGGGAGACCTGTCAGCCTTAGCCAGACTCAGGCTTCCTCCCTTTCTCAGCTCAGCCCAATGCCCGAGTCAGCAGCAGACTGACACCAATAGAGCTAAACAAAGATAAAATCTGGGCAAGGAAAAGAGAAATACCATTAGGATGTTTAGATGAGGAAGAGTGTAAGGCAGAAGGAAGAGAGACCAAATGGAACATAATGAGCGTGTCAGGGATTTGCATTCCAAAGTCACAGTCTGCGTGTCCAGGGCAGTCTCTCATTCATGAGCGGCATTGTCATCATGTGCCGTCATCCCCACACACCAGGGACTCTCACAAAAGGGCTCTTGTTACCTGCCTTGCTTTGAAACAGGGCTCACAAAGGGGAAATCTCAAAGGAAATGCAGATTCAACTGAACAAAGTCCACTTCTGTGATACAGTGTTCTGCTACTGGCATGTTCCAACCAGTTCCTGATCCCCCTTTGCCCCCTGCACCCCAACTCTCCACCCTTGTTGCACAAAGAGATCTCAAAAGCATTGGATGGATTACCTAATGGTTTCTTTAAACTGGGTAAAACTTGTAATACAGGATTAGTAACTCCTGGCTAATTAAGAGTGTCCTTCCTTATGGTTTACCAGATTTAACAAGGCAGACCTGGTGTTTGCAGCATCTGGACAAAATGTGCCCAGGTCTTCTTGAACAATTTTCTGTGTTATTTAAAAATATGTTCATGTATCAGATTTATATAGCAGAGCCACATTGCTGTGACACAAATAATTATAAAAACTTCTAAGTAGCCCCTTATTTCTACATCAAAGGAAAGTATGTGCTTTGTGCTGCGTTATTGTGCTGAACTACAAGAAAGAGAGAAAGGAGAAGGAAAAGCAAATAGTTGAAGTGCCTTATGGAACACACCTGTCCTTATTTCACGTTCCTGAGCAATGCTCTGGCTTTACTCTGCCCTGGTGTCCCCTCGTGCAGAGGTGAGATGCGTTCCCCCTGCCTTGTGTCATGCTCTCAGCTGTGGTCTGAGAGGTGCTGGATAAGAGGCAGGAGAATTCCTGTTCTCCTCTGCTGAAGGGCAGCAGAATTCCCACTCCACTCCACCACTCTGATGATTTTTAACCTTCCCTTACACCTGTGCTGTTGCAGTCTGTACAGGTCAGACCAGTACGGCTCACAGCACCATCCAACAGCTCACTCCGTTATTGTCACCATCGTGCACTGACGACTCCAACAGAGCCATTCAAGTGTCTTTTACTAAGTGGAGTAAACAAATTAGTCCTTAAACTTACTAATAGGTGTTGCACCACATTCTGTTTGTTTCTGGAAAAAATTGCTTATTTCTGGAGACTCTTTCACAGCTTCAGAATGCTCTGTACAACTGCAGATCTCCTTTGTGTTGAACAATTCGTGACACTGTCACCAGCCGTGTGTGCCCTGTATCTGGTGGTTACTCATTACCTCTGAATTTGTGCTCTGGTAGATAAGCTATGCATTCCTAAATGTATTTAGGGTGGGTCTGCACCCTAAATAATAAATAATGATGCTAATACTTACCACTTGCATGCACTGTTAACATCGCATTCTCACACCACGCTGAGAGATGAAGTTAGGGAGATAATGAGTGGGGGCAGTATCATCATTCCCATTTTATTGCCTGAGAAATTGGAAAAAGAGATGACATAACTCGCTCAAGGCTGCAAAGAAAGTCACTGAGAGCCACTAAATTAGAATCCATCACTTCACAGCTTCTACTTAGCCCAGCTATTAGATAATACAACTTCCTGAAGAGCCATTTCCCACTCACAGCAATCCTGATGGCTCAGAAGAGATAATGCCCTTGATTCATTCCAAGTGTTTATGGCTGGTCAGGACCCTGCTGATATACTCTGATGATGTTTTTCAATGTACCCGTGCCAACAGCCCGACTGAAATGAGTCCTGTACAGAGCCCTGTGCTGGCAGCTCCAGCAGCTTTGTAGTATTTGGGAGACTTTAAGAGCACAGGTGGTGCTGCTTCTGACTGCAGAGCAGTGACTTGAAGGGAAGGAAATATTCAGGACTGTGATGATTTATGGCTTGAAAAGTGACTTTGTTAGTTCATTGTATTGCAACTGATTGAACTCTGCCAGCTCAAATTTGTTCTCCTTCAGTATTCCATACACACAGAAGTGTCATTTCAACACCAAGAAAGTGACGGACCCAGGCACAAAGAAAGTGCAATTTGAAAAATATGAAGTATCATTAAAAAGAGCACCCTCCAAGTTAATAAATTCTACTTCCCATAAATGGAAAAGGATAGCAAAAAACATGAGCAGGAGAGAACAGCATTTCTCAGTCTGAGTGAATGATGCAACAATACTTCTGCAAACCAACAAGATACAGGAACTGAGCCTATAAAAGGAGGCTGAAACCATCAGCGTTCAGAACCGGCTCCTTGCAGTTTCACCTGCCATTTAAGGCAGTCCTGCACAGAATAATCCTCAGCATGATTTCCAAGAGCCTTGACTGCACTCCAGCCTGGGCATGAGTCACAGCTCATTTCACTTGTAGAAATGTTAAAACTTATTAAGGTGTATTACAATAGGCAGCTTTGGTAAGTGAAGTGTTGATCCCCTGGAAGAAGTGTGCGATGAGGTAATGCAGTCATGGTTTGTGCTATTAATCACACATTCTTTTGGGGAGCTGGCCCGACACTGCTGGGGTTCAGCCTTATTTATCAACAGCCACATCTGTAGAATGAGAATTTTTGCTTTCTGCCTTCCTGGTTAATGTGGATGCAAAATTAACAAAGTCATTTCAGAAAGAGAAGAAAAGAAATCTTGCCTTTATAGCACTGCTAAACCCACAGGTTCTATGTATTATTGAAGCAGAGAGAATAGGTAGAAGAGCCGGTAAAACATTTCACAATGTCCACACCCTGACCTATAAAGGTTTCTAAAGTTTTGCTAGGAGATGCCTGTTCCTGTGTATGAATCATTTAGAAAAAGGACGAATCTATAAACAGGGAAGCAAGGAAAGAATATTGGTGGAGAGGCTGCACCCCCTGTCCCCCTATGTCCTGCATTATACCACAAAATCATCTTTATTGACTCTACCTGGACGTTTGGCTGGGTGAAATACCAACTAAAGTTTTACCATCCATTGTTTCCTCATCATTCCTCCCTCTGTAAAATTTCTGATTCTTTTCAAGCTGTACTTTTATGATATCTTTAACTGCGTGACTATACTGAAATGACCTACTTGAGTCCCTGGCCTGGGACTGGCACAAACCAATTGTCTGCAAAAATATTCCATGAAACAGAAGTGTCAATGTCGGACAGTCTGGAGTGTCCCTATAGCAGGAGCTCCCAGTGTGAGACATGACCTAATGGTGAGGCAGGTGCAGGGCTGCTTCTTCTGGACATGTTAATTTGCTTTTTGAATGTCTGAATATGCATCAGAACCTTAAAGGCATAAAATCATAACACCAGCTGTGGTAAAGACACCTTCAATAACTATACAGACTTTGGGGGTAAATTTTTTGGCTTTCCAATGTCCTAAGGACAAGTCCAAAGGAGTCAATGTGATGGGCTATAATTAGGCTCTATAGAAAGCAACAAAAATGAGGAATATAATTTGGAAAAATGTATTTCAATTAAGAGGCATAATTAGATGGAGCAGGCAGGGAAATGGAGAAACAAACAGGCTGAAGTTGCTACAAACTACAGTTCTTCCTTGGAACAGAAGTTAAAGGTGTGCTGCCTTTAGAGAATTATCAGCTTTGGCTCAGCTCTGCACCCCCAAACCAACATATGAGAAAACAAAACATCAAATGCATCAAACAAAAAATTGTGAGTGACTCTTGCCAGAACAATTTCAAAGCAGAAAACCTGTAACATTGCTGCAAGCAGACAGAAATTGTGATTGTAAAGTTACCTGTGCAGGAAAGAGAACACATTCTTATATCTTATTAATGAGAAAAATTACTAATTTTTAAAGCCATTCCAGCACCCAGGCTCTGCTTCCAAGTTAATCTCACAAGAGAGTCTCAAAACATTCTGAGAATGTATCTTCTGCTCCAGTACAGAACAAAATCCTTAAAAACATAACCAAAGAAACCTTTTCTTTAATGTCTACAGCCTATCACTGCATAAAAATTGAGATACTCAAGCATCAGTCATAGAAAAGGCTTAATTCAAAAAGATAATGAACACTCCCTGTCCTGAAAGACTCAGGTGTCAGAATTTGGAAAGATAGCCCATTCTTCTTTCTGTTGCTTCCAAACCCACTCAATACACAGCATTGAACTCCTTAATTATGGTTGGTGGCTCTGAAGAGAAATATTTCTCGAAACGTTTAGCCACAAGAACGATGTAACTAAATTTCCTGCGGAAGCAGGGCCAGGAAAGTGCATAATATGAGAAATTTTGTTATGTAAGCCGTAAGTTTTATTCCGTCGCTCAAGTTCCGCACGGATTCTCCCGCGGTGCTCCGCACGGGGAGGGCTGGAGGCAGCTCCGTTCCGAAGGCCGGTGGTGGCCTCTAGTGACAACCAGGTAGATCCGCATGGAGCCTGGTGCCTGTCCCTGCTCCTGCCGCTCCTCCGGGGCTCCTGCGGCTGGGGAACAACTTCTAACTGGAAATTTCTGCTGCAGTATTTGTGCGATGAACGTTACTAACAGTGCCAGACTTCCTCCAGGGGATCATGGAGACGGATTTTCGGCCTGTTTCCTTTGTTTCTTTGGTATCTGCTTTTCTGACACAGATCTTGCTGCTGGGAGGGTATTTTGGGTTCCAAGCAGCCCATAGCTTGCTCCTGGTTTTACAAATCCGGGGTGTGGGGATGCCCTGGGATCGCTGGGATGAACTGAAAGGATGATATTTCAGAACAGTCCCCAAACAAGAAGCTGCAGCTGTGCCTCTGCCCAGGCACCTCCTGGCATTATGAGTGCAATTTTACCCTGGAGAAAAATCGAGGTTTTTCTTCTGATTTGGGGGCTTGAAGTGTGACACAACTGAGATCCCCAGAAGTACAAGAACTTTTTTTGAAAGTTAGCAAAAAAGTCTACACAGATATGAACAAATGCAATACAATGTGTTTGTACATATCTTTTATCGTGTATGATCAGTGTGTACCTATATTTGCACAGGGCCATGAAAATTGTATCTGCCTCCTGAATCACAGAAATACACAACATTTTTCATGGATACTGAACTACTCCATCATTATGGAACTGAGAGAGTTTGTAGGCTGAAATTCTCCCCAGTTCACTGGTTTTCTAATTCCCCTGACACATCAGTTGCACAATGTTTTTCCAAGGGAGAAAGATCTGCCAGCACTCCTGTGTTAGAGCTGATCTTAATGGCACTTTTGGGGAAGAAAAAAGAGAATGTTCGTTTGTGTGGCCTGGAGCTGTTTTTGTTGGCACTGAGATCTGATTCTGTTTGAGGAGAGCAGCTGAGACAGGAAAGGCAGCTCCTGACTTTCATTTTCCACCTGTGGCTGGGGAGGGATGGAACCCACACACTGCCTCACGCACCTCTCTAAGTGCCATAAATATGCAAAGTAATGTTTTAACTTACCCCTCTGGTCAAAGCTCCAAGCAGAAAGAAATACGGTGCAGTGGTTTGATGACTGAGATATTTTCATTACACAAAAGATAAAAAGGAGAGGGAAATGATGGGGAAAAAATACGTGATGCAGACAGTGTAAGATCTTGAGCTGCAAATGTTCAGGGCTTAGGTGAATCCAGCTGAGTTGGTGACATCATCCAGAACTTTCTCTCCTCTGATCCCATTCAGCAAAGCACAAAACACCCTGCTTTGCTCTTTGGAGAGAGCAGGCTTCATGGACATCGGCATTAACAGGAGGTGCAAAGGTAGTTAAGAAGGAGGGGAATGTCTCAGATCTAGAAATACTGAATACTGGAATAAGGCTGGAACACTGAACATGGAATGCATCTCTCTTGAATGCACTTTGCACAGCGATATCCTTTCAGGACTGTAGTGTAGATCTTTCAGAATCAAACTTATGGTGCTAAACCCAAACACACAGGGACCAACAAAAGGGTGTTGGATTTCACTCCTACAATGGATCATCCCTACAGACTGAACTAAAAGATTTTGCTTGATTTCAGTCTCTATGTCAGCCAAAAAAAAAAAGCATCTGTTCCACCTAAAGGCAGCAAAAATGCAGACCCACAGCTGGGTGTGTCTTTTTTCCTTGAACTCTCCAGACTGGTTGCCCATGGCTGGTTAGCGCAGGTGAGTCAGATGGAATGGCATCCACATTATCAGAGCCCTGCAGAACTTATCTCCATGGCTCTCTAATGCACATTAAACTTCTGTTACACAGGTGACATTTCTTCCTGAAATCAAACAATTCATTAGTGTTGCCATAAATGTTTTACTATGTCTATAGGCAATCCACTCTGATCAAGCACGTCACTGAAGGAAATGCTACCTGTGAACCCACAGACTGTCCTCTACAGCTCCCACAGCTGAGTCTGGAGCTGAAACTGCTCTGCTGAGCTAAAGCACCAGCAAACTGTTACAGCATTTCTTAAATGCTGACCAAAACTGCAGTACTGGACAACAGATTTTTAGGTTGCCCAACATCTATTTAGATAACTTACAACCAATTAAAAAAAAATTAAAAAAGGCAGCCCATGTTCTTGCAGATAATTCGTGGGCATAGTCCAGGGGTGGAGGATGCCGAGGCCACTCCCAAGTGATGCCTTTAGGAGCCCCTCACCCTCCCCTCACTGCCATGGCTGCAGCTTCAGGGCTCCCTCTGGCAGTTTCCAGTGATTGATGCAACCAGTCAAGACACATTTAATGGAAAAAAAATTACTGAACCAAAACCAGGAGCAAACCTCACCTCTGATATGAATCTATCCTGATCCTAGCAAGTATTCTTGCAAATATTCTGGCTTTTAGGGGAGGATAGAAGCATATATAAAATGATAAGACCAGAGAAATTCTCAGTAAGCAATTGAGGGACAAGAATAAAAAGAACACTAAGAAAATTCAGCCTTGTATCTTTACACATTGGATTTGCCACTGCCACTGCTCCTTGCTTCTTCTTGCATGCATCTTGGATGCTTCTGCTGAATAGTCTAGAGGAAAATAATTTCTGGAGGTTCAGCTTCAACAAAGGCAGCAGAGCCATAACACAAGGCAAATGTCTGACCTAAGCCTGATGCTTGCCTTAATTCAATAATTGACTTCTATTTTCATTTGCTCACTAAATGAAAAAATAGAACCTCCAAATTATGTTTAGAAAAAAATATTACCAGGGTAACATGGGAAGTAATTTTAATACTGAGAAGACAAAGCATAAAGTTTTGTCCTTAAATAGACTGCCACACAATCCTGCAGAGATTTAGGCAGTGAGACACAGAGCCAAGGGATGTAAGAGTAAGAGGATCTCTTCTGCACTCCTCTTACAGTCTAAAAGTGTAGACTGTGCTCAACTAAAATGAGGAACTCTTACTCAGCCTGAATAGTTTCAATGGACAAAAGAGAACCCACCCTGAGTCTCTGTAATGACACACCAAATGTCATGGCCAATGCACTTTGGTTTCACATCTCATAAAGGTTTTTTTATTACAAGTTACACCCAAAGAAGTTCAAGGTCCAAAGACACTCCACAGCATCCTCCTAGAAAAAAAATCCTTCCCTGCACACTGATTGCTTTGGTTTGGAAGCTGTATTTCCAAAACAGCCAAGTACAACAGTTTAACTCTCTGCCTTGAGCCGAGACCAGTTAGAATAACCCCTAGCAGAGAAACTTAAAAACTTGGCAGTACTGATTCCCTAATATATTGGATATTCCCTAATACCCAACTATTCTGGGTTGGGTGCTGTCAGAAAGCTGAAGGTGCCTCCAATACACAGTTGAAGGCCTCCAAAGCCCTGTGTCTCATCAGTTTCCTTGCCCCAAGGTGGGAGATCAGTACATACAGCAGCTGCTGTCACTAACACAAGCCATGTGTGTTCATTGTTCTACCTGACAACATCAGTAACATACATAAGAACTGTCAGTGCAATGCTTCAGGAGCTGCACCTCCACACTATCCCAACACACATCTGCCACCTGCTCTCCTGCAGCACTAACAACCCCTCAGCAATCAGGTTCTTCCCTTGCTTTACAAATTCTCCATGCATTTTCTGCATCAAATGTACAGCACAGTCAGCCCAGGAGCCTCCTCCACACGATCAGCAGTAGGATTGTTGAGTCTCTTCATGCCATGGAAAGGCAGCTGGTTTCCTGTTAATGACCACAGTCCCTGGGTTGGGGACAGACGGCACAGCATGGCACTTGTTAGCTGGTGGTCTCTGATGAGGCAGGAGGGAAATTTGTTTTGCTTCAACTTCAGCCACACAGGAGGGCTGGAGACTCGTTCTGCTGGAAGCTGGAACTCAACACTTCTTGCAGCTCTATGGGCTTCAGCATCTCAAATGTGAAACACAGTGGGCTGTGAAGGTTTCCAATATTCTCATTCCTCCTACCTCACTTAAATACAAAGAAATACCCTTCCCACTCAGTCTCAGCTGTACTGAAAGCTCAAATTCCACTTGCGAGGGTTTTCTAATACCAGACGAATGCATATTCAATGCAAGTTGATGGCAACAGCCTCCAATCTTCACTGGCAGTGCAGATGTTGGTTTGTGCTTACTATGCATTGAATTCACATGGTAGTACAGCTGCCTCCTTTCTAATAATTTATACACTGTTCTAGACTGTCCTGAGGCCCAAGTTATTGCTTACTCAATAGAAATATAAATATTTTAGGTCTCTTGTCACATACAGGCAACTCTCATTTTAAATTCATGCACTGCACAGGGGGCTAAGAACTTGCTCATTTGTTCCAAAGGGCTACAGAGAGGATTGGCTCAGGTACAAGGTTATAAATGATTCAAGAGATCATTTTTTTTAATCTGTTATACAAAATAACAAAGCAAGCAAACTACCCAGGGAGTGTTCCTCAAACACAGACGAACAGACGAGAACCTCTTCTAATTATGGGGAGGGGGAGCAATATCCTGTGTGCTCTTTGTGCTGATACCAGGGACACTCTGCGTCAACATAGGTGGGGTTTCCAGCCACTGTGTTTCCTCTTGGACCTGTATAAAGGTGCACAGTGCACACTCAGTTCCTCGCTTCCCTCTCTCTCTGTGCTGATTTACCTGCTTCAGTCCAGAAGACAAAGAGCACAAATGGCATTCTCCACCCGCAGCATCCAGTGGAGCACGAGCAGCCGTGTCCAGCCCTCTGCACCCAGTGTCAGTGGTCTGACCTCCAGAAGAGTGTCCATCCAGAAGATCCAGGCACCCAGTGTCTACGGGGGAGCCGGGGGCTATGGCACCCGTATATCCACCAGCACCAGCTCTGGCCCAGGCCTCGGAGGGAGCTTCCAGCTCAGCATCACTGGGAATGATGTGCTGCTCGCTGGCAATGAAAAATCAACCATGCAAAACCTGAACGATCGCTTGGCCGCGTACCTGGAGAGAGTGCGCTCACTGGAGAAGTCAAACTCCCTGCTTGAGAGGCAGATCAGGGAATGGTATGAAAAGAACAATGTGAGCGCAGGGCAGGACTACAGCTCCTACTTCAAAACAATTGAAGACCTCCGAAATAAGGTAAGAGATCATACAGCTCTCCATTAGTAGATGAGAAAGAGAAAAATCTGTGGTAGAAAATGTACTTTTCCAAATTGTAATTGGCCTAGCTGGGAAGAAAAAGTTTATTTTTGATCAGCTGCAAATCAGAGATAGATTTTAGGTCATTTGTAATGCCAGATATATGCCTGTAGTTGTGAGTAGTCTCATACCTGAAAAATTTGTGACTCAAAACTAACTAGTTCTATGATATTTGCCTTAGGTGGCTTTAATTAGAGAAAGTACTAATATCAACATATTTAAATATAGTTTAGCAACAGTCTATTTTAAAGGGTTTTTTTTTTTAGAAAAGAAGGGTAAACACTCAAAAAAAATTAAAGACCACTACTTACAATAGTAAATTACCACTGGAAACAATGAAATATCCTCAACAATCAACTGACAGATTTGTCCAACCATGTTTCCAGAACTTCCTTCAGTCTTTTCCCTTTTATTTTTTATTAGTTCTACTTCCCAACATTTAAAAGCAGATCCCTTCAGAGAGAAGTTCATCCCAACTATTCAATACACTTATTTTATGTCAGGACAACTTGTCTTCTGGACATCCCTAATTCCTTTCATGCACTTCAGATGGAACTTAGCTTAAAGCCAACTGACCAACAGAAAGCTGAAGTGAAGGAAGATGAAGCCCATTTACAGTATTCATTCCCAGGAAAGGATCAAGTGTGAATTTCTGTGCAAAGTTTCATTGCTTGTCCACCATTCCCTTTAGATTGCTGATGCCCATATGGAAAATTCCAGGCTTGTCCTGCAGATCGACAATGCCAAGCTGGCTGCTGATGACTTTAGGCTGAAGTAAGTTCCATGATTTTATATCAATTCTCTTTTATGCTCCTCTTATTCAGAAAGCTTCCACTTACTGGAATCAGCACCAAGAAGTGAACATTTTCCAGCTTTCAGTTTAATGAAAATTTCACAATGACTGTGGTAGTTACTGATTCTAACATTTACTCCAAACTATTGCATTTCAATGATGACAAAATGCACTGTGTTGTACAGGTTTGAGAATGAACACCTGCTCAGGCAGAGTGTGGAGAACGACATCACTGGGCTGCTGCGTGTCCGTGATGACCTGACTCTGACAAAAGCTGACCTGGAGTCCCAGATCGAGAGCATAACCGAGGAACTCGTCTTCCTCAGGAAGAACCACGAGGAGGTGAGAGCAGCTGACCACTGCCAGGGAGAGGGGTTTTGAGTGGCAGACAGAAACCATCCCACTAATAAGCATTTCTATCCTTCCTGGAAGCAGTATGACCATGTGTGGCCCAAAGGGACATTCAAGCTGTCAGGGATCAAAGGTTGAACACTCCTCCAATCCAGGAATGAAGGAGTGAAGGTTTTTTCCAAGAAAGATTTATGGTTCAAGAATTGCTACCCCAAAAAGTACACAAATGGGAGCCATGACTTCTGCCCTCATTCCACAGGTCCAGTTCTGAGGAAATAATTTTTATGATACATTTATCTATGATATAACATTTATTGCTATAAAGTAAGAAAACCGTTCTAAGATGAGGTGCACTGAACAGTTTTTACAAGGTGATTAAGTTGTCTTGCCCCAAGGTACTATTAAGGATTAGTCCCATATGTGTAGATGTTGAGTTTGTGTCCAATGCCCAGGAGTGACAGCTGCCTGCAGCTGGTGCTAACACAGTCCCCATTGCTGCAGGACCGGGCCAGGCTGCGCAAAGAGGCGAGCGGCTCTGTGAACGTGGCGGTGGATGCTGCTCCTGGCATTGATCTCGCAGCTATTATGGAAAACATGAGAAAGCAATATGAAGAACTGGCAGAAAAGAACCGCCAAGAAGCCAAAGAACATTATGAAAAGCAGGTAAAGTCAACCATTTAAACACCAGTAAGAACCTCGGTCATGCCTGGCTGCAGTTCACAGTCTCTCCATTCCTCATTCCAGACAGCAGAACTGAACCAGGAAGTTGCCCTGAATATTGAACAGCTGGGGGTCCAAAGGAAAGAGATCACGGAACGGAGACAGATCTTCCAGAACCTGGAGCTGGAATTACAGTCCCTGCTGACCATGGTAAAATAAAAAGCAATATAAGGACTGTAGATAGCAGAGAGTTACACAGATAAAGAGAGATATGAGGGGCTTTACAATCAAAATGTTATTTTAACAGAAAAATGTATCCTCTGAATAATGTCACTGTTCTTCCCATGGACTATAGAAACAAACCCTGGAAGCCTCTCTGGCTGAAACAGAAGCACGGTACAGTTACCAGCTTGAGCAGATACAGGCAGCAATCGCCAGCCTGGAGGCTCAGCTGAGGCAGGTCCGAGTTGACATGGAGGCTCAGAACAATGAGTACAGCATCCTGCTGGATGTCAAGACTCGCTTGGAGATGGAGATTGCCACGTACCGCAGGCTGCTGGAGGGAGACGAAAGCGAGTGAGTACACACATGGCTTTGTGTGTTGGTTTCGGTTTTTTGTCAAATCTGCCTCTCACCAACTGCTTCAGGGTGGGGAAGCCCATTGCCCAGTTCTCAGCCACAGCATCAGAGCAGGCTGCTGCTCAGGCTGGGCTGCTGAAGCTGCTGTGGAATTTTGAGGTGGGCTCTCCCAGACTAGATACAGACTGTCACTCTGTGAGCTGGGGAGTTGGGTAGATGTTCACATGCCAGGAACACCAGTAATGCAGTTTTCGATCAACTTGTCCATGTGGGTAAAGCAGAGAGTGGAACCTCCCCCCAGATTCTATCTGTTCAGCTGTTCTGGCTCAGGAACTAGATCGGGTGTACCTGCGTGAGCTGAAGTCCTGGCATTGCAGAGATGAGTCTGCAGATTGACTGCACCAACAGCTTATGCCTAGCAAGTTTCACTTTAACTGAGAGAACTCGTTTTTCTGAGTTATCCCCTGATTAAATGTCTTGATGAAAGGGGATAAGCTGTCCTGATCAAACACATAGGAAATGCACAAGGATGTTACTTCAATACATGAGTTGCCATATATTTACATTTTTTAATTTATCATTTGAACAGGCATTTAGAAGTGGCGGTAACAGAGGCTGAAAAAGGTATGTCCCACCAACTTCTTTTTGTTTTGATGGCTGCCTATTGAAATGTTATGGAATGAAGCAGCTTGATATAAAATAACAATAATCAGCCAGTGGCATCTCACATCAAGAAAGCAATGAACTGTATGGTTACCCTATGGGGACTGTACCAATCTGGGTTTATATATCCAATTCAGGTGCCTAGTGTAAAATCACAGACTCACCCGTTCTGAGATTCTGTGAGTCCTCAGAGAGCCAAGAAAACAACAGAGAGTTACTGAATTCCCCTCTGGAGAACTGCAGAAGCATCTGCTTCTCTCTGCTGGCTGCACAGGGACACTGAGGCTCCCAAGTAACATATCCAGTTTCATAGCAAAATTTCCAATTTGGTGTATTCCAAGGTTTCAGGTACACAAGTCTGTGCTAAACTGAAGCAAAACTATCAAGAGCACTAGAGAGTTATTGAACCCAGTGTCCACAACATTCTATGGGCAATATACTCAATATCCAAAAAAGGAGAAGCCGCACCCTCCACACATCAAAAGTTTACCTCAAGGGCCTATGGATTGAAGATGCTTTTTGATATTTTATCATTGACTGCTACTACTACAGCAATATTACTCTGTCAATGTGCATTGCAGTAAATCACTTCTCTTTTCAATTTCCTTAACAGAATCAAGTAAATTCAAGAAGATCAAGACAATAGTTGAGGAGGTGGTTGATGGCAAGATTGTCTCCTCTGAGGTCAGAGAGGTTGAAGAGAAGATGTAAATGGCACCAGCAGAAAAGATGCCTCTGAGTTCCCTGGAACTGATGGCAAAACAAAAAGATTTATAAAGAATCTGATCTAATTCACCCTAAACCTCAGAAGGATTAAAAATGCTAAAATATCAAATCTTTTGTTGTTGTTGTTGTTTCTGTGGGGGAGTATTAATAAAAATCTGTGAGTCACAACATAGAAGACTTTGGGTTTACCTACATAGTGACTAAGTACCTTGATGAAAAAAAAAAAAATCAAATCAGTCTGGTATTAATGTATAATTGCTTCCAACACAGATAAAAATGGAAGAGTTAGGTTTTTAAAATGCATTAACACATCAGTTCAGCACACCTTTTCAGATTGTGAATTCCCACTAAAACATAAAGCAGCTTCAATTCATTAAAACCTGATTTTCAAATAAATAAGAAGTGTCAATTTGCTCTTCATAGTATATTGACATGAAAAAATAAATTGAAGAAGCCTATTTGATATTTTTCACATTCTATGAATGATTATGTCACCAGGGACTACAGCAAGCCAAGATATTTTATCAATAAGAATATATTTGAAATTATCTCCCTCTCTCTCAAACCTTTCTGTGCCATTAATGTTCCCTGTCCCATAGGGAGGCCCCTGTGCCACACCTGGATTCTCAGTCCCAAGAGTTTACATTTTCCCCTTGAGAGCATAAACACACAAAGCTTTTCCCTATGAAACCTCACCTGTCCAGAGCTATGTGCTGTACATAAACAGCTGCCAAAGAACTAATCCTCTGCTTTCACTGCCCCGAGTCACTGAGACCAGGCTATCAGTGCATTTCCACAGAAATGCTCTACTTACACCTTTGATCTTCCGCTCTTTTCTGCCCCAAAAGCACCCCATGCTCCTGGGTGCAGATAAATCAAAAATTAACACATTTCAGTTGACAAATCCAATTATATAATTAAGCCAGGACAAAGGAAAAACAATTTTCCATTTATTAAAATAACTTCAAAAGAAAAATATATTGGCTTGGGAGGGTTTCCATGCCCAAACCTGCACCCAGAAGCGCTACATTTGATCTTTAGATTTGTATTATAAAAAACACCAAATACAGAAATCATATTTCTTATTTTGAGATAACAGCAAACTATTTAGCAGACACAATGGTGAGTTCCCAGCTCCAAAGTACAAACTCTTATATGCTGTAGACTATAAGCATATCACTCTGAGGTATTTCAATGATGAAAGGGTTAGGGCATAAACCTAAATCCTATTTGGTATATTTATATTTTCATATTAATAATCACCCTGCAGCTCACCGAACATTCATGTGCCCTTGGACACCTGATGATCACTTTTCATACTTCCTATCAAGAATCCAGGAGCACTAATCCAGCAGAGGCTCCTGCCAGAAGAGCATTATGAAAAGAACATTCCTGCCACACAGGCTGAGAAGCAGGGATCAAAGGGATCACTCTGCTGACTTAGCAAACTCCTGTAAGAACAGCCCCAAATGCAGGAAGCACTGAATCTGCAACGACAAAACAATTATTTAGGAGGGATTTAAATGTGAAAAGAACTTTTTGTGCTCCATTGCACATGGCAGAACACAATCATGATGTCTCAGCTCCACTCCACCCATTTCCCCTCATACAAATACCTGGAGGGCACC
This sequence comes from Pycnonotus jocosus, assembly GCA_013400435.1. Taxonomy (NCBI): domain Eukaryota; kingdom Metazoa; phylum Chordata; class Aves; order Passeriformes; family Pycnonotidae; genus Pycnonotus; species Pycnonotus jocosus. Next base: position 602,628 of record VWYP01060581.1, read on the forward strand.
AGATTTCCACTCCCATTGGCAATTTCGGTTGGCACATATCATTTCAGTTGGTCAGAACACACTAAACTGACACCCCCTCCAAACAGGAGGGAGAGAGAGAGTGAAAGCTCTCCCCAGGAGGTGGGGACTCCTCCTGAAACACCCACTGCTGTCCCTCTATAAAGCTGACCCTGCTCCTGCTCTGCCCCGCTCCCTGTTGTATCCTCCACGGGGCAGATCCAAGCACCTTGAGCACCATGGCCCTTTCTGTGCGCACGAGTGGCGGATCCCGGCCGTTCTCCTCTCGGAGCGGATTTGGAGGGGGATCTCTGAGGATGTCCAGTTCCAGTGGTGGAGGAGGCTTTGGTGGCAGTGGGCTTGGGTTTGGTGGGGGGTCTGGTGGAGGGTTTGGTGCAGCTTCTCTCTTGGGCTCAAGCTCTGGCTTCGGTGGGGGCTTTGGGGGCAGCTCAGGAGCAGGATTTGGGAGCAGCTTAAGCAGTGGCTTTGGTGGAAGCTTTGGAGGTGGTTTGGGTGGTAGCTATGGAAGTGGCTTAGGCAGTGGGTTTGGGGGAGGTTTGGGAAGTGGTTTTGGCAGCAGTTCAGGTGCTGCTTTTGGAAGTGGCTTTGGTGGTGGCTTAGGGACTGGTTTTGGAGGTGGGTTTGGCCCTGCTGGTGCTGGCGATGGTGGCATTCTTTCTGGCTCAAAAAAAGAGACAATGCAGAACCTCAATGACCGTCTGGCTGCGTATCTGGACAAAGTGAGATCTCTGGAGGATGCCAACACTGAGCTGGAGCGCAAAATCCGTGAGTGGTATGAGAAAAGTGGCCCTGGCACTGCCACTCCTGGATCTGGGAACGACTACAGTAAATTCTACCCCCTCATTGAAGATCTTCGAAACAAGGTAGCAAAGCAATGTATTTAATGTATCTTTTATGTTTGTAACTCACTTAATAGTATGAATGAAAATAACAAATTTCTTTCTGAAACCAAGAGCACATTTATCCTTTGGTACTGACACTTGCACTGACCTCTCTCACCTTGCACTGGTGACATGTGCCGAATTTTTCCTGTACATTAAAGCAGTTCTGTCGCTGTGTCACACAGTGATTTGTCTAATCTGAATAAAGGAGAAAGCAGTGTAGAACACTGTGTAGAACACTAAGTTTAAAGCCATTACAAAGCCATGGAGTCTTTGGGCTGTAATATCATTCTCTGAATACTGTTTGTATTCTAGATCATCAATGCAACCATCGACAATGCAAGGATCATTCTGCAGGTCGATAATGCCAGACTGGCTGCTGATGACTTCAGACTAAAGTAAGGATATCTTAATGCTACAAAAACTCCTACTAATATCTTAAGGAAAAAGTTCTTTTGTATTAAAAATCTCTTTCCTTGTAGAATACTTGTAATATAATTACTAAGCAATATTGTAATAATTATGCATATTAAGTTTTCATATTAAAGCTAAAATAAAACACATTAATAGTTTGCATTTGACCTCACTGGCCACATAAAAAATCATATTTAATCCCTCTATGCATAGATATGAGAATGAAGTGGCTCTTCGGCAGAGTGTGGAGGCCGACATCAATGGTCTGCGCAGAGTCCTGGATGAGCTGACCATGACCAGGGCAGATCTGGAGATGCAGATTGAAAGCCTGAATGAAGAACTGGCTTACCTCAAGAAGAATCATGAAGAGGTTATTCCTTTCCTTTGTGAATTCATAACAAGACACATGAAATTGTGAAACATCAAATGGTATTTAAGTTTGCACTTATTTAAGACAACAGTAGTTCCTGGGTTTCATTATAGGTTCTATTTGCTGTTATTTTTTGAGTTTGCTAAGTAAAGAGTGCAAGAAACAAGCTACAGATCCTTGTTGAAACAGAATTTACATCACATATATTTCTTTACATATATTTTGGTAGAACTATTTTGTCTTTTATTAACAGAACCTTCTCTTTCTTTTCAATCTCTACAGGAGCTTCAGGGCATCCAAAGCAGTGAACTTGGCCAAGTCAGTGTGGAAATGGATGCTGCTCCAGGGACTGACCTGACCAAGCTTCTGAATGATATGAGGGGACAGTATGAAGTCATTGCCGAGCAAAACCGTAAAGAGGCCGAGGCGTGGTTCAATGAAAAAGTAACAACCAGAGAGAGCAAACTCAGCAAAATGCATGGGAAATTGAGTTCAATACTTGGATCAGTAAAATTACATCCCATTCTTCCTTGTCATTTCAGAGCGGGGAGTTGAAAAGGGAAATCTCCACCAATACTGAGCAGCTCCAATCGGGAAAGAGCGAGATCACAGATTTAAAACGGACTCTCCAGAGCTTGGAAATAGAGCTGCAGTCTCAGCTTGCCATGGTACGTTCTAGGAAGCTGCTGACTGCTCAGAGCCAATTCGGCAACTTCAAAAGTCTTTTTAGACCTAATCCTATACCATAGAATTGCGGATTTGCATTTATTTCTGATTAAATCCTATATTCTTTTAGTTCCTAAATATTAGTCATATATCTAACTGGATTGCAAAGAACATGACACAAAGCAGATGAGTTATTACATCACATTTAGGGAAGTGACAAGGGGCAGTTTTCAAACTGGTGTTTTCAAAAAGAAAATAAAACCTTCTAAGTAATGCAGCTGTGCTCACTCCCTTAAACTGCTTCAGTTGGTTTTGTAAAGAGATTTTTTCCTTAACCAGAGATTATTTAATATCCTTACACAGAAAAAATCACTGGAAGACACTTTAGCAGAAACGGAAAGTGGTTACTGCGCTCAGCTGTCACAAATCCAAATGCAGATTGGGAACCTGGAGTCCCAGCTTTTCCAGGTCAGGGCTGACATGGAGCGCCAGAACGCTGAGTACCAGCAGCTCCTCGACATCAAGACTCGTCTGGAAATGGAGATTGAAACCTACCGGCGCCTGCTGGATGGCGAGTTTGTGTAAGGAACCGATTGACACAAAAGATCTCGTTGGGTTTATTTTCTGTAGCAAAATCCTTTCCAGGAAAAATAAGGGCACAAATAAGTGGAACATTCTCCAAGCGACAGTAAGGCACATACAGTGATCTGAAATATCACTGTGTCTGAGGAGAGTGAGCCATCCTGCTCACTATTTAAAAAATCTGTCAATGTCACCATAAAAAGGAAATTCATCCTGATCCTATCAAACATACTGCAATAGTGCATGTCTCTGATTCCCTTTTAGGGGTGGTGGACAGGCAGTGACATTTGAAAGCTCATCCCTGACAGGGTCCAAATCTCAAACACAATCACTGGACTCTTCTCAAGGTAAGGTAGAACTTGATTGAATAAAATTTTGTTTCTAAAGTCATTCTTATAAATCAAATAACACATTTTATCCAGTTCAACTACATCATAGAGTTCATTAAAATCAGAAGACAACTGAAAAGGGAAAGGGGCTACTTGGTCATGTGCTGCTTTGGTTTATCATTTTTAACACATTGATAAATATTTATTGGTTTGTTCATGATGTTTAGATCCAACCAAAACTAGAAAGATCAAGACAATTGTCGAAGAAGTGGTAGATGGAAAAGTTGTTGCATCCCACGTTAAGGAAGTTGAAGAGAAGATATGAAGCACAATCTGATGTGGCAAAGGATCCATTTGCTCCAAGCCAAAATGGATAAATCATTTTATTCTTTTGAATTAAGTGATAAAACATTTGGCTTTGTACTAAGAATCTTTTAGATAAGACAAAGTCGGCACTTTCATTCCTTGCAGACATGCAATGCATTTCCTGCTTCACTCTATCAGCATTACCTGTATGATTTCCACAGTGTTCTTTAAAAAAATCATCAAATCTCTGTTCAACAATCAGAAATATGAAACACACATTTAATCATATTTGCCTTTTTATAATCTTTAGTAATCAATAGATAAAATAATTTTGCTGTTCCAACCTCATTTTCCAGTTTTCATCCTTAATAAAAAGAACTCAACAAGCTTTAAGGTATTAGTGTCCCTTTATTCTCCACGACTCCCTCCAGCTGTGTGGTGAGCCAGCAATAAAATAGGAACATTGAAAGCAGCTAGAATTCAAAGTTCCATATTTCCAATTGCTTACACCTACCTACCTTTAGCCTTAGGAATCTCATCACCCCATGTTCCCTTTACACCTGAAAAAAAAAAAGGTAGAAAAAGAAAGCATTAGTTTATACCATCCCAAGTGCAATATCTTGTGTTTATGATGGATTCCTAATGGTTTTGTTATGTAACTCTTCTCATCCCATCAATGACAAACACTGACAATATTTTGGGTTTAGAACCACACAGAACAAGGATAATTGAGACACTTGTAGAAAAGAGAGTGGACAACAAAACCTTTCCATCTCAGTCCAGGTCAACTGGAAGACAGTCAGCTAAGAAAAATTAAATCCAAACACAGGATCCTTTTACATGTGCCAGCAAACACAGCCAAGAACAGGGAAGCCTTTTTACACCAAGAGACTTTTAAGTGGTACAGTACTTTGACTTCAAAAGGATGTGTGTCTTGTGAAACTTTACTGCCTGTTTTATCATTTCATTGATGTATATTCTCATTTAGAGCCTAAAATGCATTTCTCTCTTTGCTAAATTTTAAATTTCTGTTGTAATCGGAAAACTTTTTACTGCATATCTGATATTGTGCACAACTGAAAAAAAAATTAAATAAGCAAGAAGTAAAATGAAACAATTAAGAGCCATTCTCAGCAGACAAGATCATCTAGGAGTGAGCAGGAAATGAAGAAGCACAGCACACCAGACAACCTGTGCTGGACCTGCTGGGAGCTGTCAGGAACACGTACATTGTGTGTTGTATGTACTGAGCACACCAACACCTGGCACAGGTATGGAAACACCGGCAGAGACAACCCAGACCCTTGTCCTGACAGCAGTGGTGTGTCTGAAGGGTACATTTGACCAGAACTTTGCCCTCTGCAGAACAGGAGCCAAAACCCTTACCACAGGTTGCACCAGCACTACTCACCACCAGTAGTGCTGGTTCCTCTCCCTCCCTGTGTGTTTCTGCCCATAAAAGAGGATGCCCAGGAGCCCAGCTCGTTTCTGAAATGGGGCAGGCCTCAGCACTGGGTCAGGTCAGACACTCGAGGCTTCATCTCACTGAGCCTCAAATACCTTCAGGGATGGAAATTCTGTGACATCCTTAACAATGGTGGAAGCACCTGCCAGCAGCACTGCCAGCAACCCAGCTATGCTGCTGGGAGGCTCTGTCCTTCCATGCCCTCTTGCCAGAGCACTTCATGCTGCAAATTTATCCTTTTCTTTCTCTCTCTTACCCTCACATTTCTGAGGTTATAAAACCCCACAGTTACAGCGTAACGAAAGCATTAACACATTGATATATTCATTTCGGCACGTAATTTAGGAATAGTTATTTTATGGCTATCCTTTGCTGCGTTAACCTGCTGCCAGGGCGGACTGACGGGCTCTGAGCCCCCGCGCTCCCCGAAATGGGCCGCTGCCGCTTTAACGGCCCCGCGGCCGCAGCCCCGCGCCGCCGGCAGCGGAGCCGGGAGCCGGGGAGGATGGGAGGAGGAGGAGGAGGAGGATGGAGCCGGCTCGGCTCCGCCGAGAGATCAGGGCAAAGTATGAATCGCTCATCACCCGAAATCAGATAAAGACCGTCAGCTCAGCAAGGACGCAGGTAATGCCTCCTCACAGCCACACACCTTGCAGAGTACGGAGCCATTCCCTGGCCGTACAGTTCCTCCCGCAGCCTCTATGAGGTACAGTAATTCCTTTCAATGCAGCAGATTTTCGGGGAAGGGATGTGGATTTTACCGCAGTAAGACGCGAACTAGAAGAATCGAAAATAGATTTTGTTAAGAAGGGTATGGATTCACGCTGAACGAATGCTGTGTAATTCATCAGGATGCTTTTCTGTCCCTGCAGCCGGGCTATTGCTGGGATTTAAGGGATGATGACATAGGCTGTACGAGGGTAACCTCTAGCTCCATTTAGTTATCTCAGAGGAAAAAAGAATCCTGAAGAGAATCCTTTTATATACAGCAATCTTTGCCATTTTTAGCCCTCTAGTAAACTATACTGTACCTTTGCAGGAACTGTTTTCTATTGTTCACAGTAAAAACTGTTTTGCTCTTCAGCAAATATCAGTTGTTCTCTGATACAGCTTGATTAAATGTTACCAACACACAATGCTGTTGTTAGGGATTTACATACAAACAGCTCTAAACCCAGCTGAAATCAAATGGCAAAACAATTTTGAGCCATCAAATGTAAAGAAATACAGGGGGGAGTCATGTATTCTGTCACCTTGTACCCAGGTATTGCAGGAATCCCAGAGGTTTGTTCTAAGGACAGGCCAGACACTGCTGCAGCCTGGCTGATCCACCAGCAGTGCCAGACACAGAGCAGCTGCACCCCACGGGGAAGCCAAGTTTATCTTTGTGTTGGCACAAAGCAGCCAATGCACATTGGTTTGATCCTGTCACACAAACTCTGCAGTACCCAGGCAAGAAAGGGGAAGCAAACAGCATTGGGGGTTCACTTGTGGATGAGACAAATCTAGATTTTTCACAAAAATTATCATCTGGTAAAGTTGCAATAGGTCAGTATGTACAGGGGAACAAAACACTTTTTTTCCTTAGTTCATAAGACCTGAATTGAAGAGATTCTTTTCTTAGAGTCAATGTCATCAAAAGAACCTGCATAAAGCAGTAGAATATGCAAAAGAGCAAGTGCTGTTTCAAGGGCTTACAGCATCTTCACCATTTGCAGGAAACTCAGCATCAAAAAAGAAAAATAACTTCTGTAAGTCCAACAATCATTCTGGAAGTTACATGCAGGAACATACTATCGAAATCAAAGATAAGTCTAAATCTAAAATGACCCCACACAAGATCAGGAATGGTTTTAAAAAACTACTTTTAACTGGATAAAAGGGGAAAAAAAAAAAACCACCCTGAAATCAAAAATGAATTAAAATCAAAGTACTTTATTCAAACTCGAAAGCTTGAATCATCTGCACCTCCTGTAAGCCCCATTACTCCAGAAGTGAGTAAGGTCCCAATACAATTGGGTGATTTGTATGAGAATTCCTCTAGGACAAAGGTGCCAGGCATAGAGATGTGGCCAACCACTCCCTATCAAACACAGTGGGATAAGGGCTTTCCCTCTCCACAATACAGAAAATATTAACTCCTCACTGTGAGCTTTCACACGTTTATACACCTCTTAACAAAAATGCCAACCAGACATTTTTGTGTGCCAATTTATTATTGTAATTTGAATATTTTCAATATTGTTATCTTTTGTATGTCCCCTGTAGTCAGAAGAAGGTACAAGTAAAAGGATGGACAAAGATGCAGAAGCACTAAAGGCAGCCAGAGCAGAACTGTGCGAAGCCAGACGGCAGTGGCACCACATGCAGATCGAAATCGAGTCTCTCCATGCTGTGGTAAGAGTCAGAAACGAAACTTGAAATCTCACAGAAAAAAGAAGTCTTGTCTTTGATGTAAACTATCCCACAGTCAATTTCTGTGACAGCCACCACACAGCAGAAATCCTGAAATCATAAGAATGCTCAGCTTTGGGGAGCTCCAGCTCCTCACAGAGCCCTTGCACTCACACATTAACCCAGCACATGTTCTGGAGCAGGATCTCTGACTCCAGACACACATGGTGTCCTGTTTTCACACCTTCCAAGCACATATTTCAATGATACTCCCCCAACCAAGCTCCTGGTCCTTCTGCCTTACCAATTCACAGCATGTTTATACCTTTTTTAAAATATATGGACAAGATTTATCAATTCACTCACGATAAAATGTCATTTTGCTCAATTTAGCAGTGCAGAAAAACTCCAAGAGCACACAGACACTTTGTACAGCACTGAGCTAGACGTTGTTTAACAGTAAAACCAAAGATCTGTAAACTCAAGGCAGTGGATTGCTGTGCAAGACATGGCTACACTTTTATCTGATCTTAAATTACCACAGATTTTACTGGAAAATTTCTTGGCCAAAGTATTACCTTGAAAGCTTTACTCCTGTTCTTGAAGAATAATCTTACAAGAACTGATGTAAAAATATCCAGTTTGTTAATGAAACCATGTATGCGTGTAACATCTTTACACACACTTTCCAAATCTTAAAATATGACTTAAATTTCACAGGAAAAGGGTTTGGAACGTTCTCTGCGGGCCACAGAGCAGCAGTACCACATGCAGCTACAAAATTTGGAAGGTGAGATTGAATCCTTGGAGAAAGAGTTGTTGGAAGTGAGAAGGGGAATTGAGAAACAGCTTCGAGAGCACGAAATTCTCCTGAACACGAGGATGAAGCTGGAGGAGGAGATAGCAACATACCGCAGTCTGTTGGAGCAAGAAGAGAGCAGGTACTCGCTGCTTAGAGAAAAAGATCTCAAATTTGTCTTCCATTTCTGAAGGTCTCAATCAGAATTGTAAATACATGAACTAAACATTTAAAAATTACAGTATAAAATCTTAGAAAAGGTTTCATGGTAAGGCAGCTTCACTGACTGAGGAGTTTCTGGCGCTCAGTGTCTCACAGATTGCAGAGAGCAGCTCAGTCACTGCAGCCTCACTCGAGTGGGTCACCGAGGCCCTGTGGCCCCTCAGGTCTCAGAGCGTTCAGGGTCACCCCACACACATGAAGGGCTGGGCAGGGAGTTCATGTCTCAGCCCACGACAGATCCCTGCAGGAAACTGTGCAGATATTGCCCGTAACTTCCTCCAGTCCCGGGCTCAGAATGAGAAATCCCAACAAATAGTTACCCCAATCAAACAGAACTTCTCATGATACTCACATTTTTAAATTTCTCACAGCTGTTCATATGACAAGTTAGGAATTAATTCAATACTATTTGATGCCTGTAGTATTTTTATTTTTTTTTTGCAGGTTCCGTTGCTCAACACCTGCCCAAAAGGATGACAAAAAGCCCAGCACTAGCAAGATCACCTTTATGCTGCCTTCAGGTGAGTTTCAGACATTTTCTATTTAAGGGATTTTGGCCCTAACTGTTCACAAGTACTGACAAATTCCTGAATATTAAAAAAGGACCTTTTCCAAGTATGGGAAATACCTCCAGATTCTGCAAACTGCCCTTGCCCTTCTGCATGCTCACTGCATACCTGCATATTCTTTTACAGAGGGTGTAAAGAAGCACAAACCAAAGAAGGTGGAACTGATGACAAAACAAGCAATACTAGATGGAAACATCATGAAGGAAAGTGCTGAAGCTCATGGCACTGTACAGTAAGATAAACAGGAATTTCACAAAATAACGATTGGAAGTAAAGGGTGGAGGTTACATTTCAGCAGCTTTGAATTTTCCGTTATTTGGTATCTGTTATATCGTGCCCACATAGCCCAGGAGCTTCAGAAGCACAGTGAGAGCTCCTGAAGGTGCACTGAATGGCAGCGTTCAACAATACATTACATTTAAAAGTTCTTTTTATTAGCATTGGCTTCATAAGCAAACAATACCATGCTGGTGCTTCTGATTTGTAATTTCTATTTCTGTTAAGAATGAAACTATGAATAATTCATCTCACTAAGGCTGAAAGCAAAGAGCCCAGACCACATTGGGAAGTCCCTCTGGGGCATATTTATGCACATAAATTCAGGCTCAGCTGCTCCAACTTGCTCCTTGGAAACTCCTACGTTTCCCCAAACAGGGGAGGGAGAGCCTGGCTCCCAAGTAGGCATGTGAAAGTCTGTTAGGATGTGTTATTCACCTGAAATTACTTTAATAGTATTGCATTCCCTCATTTTAATTTTTTTCCTCCTGGTCTTTAACCTTTTTTTTTGTAGACAAATTTAATGTTACCTTTAAACACACTGTAGTGGGCCATTCCTAACACTGAACCATAATCAGCTGCTGAAAAAAAATAATGCCATCATGAGGTCCACCAGGCACCCCCCATAGGTGATGTTTATTTTTGTGCACGAGCTTTGTTCATCACACACTCAAATCTGCACAGAGCTACTCTGCTGGAATTCTGTCCTGCCCACTACAGTACTGAGGTTTCTTGCAAAATTTTTGAGCTTGGATTCCAAACTTTCTCCTTGGAAACAAACTGCCGAATGTATTTGGAGCAGTGGTTTTGTAGCCATGTCTACCTAAAAGTACAAAAACAAGAACATAATGAACCCTCACCCTTTATTTAGCTTCTCTGGAGAACAAACCTGTAAAAAAAAAAAGGACACCTCTGGTATCTCAGTACTATATAAAATAACTTGACTCTTTGTGATGCCATTTCTCTCCATTTTAAAAGCAGTTCTGAAGATAGATACTAACATAGCCTAAAAAATCATAAATATATTTTCTTTATTGTTTCAGGACAGAAAAAGTGGATGAAGTTATTAAGGAATGGGAAGGTTCTTTCTTTAAGGACAACCCTCGCTTAAGGAAAAAGTCTGTTTCCTTGCGTTTTGATCTCCACCTGGCAGCCACAGAGGAAGGGTGTTTGCACACGAAAAATAAAACCCTCCCCGACATCGAAGTCAGGCTGGTGATGAGGAGATCCTGCAGCATCCCATCCATCAAACCTTAACCTCAGCCAATTCCCTCAAAGTGCATCCACAATGGGCTCCGGAAATAAACTGAAGATGGACTCCCACGGCTGCTGTCTGCTCCAACCACAGCATCTTACCAAGCACTTGGATCAATACAATAAAACCAGAGAAGTCCTTTGAAAGAAAGGGTGAAGAGCAAGGGGGTTTCAATTCCAAGAAACCCAACTTTTGCTGGTTTTATACTCTGGGTGCAGCCCTTTCATTTTCTCATTGTTGTTGTTTTGTAGAATTTCACCAAATATGACAAAAAACTAAACTAGAACTTTATAGTTTGACATATTCTGCCTTTGTAAAAGAGAACTTGTTTTCTCTTTCCAAAAATGAGAAATGCTTTTTTGCTCCTCTTAAATATTCAGTATTCCATTCATATAATGACTGGTGAATCCTTGCAATAATTTATATCACAGCTGTCATACTTCTAGAAATATATTTTAAAATGATACTTTTTAACAGCAAAAATTACATACAAAAATACTCTTAAAATACACGAACTATTAACAAAGAGTTTTCTTTTAAAAGTGGCTAGTATTTTTAAATTCCTTTTTTTTCAGGCAACAACTGAGCAAAAATGTCTTTCCTCTACATCCTTATACATCTATTTTGAAGTGTTGTTACAATCCAGTAATATTTTAGCCATATTGCTCAACTGATTTTGAAGCAGTAATTTCCCCTGAAAAATCAATCATTTTCTTATGTGACACACACCTGTACTATCAGTCTTTTAGCCAAGGCAAATGAAATTACTCTCTAATTGTTCAAATGGGAGGAGTCAAACAACCATTTGAATGCTGGTATTCCATTCGTTTTGTTTATTATAACAATGTGCATTAAAATATCTTCAACAGATTCCTCTTCTGACAAACACTACAGGTTAAGTGATGCTGTTGATCTAGTCCATGTGACAAGTCACTGTTACGCCAGGGTACAACTGTTACTACTTCAAATTAACTGGGCAAAATAAGGGCTACAAATTCAAAGTACAACTCAACCAGACCCCTTAAGTAGCCCCCACCCCTACCCAAAGTAGCTGTGGGCAAACACAAACCCCAGCAGAAACCCTGCACCGGTGCACAGAGGAGCAGCCATCCTTCTTTAAAACCTTACGGGACAAATCTCAAACAAAGACTCAAACAAGATTGTATGAAGACAAGAATGATTGTTTATGAGGATTGTGAAGAGGATGAGTGCCACAGCTCCCACTGGAACACTGGGATTGCTGGGGCTCAGAGTCTGGAAAACCCACGCACAGAATTTGCTGGATCACAGCAGCACGTAAAGGATTGATTTCAGCGTCAGTATCTGCCTTATTACCTATGGCATGTGTACAAAAGTGATACTGCAGATTCTTTCAGAGTTAATTTATGCTTCTATCCTTTGTTCATGGGAAGAACAATGCATCAGTATTGCCCTGTCCTGTCTGTACTGTATCAAACTCGCTAATTATCCTTAACCTGAATCATGAGCTGATGTTGTTACCACTCGAGTACTTGGCATCCTGAATGTATCAGCCTGCTCCAGTATTTTCACTATGCAGCTTTTTTTTCTGTGCTTAGACTCTGTACATTTTTCAATACTTGAATTTAGACTAAGTTTTAATGGCTTTAAGGCACTTTAAACAGGGATACAAATTTACCAAAGTAAATGATAGTACAATAAAAGAAGTATTAAAATGGGAGTTTGTCCATGCATATTTTGTGTGTGCCAATGTCTTCTCCTTAAGTGGAAATGAATAAAAGAGAAATGCAAAACAAAAGTTGCAGATAGGAAAATCTGTAGCACTTAAGCAAATGTTTTCTAAGTTTCTCTCTGCACTTAGAAAGACACAAATTCCCTCAGAATCTTTACCAAAACGTGTGAGTGTCCTCCTGCTACAAAACTTACTCTTTCTTCCTGGTAAATCCAGTCACCCTGCCTATTTTCTTCACGTGTGATTTCCTGATACTGACTTCAGTAGCTTCTGCTACTCTAGGCCTGGGTCAAGTGGGCACTCTGGTTTAAATTAAGTTTTCACTGCTTTCAGTAAGTATCTATTTCTGCATTATTCACAAAGTTCATCTCTTCAGATGTAAAGAACTCTCTTTTGTTCAGTAGTGAACGTCCACAAGTGTCAGTGTGAACTCCACGTGGGCATCAAAATAATATCTCATCCTCATTTTTAGGTCACTTTAAAGCTTAATTTAAAAAAAAAATAACACTGAAGCTTAATACTATGGCAGAGAATTCTTCATTTCTGTGGTTCTAATTAAATCCAGACCAACTGAGCCTCTGCCAACCAGCACCTGCAAGCAGCTGACGTAAAAACGAGTTTCATTGCCTCAACCTACTTCCAGTGAATGTCTGTCCTCATTCCAGAGCGTATGAAACTGCCAGTAATTAAAACAGCTGGGTAAGAATTAGTTTTTACAACCCCCCTGGTGAGCATGATGCAGTATAAACAATTCCATTAAATCAGTAAAACTACTTACATATTGTACAGGATATTAAAAAGTGTACACTGGCAAAAAACTCTCACTATCATAAGACGGGATTGAGGCAAAGAGCACAGTAAGGAAAAAAAAAAGAGGAATAAAACAAAATAGGAAATACACTGGTGGCTTTGAAAACATATAATGATTTAGAACTATTAGTATGGAATGCGAGTTTCCATAAACGTACTTGAACACCATAACGAACAATTCAGTTTTAAAAATTAACACATTTTAAATTATTCAAATTTTTAAATTAAATTTAAATTTTAAAATAATTAATAAATATTTCAAAAATGAAATTTTTAATTTATCAAGAAATGCAATTTACACTAACAACAAAACCAGATTAATAAATCAGAAGTGAATGTATGAAACTAGGGGGAAACCTGGTCAAAAGCAGGGGGGAAACCAGGTTATTTTTCACCTCTTACAAGTATTTTCTCACCTTTTCTTTACCTTTCCCTGCCCCAGTGAAGCTGGTGAACATAGTATGAACGTAGTGTGATGTATTTTGCTGCCTGAGGAATCTTTTCAACTCTTGCTTTAATATCACATTGAAATCAGATTATTCTGCTGCAGGTCAACAAATGTCCGTTGTGGGTACAGTCAGCAGTCTAAGCAGAAGAGGGCAGAGCTCTTGTCTCTTTATTTGTTCATAAAAATAAGTTTATTTAAGTATGAAAACAAGCTGAGCCAGCGGAACTGTAGGCATCAAGGAAAATGGACCCAACTTGCAGCAACCCATGTTCCATTTTTCTTGTTTTCACCTTCTACCGTCCTTTTGGGTGAGGCAGGTACCATCTCCCTTGGCTTTCCTTCAGATCCACCCAAATTCTCCCTCATGAATGTCTAGAAATATATCTTATTGGCCATGTGAGAGCATTTCAATGCCAAACTTTTAGTTTCAACACCAAACACTCAACATCAAACTTCCAATTTCAAGTTTCACTGCCAAAGTTTTCATATTTAATTCAGTCACTTTGATAATTTTCAGTGTAAAAGGCTCTTAAAGCTGAATGCTGAGGTCTGGAACTCTTCATCCTCCTCACGCCCTCAGAACCACATGCTTCGCCTTGTTTGATATTTGTGAGGGTTTTACCTGTTTGGGATAACTTTGCTGATTTCTGCAAGGAATTGTGGACAACTCCACTGCTCCCAGACTACTGAGTAATTTATAATCCTGTGTGATTCAGCAGCAGTGTTTTGAGTTGGTCAGGCTGATTTAGTTGACAATTATCATATATGATGGTATTTATCACACGAGATCCACCTCGCTGCCTTCCCAGCCATCCCAAACGCCATTCCCTTCCTCCAATATTCTCCCACGCACCGGCACCTTCCCACTGCCCTCAGAGCTCATCCTGGTCCCCTCAACCGCCTCTGGAAGCGCTGCCATCCCAAACAGCCATTTCAACACCGCACTGTGCACAGACCAGCACTGATGGACGGTTCACCTGACTCCATCGCTTCTTTTATGGGATATTATTCAGGCTCGGACACAACCCCGCAGCGTTCTCCCGTGGCCTCACGGCAGCCCGGGCCCTTCAGGGGCCGCGCGCAGCCCCTGAGGGGAAAAAGGCGCCAAAATGCCCTGAGGGGCCATGCGCTGTCCGTGAGGGGGAAAAGGCGCCAAAATCCCCTGAGAGGCCACGCGCTGCCCGTGAGGGGGAAAAGGCGCTAAAGCTCAGTGGGCACGAGGCGTCCGCAGGCCCTCCCTGCGCGCCCGTTCTGCGCCGCAGATTCGCCACCGGCAGCCACCACTCGAGGCACGGGGTATACAGCACGGGGGAAGGGGACGAGCGTGGCGATGGGCACTGCGGGTCTGGGGAGCCTCAGGAGCCCCGGCGAAACCCCGCACCTCGCGAGGCAGCGCCTCCGTGCTGCTAATGGCGGGCAGGACCGCCCCTAGCGCGGCGCTCGGGTTGCGTTCCTCAGATTCGCCACGGCACCTGGAGTCGCCGCCGTCCCAAAGGATGCGGAGACGACCCTGGCCCCTCGGTGGGGCGCGGGGCAGCCGAACAGACCCCCATAGCCAGTAGGGAGTCACCGGCGGGCCGGGACCGCCGTGTCGAAAGTGCGGAGCGCAGTGCGCAGGCGCCGTCGCCGCCGCCCCGGCCCGTGGGAACAAAGGGAGCGCGGCCGCACCGAGCGGGTGAGTCCGGGGGGCCCGGCGGGGCTGACCGAGGGGCCCAGGACGGCCCCGGCCTCTCGCCGGCAGCGCTGCAGGGCTCGGGAGGGCCCGTGGGCTCGGGGAGGGAGCGGTGGGGCCGAGGGACCCTCCCCGTGGCCGCCTTGGGCCCGCTCAGGCTCCGCTCGATCTCCCCAAGCCAGCCTGGAGCACGTCGTTAGTAGGGATTCTGAAGGAGGTTGCAGCTGCCGTGGCGTTATTTGAAGAGAAAGGCCGAAAAAACACTTTGTTACAGCGCTGTTTGACGCATTCCCGGATTCGGTGCTAAAAGGTTGAGCATTGCCTGTCAGACCGCAGCTGCTCGGTCGTTGTTGTATGTACTGTGTAAAGAAAATAATTTGGTCATTTATGTATTAATATCAGATTTCTGAAACAGTGAGTGTAAAATAATGGGGTGTGTTCTTTTTATTCCATAAGGGACAAAATATATTTATTTAGGCCCTTCAATATGAAGGTGACCTGAGCCTGTGTACACAGCTATTTAAGGCCAGATTCCTTGGAAAGTCCATTAATTTTTCAAAGAGATAACACCTTGGTTTCTGAAAATTCTTTTGTCTGTATTCCAAAATTGACAAACTTTGGTAATCAATGGTGTCGATAACAACCAAAGCTTCAAAGATCTAGTGGGGGGAAAGACACAACACTTACTAGCGTGATCTTCTTTTGTCTTGCAGAAGTACAAATATAATGTCAGGTGGCTGAAAATTTGACTATCAAAATGTCAAGTAAGTTTTTTTTAAAAGATTTTTCTTTCTTTAACTTGATGTTTTAAAGATCTGGTTCTGCAGAACCTGTTTGTGAGATGATGCCATTATTCCTGGCATTAAAAGAAATCAGCAAATGTAGTGACTAAACTCTTGGCCTTAAATCCTGCTGTGGCTGATTCCTGGCATATTGTTTCCATAGGAAATCCAGATATCACAGCTTCTAAATCCTGTTGGACTGCATTTTTCCTTTTCCTCCATGTAATTGGTGTGCATATAAATGAATTTCATATTCTTCAGTCTTGTGCTGGAATAAAAGGCTGGGACTAGAGCAGTGGGGGGCGTTTCAATTTTTCTTTCTTTCCTTTTTCTTGTGTTGCTTTTTGCTCTTCAGTGGCAAAACGCAAAGTCTTTCAGAGTAGAGTTTGCTTGTTTTTGTAAATTCCTTTAAAAATGTTGGTCACAGCAGATGCCTTAAGAATTCCTTCAGATTTTCAAGAAAAAAAAAATGTGCTTACATTTCTATCTTAACAGAAAGGCCATCCTATGCCCCACCTCCCACCCCAGCTCCTGCAACCGTAAGTATAGTGATTTTCCTCATTAACACAGAGCCTTTAGTAACTTCCCAGAACGATAATTACGGAGTTGCTTCACCTTCCTGTATGGGAAACACAATAATAATGTGATATGAATTGTTTAAATTAGTATATTCTTTTTTGAGAAGTTTGGGAAAGAGAAGCTGAATAAATTTGTTTTGCCTTTAAGGCTCGATCTCGCAGACACTGAATTTTCTGTGAGCAGTCACTTGTCTCAAATGACTCACAGTGGGTTGTAGCAGTACTGGAAGAGATAAGAATCAATATGTATTGATTCAGTATTGATTCAATATATCAAATATTATTTATTTGATTATAAAACGTCCTGCTCAGCCTGTGCCCAAATCATGGGCAGACAGTGCGTTTTTTCACGTTTCATTGTACTGAGCTGCTTTTCAGTGGAATGTAGGATTATGAAACATCCTGTTATATTGTGTCAGAATAACAAAACGCTCCTGATGCCAGTCTTGCATTCCTAGAAATCACTGGCATTTTGGAGTCTAGGGCATGGGAAATATTTCACTTTCTAGTAAAGTAGTGTGGCCTGACACTGAGGAAAATATGAACAGGAGCTTTGAATCCCGTCCAGTGACGTTCCTGTATGTGTAAAGGTGCTGCAGTACCAACCAGTGTGCTGTGGGCAGGAACTGTTTGAAAGTAAATGCACATTTTTAGTCACATTTGTGAATAGTTTGGGGTTTAGGACAAATCCTTCATCCAGAAGATTGAGCAAAGATAGTATAGTGGATTTTTTTTTACCAAAGTGAATTGGAAAACTGTTACCCAGTAGTGTGTCCTTGATCTCTGCAGGATGGGAGCTAGAAGGAATGTGATCCTTCAAATTTATTGTCCCATACTTTACAGGAAGAGGTGTGAAAATTATATAATGCATAAATACAAGTTATGTTTTTATAAGTTTACATAAATAAAACTTGATTTGCGTAGTTTGCTCAGAGTTTTCATTTTGCACACAGCGAAATAGATTTGTTGCAGTGTTAGAAGGAACATGATGGATCCACTCTGACCACTGGATTCCTGCATCGAGAGCTGTGCAAACACATGTGATTCTTTTGGAATGTAGCATGGATACAGATGTTTAATGGTTCATGTTGACATGGTACAGTCCTTCAGAGGGACACATGAAGCACATGTCAGAACTGCAACCAGTGACATACACTGCCTGTCTTACAAGCACCTTTTCTTTTATTTTGTATTATATTTTATACAGTCCTTCACATGATGGTCTGTGCTCTGTTAATGCAAGTCACAAAGTAGCCAAATAACCTTGCTTGTTCTTCTTCAGCCAGTTCCAGGTGCTGCAGTCAACAAAATCCCAGTAATTCTCAAACTTGCAGTACTGTACCTGAAATAAAAATTCTCCATGTGATGCAAGGTAGTTCTTGGTAACATTCAAATCCTGTCTTGCAGAAATAAAGAATTAAGCAGACGGAGATTACAATTGTCACCTGTTCTTTATTGAAGAAGTGTAGTTCAACATATCCAAACCCTATTGTTATGGTAATACAAAAAACTGTAGTAGAACAGTGCCTTATGAAGTAGTGAATGTGTGTTATGAGCCCAGGCATACAAATGAGCACATCAGGTGCTGTGACTGAGTTCAAAAGCTTGGCAATAAAATATCTATTGAAGACTGACTGTTAAAGGATAATTTTCCTCTGCACTTGTGTGTTTAGAAATAAACTCCTGCAGTGTGTCTGCATTGACCTGAAACCTTCCTAGTTACTGTAGTCAGCTCCTAGGATACTTCTGTTCAGTGTTTGTATGTGTCATACTTTGGTTCTTAGAGTCCTGAACCTGTTTATCAAATTTTTATAACTGTAATCTGGAAGAGCTCCAGTCAGTGAATCCCTGTGAAAGACTTCTTGAAATGTTTATTAGGGCTGCTGGAGAGTGGGACACTGTGGGAATGACTTTTAAATGTACAGAAACACTCCGGGCCCTCTGAATCCTAATGGGATCATAGAACCACCACAGGACTTAATCACAAATACCATTAAATAGTTGGTCTGTTTTTCCAGCAAAATATGACTGGGAAAGGGGGGATAATGGAAAAAAATAAATTTATTTGAGGAGGGGAATACAGGGAACCTGGTGAAACTTGAATGTCCATTGGTAAGTGAGAAGGGAATGTTAAGAAACAAGATTTTTTTTGTGTGTGTGACTGAGGTGAAAACAAATCAATCCACTTTCATGAATGAATGAAGATGTATTGATTAACTTCTGAATTGTCTTGGATTAGGTGATATGTTCAGACCAGTTTAAAGTTTTTAACTTACAGATCTTGCTGCAGATGTAGAGTTCCACAGCTCTGTCAGTCTACAGCCTGCCTTATAACAGAGGGATGTCTCTGAGAATTGACTTCAGCCACTGGCAGTGGAGCACAAATTGTGCTTTGAGAGATTTCCTCCCCTACCCCATTTGTTGGGAAGGCAGAATTCTGGGAAGAAAAGCAGGCAGGGATTTTCATTGATGTAATAAATGTGGGTACTTGGAATTTCTGCCCCATCACTGGATGCTATGTTACCCTGTATCTTTCACCCTTGGGAGACAAAAGTCTTCTGAATTCCTTGGTGGCTTATATTGAAAAACTTTATTAGCCATGAGCTGAATTTACAGATACTTGTTCAAATGAGTTACACAGTTAATAGAAATAAAATCACCAATTTCAGACAGAAATTTGTAGTGACACATTTGCCTAAAAGTCCCATTTCCTCTACCAGGTTGATACTGGAATAAGTTGTATGTGTTGGGAAGACACCAACTGCTACACCTCATTGCTTGTTTGGATTCTGGTTGCTTTTGCATGCCATATTGCAGTTCATTTTCATTTCTGTGTTTTCCTCGTTTGAGCTCATTTCTCATTCGTGTTTTTGTCTCATTTGTTTCCATCAGCAAATGCCCAGCACCCCAGGGTTTGTGGGATACAATCCATACAGCCATCTGGCCTACAACAACTACAGGCTGGGAGGGAACCCGGGCACCAACAGCCGGGTCACGGTAGGAGAATCAACTATTACATCCTCCGGCAAACACCAGGAACTGACCAGAAATGGCTTTAGGGTTAGGTTCTTCACAGTCTTGGCTGCTGCCACTTCTTTATTAAAAAAAACCAAAAGCAACTTCTGATTCTTATTCCTCACCTTCTCTCCCCTCCCCCTTCACTCTGAAACCTTTTGCAGGAAAATGGGTTTTTACTCAGCAGGGAAAACTGGTAATGGTATATGATGCAGACATCCACTGAAGACTCTGTGGTCTTTAGTGACCACTGCATGCATAGGAGAAGGTTTTGTAGCTGGGTATGAATTTTTGGAGGGAGGGAACTGCTCTTTTTGCTGAGGTTCATTGGTACAAAAATAAGGAAGAGCATTTTGCAAACTGGAGATCATTGATAGTCGTTGCATCATCCTGTTGAGCCATGCAAGAGGTACAGGCCTTTATTTTTCTTTCTAGTTTTAGTCTGATAATAACTGCACAGTCCCAAGTTCAGTCATTATTTTTTCAACAAAACTGTGATGTTGATAATAAAATAGAACCCTTTCAGCTCATATATGTGTCAATGTGTGGGAAAAGGATGTTACATTCATTTTTCATGGAGTAAACAAAGTGAGGTGGAGACAGGTGATGAGGGAGGTGACAGCTTCTTTCAAACATTAATCAAGTCCTAGCATTGTATGCAGTTAGGAAACAAAAATAGACAGTGGAAATGTAACACTTTTATAACACAACAGAAACAGAGTAAGTCCCTGATATTTTAAATGTCTCACAACTTGAAAGTTTTT
Organism: Pycnonotus jocosus; assembly: GCA_013400435.1. Lineage (NCBI taxonomy): Eukaryota > Metazoa > Chordata > Aves > Passeriformes > Pycnonotidae > Pycnonotus > Pycnonotus jocosus. The sequence goes on from VWYP01060581.1 coordinate 622,954, forward strand.
CCATGTAGAACTTTGCACCTCAAAACTTCTGATCAGTTTGGAAGGTGATACAAAGATTCTTAAGGACCAAATACATGGTGCTTTTAAAGACTTTTTATGCCTCTCATATAAACCTTCTTTCAAACTTCATATATGAAGTTCATCCAATTTATTTAAGCATTTACAGAAAGGACCTTCCCCTACAAGCTGGAATTGACTGTCCAAATGGATACTTTCCTTATACAAGACTAAGTCAAGTTTTGTCTGAGAAACTTCCATTGTTCCTGTATGTCACAAGCATACACAGCCTGCTCTGCCATGCATATCCCAGTATATGGATGGTGTCTTTAAACACCTCTTAATTTAAAAGCATTAAACAGTTTCCGTTAATGTTTTTCCAACCCATCTGTATGTGTATCTATGTATACATTTTGGTGATGCATATACCTCATGCACATTATTTATACACAGTTCTGTATGCATTGTTCATAGAGCTCCATAAATTCAAGGGGGAAAAAAACTAAAACAAAACAAAAAAACTCAGGAGGAAAACTGAGTATTGAACATCAGCCTTCTGGGCTGCACCCAAGTATTGATCTACAGGCCACAGCCCTGAAAGGTCTTGAACCTGCTTTATATTTTCATGTAAATACTCCCACTTAATAGAACTCCTGGCATGTGGAAGTGCTGGAATAGTGGAGGGTTTCAGACCCTGCAGTTGACAGGGTCTGTGATGTCATTGCACTGTTTTAGGAGCAAGCCCTGTCAGATGTTTTGTGATTTGAGGGGATGCAAGGGGACCCAGCAGCTTCCCAGCAGCAACATTAAAGCTCAGTGGCCTTTTGTGTGGTGCCAGCACTGTGTCTGGCAGTGTAAAGCCAAAGGAAGACAGAGCACAGGAGCATTTTCTGGACTAATTAGGACAATTCATTACAGCTTGGCTACAAGTAGAGCACATATTTACCTTTTAGCTGCATAGGGTTGTTTTCTTTTCATAAAGACGCTCTTAATTGGCTCTTAAGTTACCACTGACAAATTTTGCAGAAAAATAATTGCCAAAATTATTTGATAATGTCTCAAACTTAATGTTTTTAGACTTCGTTGATATGTTTTCTTCACCTTAACAGTAGCCACATTAAATTTGTCAAAACATAAAATAAATTAGTCATCAGAAGTAAGAAAAAACAACATGCTGGGATTAGTGTTTCCATGTCAGTTCCTAAGCTGTGTAGTTCAGTTTTAAAAACATGGAGCCCTTTTGAGGATTTATCTAGCTATTGCTCTGTAAACTTACAGAGAAAAAGACAAACTTAGACTGGAAATTATTCATGTGAGGACCAGCTCTAGCCTAGTGCTTGCTCACTTACAGACTGGGTAATTTTTTTGGTGATGCTGCTTGCTTCTCTTGGTGGGGGTGTGTGAATGCACAAGAATGAGTGTTTTCCAAAACTAGTGCATGTAGAAACTGTTCAGTGATCCCATTAACGAATGGATTTATCCGGTTCTTTTATAGGCTTCCTCTGGTATTACCATTCCAAAGCCCCCCAAACCCCCAGACAAGCCCCTGATGCCCTACATGAGGTACAGCCGGAAGGTGGGTATTACAGTGTCCATCAGTAATAAAGTCAGTGTTCGTTTGTGCTAACAATTAATCGCTATGATCTTAGTTTCAGCTTCTAAACGTTGACTCCTAACAGCCTGCGCTCTCTTAAGGGGATGTAAAGTACAGAGTCTGCCCTGCAGAACAAAGGCAGCAGTAGTCTGGTCACACAGTTGCCAATTTCTGGGGGGAAAATTGCTAAAATGCTAATTCCTACCACTGTCTGCCTACAAGGATCCACCCCGCCACATTCAGAAGTTCCTGTGACTTACTGACAGAACTTTTTTATATAAAGGAAGTATTCCTTGCGTTTTCTGGGCTTGGTGCAGTGCTGTAGCTGGACTGAAGAGTAGCAATGAGTGGACTTTGCATGTTCTCCTTCACCACCCTAGCCCGTGGCAACGTTTGCTTCGCTATTCTGTGAACTGTTTGACAGAAAGTAGGAGAGACTCTTGTGGAGTCTGGAATCTGATGGGGCATGGGGAGGGCATGGCAGCCTGGCTGAAGTGGGTGAGCCAGAAGGAATTTCTTCCACTTCTGGTAAAGTATCTTTACCAGCATGTCTGTCTTAGGCCAAAAAAACATCAACACACACCAAAAAAAAAAAAAAAAAAAGAGTCAAGTGGCGCAGCAAGAAATTACACTGGCAGCTCTCCTTTTTTTTCCCTATAAAGTTAGAAACCTTTTTGGTGGAGTCAGAACTTGTTGGAACTCAGATTGATCAGCAAGACTGAAATATTGTGAAATGTTACATTCTGATCTGAAAAGCTCAGTCTCTTTGTCATAATCTACTGCTGGATGTGTTTACTCAGTAGCGTTTTTTTCCCCGAGATGCAGCGATGTTCATTTAAGAAGAGAATTGAGAGGGTTAAAGGCAATATTCCCATGAGACCAAAGCCACTCAGCAATTGCCTGGTTCAGTAGCTGGCTTCCTACTGACTTCCTGCCCCAGAAAATAATCCAGATAGTTTAGCCAGACTCATTCCTAACCTTATCCTGTTTTTCATGGTGATTCCAGAAAGAACACTGAGATGACAATATAAAATGTTTAATTTGGAAGTATTTAGATATCATTAGTAAAGCTCCAGCTGTTTCTGTTAAGGTCTGGGACCAAGTGAAGGCGTCCAATCCTGATTTGAAGTTATGGGAAATTGGCAAGATTATTGGAGGAATGTGGCGAGATCTCACTGATGAAGAGAAGCAAGAGTATTTGAATGAATATGAAGCTGAAAAGGTAAATGGAAGAAATCTGGGATGTTTATTACAGCTGATTCTTCTAGGAACTGGTCTGAGAAGAAAAATTCATCTTCCCCATTCAGGGGTGTTTGAGGCATTCACGAGAGCCCTGTATGTAACTTAAATGGAAGTTTATCCTGACACGTCTCTTAGATTTTTTAAATAACTGTGCATCAACTGTGACTGGTCAGTTTTAGACCTAATTCAAAATGAAGTATTTATAATTGAGTGTCGATTTTAACTGTTTAATGAATGGATTTGATTTTACAACATCAGTATTGAAAAGATTGTCTCAACACCAAAATCCTCTTTCAAAACTGGTGCTCTGCAACTACTGCTGTTGTCATGAACATGTTCCTAAGAGACTTCCAGTCACGTGGGGTTTGGTTTTCCTGGTGGAACTCCACGCTGTGGCATTAATGTTTTGTTTCTTAATAGAAAATGCTACCACATGTAGAGTTTTCTTGTGCTTTTGTTTTGATTTTATTGATCTAAATGACAAGAGATGACAGCTGCCTCATGTCTAGGTTGGTAAGTGTTGAGGACCTGTACGAGACTGTTCTTGTGATTCTCAGGTACAAAGGGAGAATTGTCCAGCTGATGTGTTGCGCTAACACCTGGCAGGCACCTGAGGCTCTGGCTACCTGGTCAAATCTCAGCTGGTTTTATTCCAAGGCAGTAGAGAAGTACTGCAAAGCTCGGTGCTCTTAGCTGAGAAAAAAGAATCCAGGAATTCTATTTTTAACTTGATAATGATGTTTAGATTGTAAGCTCCTTGGGGCAGGGGCCAGCTGGTTTCTGTTTGTGCAGTGCCGAGGCAGACGGATTCTGGTCCTAATCATAAAGAGTTGTAGGTACCTTTAATAATATCATAGATTATATCCATTTTTTCATTGGGAATATCTCAAATCACTGTACAGAATCTTAAAAGTGAGATTAAAGAAAGCAGTTCAAAGGGAAAAGGTATTTCAAAGAATATGAAAATAGTGCTGCTGTCCTGCTGCCAGGAGGAGACATGAGTCTGGCTGCAGCTTTCTGGGCCATCCCAGAGCAGGGATGGGTCAAAGAATGGACAAGTCTTAAATGATTTTGCAAAGCGGTTCATGACATACTGGCATAAGGAAAGAGAAGAAATCAGAATCACATACGTAGTTAGAACTCCAGAGAGTTACTGAGAATATTTTGTGTTTGCTAATTTCATATTACCAGAACTTGATCATAAATGTTCTGAGGTGTTTAAATTTGAAATCTCAGAAAACAAAGCTATTAATCAAAGCATAAGACTTCCCAGATATTAAAACTGAAAAGTACCTAAAAACCAGCTGTGTTTTTAAAACACAGACATCTACAGAAGAAGTTCTAATTTGTAAAAAAGAAAGACTGAGAGAATCTGGTTGTTTGTATCTCAGCCTGACGATTCAGATTCAGCTTTGTCTGTGTAACTGCACTGTGAGTTACACAGAGCGCAGCTGTGGCAAGGTGGGAATCACCCAGTGGTGCAATCAAACCGTGTTGGTCACTTTTCAGATTGAGTACAACGAGTCCATGAAGGCCTACCACAACTCCCCTGCCTACCTGGCCTACATCAACGCCAAGAGCCGCGCCGAGGCAGCGCTGGAAGAGGAGAGCCGGCAGCGGCAGTCGCGCATGGAGAAGGGGGAGCCCTACATGAGCATCCAGCCTGCCGAGGATCCTGATGGTAAGGAGCTTGTGTGCACTCCCCCTGGGACACTCTCATGGCAGGACAGGCCGTGGAGATACAGAAAACCACCCGTGTGCACCTGCCACAGCACTTCACATGGCTTTGCTTCTGTTTTGGCGCTTTAATGCCAATTTTCATTGCCACGTTTTACTCCATACAGCTGGTTTTGTTCCCAAAAGTAAGGTGGCACCCGTGGCAAAAGTTATTCCAACTCTTCTTAATTAAGTGTGAAGTAATGCTTAATATGTTCAAACCAAATCAGTCTGCCTACAGCACCGTAATGTCTTTAGCACATGCTTTAGAAAAGGCTTAGCTGCCTGATTTAATCCGGCTTGGATGGAATGTTGTGCTTTATTACCAGAAGCACATAAATTTGACAGGCAGAGTTTTGGTGTGATTAAGAGCACCTGAACTTTGAATGTGTTCAACAACTGTCATTTGAGATTGTTTGGGGAGCGAGGTGCCCTTGCTGCTGACAAGTTGATGAGAAAATTCTGAAAGTTTATTTGACTGCAAGGAAATGCACCCCACCCAGTGGGAAAAGTCAGCCTCACACACCTCATGGCTGCTTTTAAATTCATCACCAAATACTTGTTGAAACCTGAGGGTGAAAAATGTACTCAGTTACACCCTTTTTTTTCCTTCCCCCTTGTAAAAGCACACCCCTGAGATGAAGCTCATGGCAAACAGCATTTTCCTCTGTGTGAGGTAATTGCAACATTTATGTAAATACATTTCATGCTGGAATAGCTGGAACCTGGAGACTTGAGATTCTGTTCTGTGCTACCTGAGCAAAGTAGACTCAGGCAGAAGCAACCCTTCCTCTTTTTTGCTTTGTTTAATCAGATAGCTCAATGAAATACAATATAATGCTGTGAAATAAAGAAACTTTCATTTAACTAGTTAACTTCTTTGCTAGTATCATCTCTTGGCAAGGTGTTCAGCTTCTTAAGATTTGTGTGAATAGTTGGGATACTCATCTCCAGTAGGAATACTTAATGTAAAACAAATTAGACTTCTGGACTTTTCTACATGGCATTGTTTTGGAGAGAACAATGGAGAGTATCTGGGAGATACTTGTTGTTTAACTGGTTTCTCTAGAGAAATGCACTTACTAATAAATAATCAAATACTCTTAATACGTGACTGAATTTTCAGTGATGAGTAAATGTGTCTCGCTGCTTCATGCTTTCAGTCCTCAGTATTTAAAAAAAATAAGTGTTTTTGATCTGTGCTACAAAGGTTATTTATAGAGGAGTCACTATACTGCTGGCATTTTGTTCTGGAAACATGATTAATCAGGAATGGGTCTTTTATTTGGTGTATTAATAGTCCCTCTTACTGTGGAAATGTGGAAAGCAACAGAGTGAATAACTAGGTCAGTCCCATTTTCAGCAGTGGGAAATGCACATGAAGCCGTTAGAGCTGTGCCAGGTAAATGCTGCCCTGGCCACACTTTGTCTCCTTTTGTGATTCCCTGATGCGCTGTGTGTGTTAGTGTGAGCTTTGTGATATGACAGCCACTGATGTTAGGGCTCATATTTTGTTGTTCTGTGAGTGGCAATATCAGCACAGTGTCATTAGGCTTGGCTCTCATTTTGTGGAATCAAAGCAGTCACCCCTTGAACTCCTTTTGCAGATTACGATGATGGGTTCTCCATGAAGCACACTGCCACAGCTCGGTTCCAGAGGAACCACCGGCTCATCAGCGAGATCCTGAGCGAGAGCGTGGTGCCCGACGTCCGCTCCGTGGTCACCACAGCCAGAATGCAAGTCCTGAAACGCCAGGTTCAGTCTTTAATGGTTCATCAGGTAAAGAGAAAGGATGCGGATGCAGCTAAACACGGTGGGGTTGGGCTGTGCTCCAAGGCTTGGATCATTCGATCACCTACATGACTGTTCTTGCTGGGTGTCAATGTTCTGTGTGCTCCAGGAGCTAATCCCTGGGATTTCTTGGGAACTGCAGAACGTGAGATTTCACCTTCTGTACTCTTTTGTTCTGGAGTATCATGTTAAACTATATTTTGTTCTTTGGAATATCCTAAGTGTTAGTTCCGTAATTCTTGCATTATTACACACAGCCTTCTGTATGCAGTGTAAAGGTCTGCTGGTTAATAAGTACTGGCAGGGTTGTGATTTCAGATACCTGACAGCTCATCTTGTTTGTAATTCTTCTTTTTTTGCAGTAAATTGTCCCCATTCTAACATTTTTCACTGAAAGTTATACAAAATACATGGTGAAGTCACACCTACATGTTTCACCAAGCTTTGGGCACATGCCTGTGTTGTCCAAACACTCATGTTACCAAAACAACCCTTTCACCATGGTCAGTGTGTGTGTGGGTGAAGCAAGACCAGAATTAGGTAGAGATTTGTTGGGTGTTTTTTTTTTTTAAATTACAGAATATTTGGATGGTGGAGGGGGTGGTTGTCCTTCTTTCCTGTGAATTGTGGTCTTTCTGTGTAAGAGAATATAATTGATGTGGAGGGTGTGTCTATACCTGTGAGCTGTGTATATACAGACCTGTGGGATATGTATACACAGACCTGGGGGTGCAGAATAGGAAAGAAAATGTGCAGATTTGTTGCTGAAAGCCTCACCTCAGGTACACAGTGTTTCATTTACAATATGCTTGAACTGCTGCACAGACCCATGTACTGTTCCTAATTTTCAGTGTGAACTTCTGAGCTAATGGGTATCAGAGGCAGGCAGAAGGCTGTTTACAGATTAGACCAATATTTAAAAATAAACCTATATGAAAATTTGTATGCGTAGCTGTGTAGGTGACTGCACAGTGATGTTCTTGCTGTTTGTTTCACTTCCAGCGTAAGCTCGAAGCTGAGCTGCTGCAAATTGAGGAGCGTCACCAGGAAAAGAAGAGGAAGTTTTTGGAAAGCACAGAATCTTTCAACAACGAACTTAAAAGGGTACGACTCATTTTTCTCACCTACTCTGAGGAAGCTGCTGGTTCCACAGTGGTGCAAGTGCTTCAGTTCTCTGTTCAGTTCTGTGCAATTGCCCAGCTGCTGGGGCAGTGCCCTGGTGTGGGTGGTACAAAGCACAGGATGATTTCCTGCTCCTTCAGTGACCTTTAGGGGGACATTGACCCAGTACAGTTTAGAAGTGCCTCCAGGCTGGGTTGGGTGAATTCACTCAGAGCAGCTGGAGGAAGGTGGCCTGAAGCCATATGGAGGGCACACTGCTCTCCTTGGCTGTGTTCAAATAACAAGTTTTAGGTTGTTTATTTATTCCCTCTCCTCCTTTTTCAGTTAATATGTCTGTATCTCCTGCCCTAGTTACTTTTAATATAAACTGTGTAAAATCAAAAGGACTGTGCTGCGTGTGGAAATAATGAACTCATCATTGGGGTTTACTTATGACTTATTTCTCAGGGTAACTGAGGTAGTGAAAGAGCTAAAGAGTTTTCCTTTGTTTTGTTTTTAATTGCTAGTTATGCAGTTTGAAGGTGGAAGTGGATATGGAAAAAATTGCAGCTGAAATTGCTCAGGCTGAGGAGCAGGCTCGCAAGAGACAGGAGGAAAGGGAAAAGGAAGCAGCTGAGCAAGCTGAGCGCAGTCAGAACAGCCTGGCAGCTGAAGAGGAGCAGGCAGCCAGCAAGGGGGAGGAGAAGAAGGAAGAGGAGAGCACTCCAATGGAGACAGGTAACTGCATCTGAACATCTGCTGCACAATCATCCAAGGATCAGCATTAAAAGGTCTCTGAGGAGAACAGTTCACTGCATCTTAGTGAACACAGGCCTTTGCTTGCTTCTCATTAAATTACTCATTTTTAGAAGAGGAGAGGATGAGACCCCATAGAGCCCCATGTCATGCTTTGTGTGTCATGTACCCAGGGGAAAAAAATACTAAACCTGAAGTTAGGCTTTGGTTAACTAGGAGCAATTGGGAGTGTTTCCTTGTCCCAGTGTCAGTGTCCAGCCAGGATGATGCAACAGCAATGCTTCCTATGCAGCTCTCAGGCAAATTTTCCAGCTGCTTTGTGCTCTGGACAGTGGCAGTAAGAAATGCTGCTGGATTCAGGAGTCCCAGTGACTAGTACATCGGTGAGGCACTGCTGCAACTGCAGGAGCATAAGGAAAGAGGCACCAAGGAGTTTGAATTCCAGTGCTTCTGCTTTAACAATGAGCATGGCTTTCTTATGGCTGGAATTCTGAGGTTAGGCAGCTGTGGCTGACATCAGGATGCTGTGGCAGGACCACATGTGTCCTCAGCACAGAAAGATCCCTGAGCTGTGCCTGTCTCTTCATGTTCTAAGTGACAGAAATGACTGCTATGGAATACTTGTATTTATTATAGCTTCTGTTTCTTCCTAAATCCTAATTGCACAATCTAAATAAATATTGGCATGTAAATGACACCGAGAAATATGTTTTTCCAGAGGAGCCTCACCCAGAAGAGAGCACAGAGAACCAGCAGAATGGTGAAGAAGGGACCTCTACCCCAGAGGACAAGGAGAGTGGGCAGGAAGGGGTGGACAGCACAGCTGAGGAGGGGACCAGCGACAGCAACACGGGCTCAGAGAGCAACAGCGCGACCGTGGAGGAGCCACCCGCAGACCCCATCGCCGAGGAGGGCGAGAAGAAAGAATAATCACTGACTCAGTTCCTGTGTCTCTGTAATGAAGTACTGTTTGATTTCAGAACGTGCTCTGCAGCTGTTGTACCTTCCCTGTCTCTGTCACTTGTCTCCAAAGGATGCCAGGGCTTAATCACACACCATATTGTCGGTGTAGCAATGCAAAGGGGCCTGTAGAGGCACAGGGTGTCCTGCAGCAGGCAGAAAAGGAACCTCATGTGTCTAAACACAGCCATTACAGTGTGGAGAAGTGCTTATATCACTTGTAATTCTTCCCTAGAAAGACAGCACTGGTTTTGGTTTCCATATGAGAAATGGAACTTTTCCCCAAAGGCCCTTCCTTCCTCTTTGTGGCAGCAGTGAGGTGCAGGTGTCTCACCTGTGCCGCAGTCCTGGCCTGACTGCACAAGGGACCTGCTCCTGACAGTGGCACTGGTTTTCTGGAGAGGCTGGGATGTGGCTGAAACATTCAGACCTGTTCTTACTATGGAGCAAAGACCTGATGCATGCCCAGGGTGTCACCTGGAGCCTCTCCTTACCTAACAGCCTCAAAAGTCCCCTGTGTCCCACAGCTACTGTGCTGCATGTCAACAAGGGCAATTTCTGCTGCAGCTGCACCAGTCTGTGCTTTTAAAGAAAGCTCTCAGTCCTCAGGAGTAGCTCCAGAGTGAGGCTGAAAGTCTGGGGTTTAGGGGTTTTTGGTGTAACTTGTTTTTCTAGAGCAGCTGCTCTGCAGTGGTGGAAACTTGCTCATGGTCTGTGTGTGGCATTTCAGGAGATCCAGTTCCAAAGGGCTCAGTGTAGTCTTGCAGGAAATGACACATCATGAGGGATTTTTTTTTTTCTGTCGTGCAGGATTCTTTTCAACAAGCCTCTACTTTTCTTTCCCAATTAACTCCTTTATTTGCTACAAAGAGACCCTGGTGTGGCCTCAGCCAGAGACCTGGCACAGAACAGAGCAGGAGAGCGTTTAGACACGCACATGTTCTCTGAGCAGACAGTCACTGATATGGCACAAATGGTAAAAAATAGTAGTTTTGCTTGTCATGAGCTTTCAGAACCTCTGGAGACTCTACAAATATACTAAAAAGGCCATAATTTGCCCTATATAAGCAAAAGCCCACAAATAAATACACTGAATTGCAGCAACAGCCACGGGCCACTTCTTGACTTTACAACTGAGGGAACACATAATGTTTCAATGAACCGATGTGTATTTGCAGAGCAGTGGGTCTATCAGATGGTGTTTTTTAAATCCTTTTTTTTTTATAGTCTAAAAATAATAAAATCAACAAGTTTGGTTTTTTTTAAACTCACAGTGGTCTGTTCTTGTCTTTTAAGGGAACGCCAGTGTTTGGTTCAGAGCTTTCATCAGCTGTTCTCCATCTCAAGCCAGAGGAAAATAAGCACACAGGATTTTATTTCTTACACAGTACCAGCTGCTGGCTGGACTGGAGCCCCCCTCCCTCCCCTGAGCACATGGGGCCCAGGTGGGGTTCCACACCTGAGGTGCTGCAAACCTTTGTTGTGCAACAGCTTTTATCTGCAGCAGCCCTGGGTTCTGTAGGCCGGGAGTGCTTTTCATCTGCTCCAAATTCTCAAGGTGTATGTAAATAACTTCTTATTGGCAAAGACGGGTGTGTGCAGCTCAGGGTGTGTACGTGAAGGAGTGGGTGTCTTCTTCACGAGTGAAATAACTTGTCCAAGCACATGAGAACGTGAAGGAATGCTCATGGGCAGCGTTGGAGTGCTGACCAGCCCCATGGTGCCTGGCAGAGGTGTCTACAAGGGACAGGAGCATCAGGGGCCCAGCACAGGAGAGGGACAGACCTCAGGAGAAGCCTGGCTCCTGCAGCAGCCCTTCCTCAGAGCAACCTGGAGCTCCTGGTGGGCCCCATTTCCTCCTACAAGTCCTCAGTGGGATATTCTGGATGGATCCTGTGGCCACCTGCAGGTCCCCAGCAGGGCCAGGAAGCCTTGTCCCATGAGGAAGAGCCCTCATGCTTTGCTGCTGGTGCCACTGGAGCTGCTGTTTGCTGGGTTTCTGTCTGGCAGGTGGTGGGTGCAGGCTGGAGATCAGGGCTGCAGCCATCCCCCGTGGGCTGCTGAGAGCGGGTGAGTCCCTCACGCCCCCAGGGGACCAAAGCAAAGAGGCAAATCCAAACCTTGCATGGTGCGAGGGAGTTGTTTTCTTTGGTTTGTTTATCTCTTCAAGAAGAACCAGGGGTTTTCGAGTCTGACTCAGGCGTTGCGACCTCTGACATCACCATGGTCTGCTGTTGGTTTGCTCTCAGGCAAAGGTTCTCATCTGTGTTGGGTTGTCAAAAATATGCTTTTATCTCACCACAAAAACACACTTCAGTAAAAGTTATGAAGAGGACTGGGTTAAAAAAAGAACATCGCAAAATTTTTCGTTGATTAGGGGGTTTGTTGGGTTTGGGGTTCTTTTGCATTTGTGTAATTATTAGATTTTATCACCCCAAAAACCTTCTAACCTACAAAGCTGGTAGAGACTAAGGGGTGCATAGCACAAAGCAGGCCCAAAGGGTAAGTTTTGAAAGGGATTTAGATGTTAAAATATGAACCAGGCACCTTGTGAGGTTTTTCAGAAATGATTCACCAGTGAACCCAGAGCCCAGGCCTCTGAGAGCTTCATGCACCCAAATCCTTTCCAAACCCCTCACCTACATGCAGGACTGAGCTTGGCTTCCCAGGAAGACAAAAGCCTCATATTTGTGCAGCAGCTGAACTTTCAGAGAAGAAAAAAAGGCTCATAGAGAAACAAACAAGGTTGGGGTTTGTTTTTTTTAAAAAAAGGTAAGAAATCACCTGTGTATCACCTGGACAAGTCTTGCCAAGTTGCTCTGCCTGGAGCCAAATGAGCTGCAGACGCTGTTCACAAGAGAGGATTATGCTGGTGACAGAAAGAAATAAAACAGATTAAAGGAGCTTTACAGGAATAAAATATCAAAGCAAATCCGAAAGCTGGTGCAAAGGGGTGGCTGGGGCAGCTCGTGTGTGTCAGGGAGCCAGAGCCTGCTCAGAGCCTGGTGCTGCAGCAATGCAGGTCAGGGCAGGAGCAGAGAGCCTGAACCCTGACCTCAGGACACTTGGAGAAGCAGGCCCCTGATGGGGAGCCCACATCCACACCTGTGTGGTGATAAACTGGGGGTGAGAAGGGTCCTGAGAAGGGGAGGTGTGGGTGGGCAGCACACAGGGAGCAGGGTCAGACCCTCGCTCTGCTCAGGCTCTTGCCGAGGTCCCTTCTCTATCCCAGGATGTGCTTTTCCATTTCCCACCAGCTCCGAGTGCAGCCCCTGTGCCTGCCATGTCCCAAGGAGCCAGGGATGGTTTATTTCTCCTTTTCTTGTCACAGGTTATTTCTCTTTTTTTGCCCTGAACGTCCAGCCAGGGAGGCTTTGCTGTTCATTTTTTTCTAAAAAGCTATTTTCCATTTTTTCCCCTCAATTTATCAAAAGCTACTCAAAGCACTTTTGGTCATCCACCAATCCAAACACCCCACCATGCTGCCACCACCACCAAAACGGCACTGTGGTGTCCTTGCTCCTGTGAGACCCCCCTTCATCCCCTTAAATGCCAAGTGTTCCTAACACTCCCAGGTGCTGAAATACTGGGGAAAAACACCCCTCATGGCCGACTGGAGATGGAATTGGTGCAGGTTATGTGCTGGCTGAGGTGTGTGAGCTGCAGCAGACGCTGCCACCAGGAGTCCCCATCAACCTGCCCGAAGGACACACAGCCCTGCCCTTGGCTGTAAACGCGAGCAGCGCTTTTCTCATACAGTCAGTGCCAACTCCCCTCACCCCTAGAGCTGCTGGTTGTAACAGCTCAGAATGAGATGCAGTTGTACCAACTCACACCTTGAGGCATTTGTATCAATTTGCCAGATCAGGGTGAGATGCTCACAGGTCACTCACCTGCAGCTTTGAGCTCTCCAGGCACCTGGGTATGAACTGTGGGTGCTGCACTGCAGAAGTGCAGCTCAATCATGTCAGGTAGTCAGAGAGCCTGGAATTCCACGTGTTCTCCCAGGCAGGCACCCAGCAAGTTCCAGTTTCATCCTGAAATCTTACACCCAAGACTGTTCATGCTTTCAAGGAGTTGCAACATCTGCTCAGGACTTTGAATCCAGGGCTTGGATCCATGGGTTTGAAATCCCCTGTGGATGCAGAGTGTTCCTGATAATGACTGGCAAACCTCTCCCAGCAGGGTCTGATGACCAAGTGGGATCAGGCACTGGAATCTGAAAGCCCAGATCCTGCTTCAGGTCTTTCTTGCTGTTTGTGCTCTCAGTTCCCGTCTTTCACTTTGACATTTCTTTTTCCACAGTCTTCGAGGGGTTTTTTGAAGTGGTTTTGCACGTATCAGGCTGGTGTCTTATTTTGTTGTAAATCGTCACGTAAAGCTTCTCTTGTGACTCCAGAAGTCAGTAATTTCTGTCAACAACCAGTTTCAATTTGCTTCTATCACTCGATTCTGTTAAAAAGTCAAGAAAAAGCCATTTTAGTTCTGGCACAAGTTTCAGGGTGGGGAAAGCCAAACCAGAAAGAGTGACAGTAACAAAAACAGAAACCAAGTGAAAAATCACATTATCATGGGCTTATTACAATTTTTTAATCCCAGAGATAAGAAATGCCAGATCTGTAACAGAGAGGGCTAGACAAACTCTTCTTGAAGCAAACATTGATGGGATTATTTCCAGTTTCTAGATCCAGTTTTCATCCAAAGGAGGCAGCAGATTAGTGTTAAACCTTCCACCTTTTGAACAAGGGAAGACAGCTCACAGGAGTGATATTTGCTGGATGGTCAGAGACACTTCAACTCTCAATTATTTTAAAGGTCATAATGCTTTATCTCTTTAATCAATATCCCTTTATCTCTCTAAACCATATCTTGTTGTGTCTCTAAATGATTCACTGCTCACTAGTGTTTGATATCCTGTGGGAATTGCCCAGCAGTTTGAAGTGGGAAGCTTCAAACCATCTCTAGACACAGCTGGTGCTGATATGCCCCTCCTGACATAGTTTCCGTAACATCCCAGGAGTTTTTCTTCCCATCTTCAATCACCTCTCCTTTCCCACCCATCATTTTGAGGTGACCATTGTCTCCTTCATGTTCAGGCCAGCAAGGATCTGTTTGTTCATCACAGCCCCTCTGTGCATACAGCCAGACAGTGGGGGCACACAAGAGGGAGCAGATGCCATGGGAAGCTGCCCAGCCCTGCCCTGAGGGCCAGAGGGACCAGCAGTGCATACAGTCAGTGCATGGATTGCCCTTCTCACTCTGGGCTTGGAAAGGGGGGTGTTGCTGTCCCTGCCAGCCTGACCCCTCCCCACTGGCATCTCTGGGTCTGTTTCCCTCCTCACATCTCAATTCCTGGGCTCCAGGATGAGGGAGCTGCTTTCATGGAATAAAATCACAGAGTCACTTAAGTTGGAAAAGACCTCCAAGGTCACCAAATCCAACCTGTGACTGATCTCCACGTTACCAACCAGATCAGAGTGCTGAGTGTCACATCCAGTCATTCCCTGAACACATCCAGGGATGGAGACTCCACCACCTCCCTGGGCAGCCCCTTCCAGTGCCTGACCATCCTGCCCATGAAGAAATTCTGTTGATGCCCAACTGTTTAGTGCAGGGCAGATGCCAATTTGGTAAATCTTTTATTTTTCCTCAAAAAAATGGAACTGGAGAGCCAGGGATCACCTAGGACATGATGCGGGCACAAAGCAGATGAATTCCCAGTGACACTGGGTGTGCCCTTCTCTGCTGTGGCTGACCACCACGGGCAGCTGTGCATCCCAATCAGAGCTTGGTGCTGCACAGATTGCTTCCTCCCTCCGAAGGATAAAGATCTGTTAATAACCTGGTGGTGAGATCACAATCACAAGACGTTTCTCAGGGCATCCCCTGCACCCGCTCAAAATACTCTGCTGGGTGAAGAATCCCAGCTTGGTGCCACTCTTAAGGTCAGGAATTTACTCACAATTTCACTTCTGCAATTTTATATTTGCCTGAGGAACAACGACGTCAACACCCCCCTGGAGTGACCCTGCTGACTTCCACCACAAACCCCCTTGAATGTCCCCAGACGTCACAGGAGGGGTCTGGGCAGGAGCAAGGCCAGAGCTGGGAGCACCAGACACCTGGGGTTGGCACTGCCAGGCAGAGGGAGCAGCAGGACAGACATCAGGGTCCCTCCTTGACGTCAGTGCAAGGATGTGACCGGGAAGTATAGCTGGGAAAGGTCCACCCTGAACTCACCAACACTTCTATCTGGGCACCCCTGGCTTCCTCCAGCCACAGGGACAAACCTTCCCATGGCTCACGTCAGCCAAAGGGTGGAACAGCGTTTCCAGGGGACAGAGCCTGTGTTTCCATCTCAAATCACCTAAAGTAAAACTGGTGGGAAATACCAAAAGGTTTTGAATCCACGATGTAAAAACATCCTGTGTTGTGCTTCCCTCAGATCGAATTCCACCTCCTTAAGCAAAGCCCTCAGTTCTGGTTTCCAAGGTCCCCCAGCCTGCACGTGCCACCTGGGAACCCTCTCCTGGAGCTCTGGGATCTTTCCCACCACAGGATGTCTGTGAGACTGTGTTGGGACATCCCACAGGAATTCCAGTTTTACACACAGATCAGGGATGTGAAACACAGAGCTAAACTTCTTTGTGATGTTCCATTGCTGAGTGAGTTGTAATTTAATGTCAGGACAATTCAAGATTACACAGTTCAGTTCAGTTCAACCCAATATTTCAGTTTAAGCAGAACCAATGAGAACCAATGATATCTGAGCAACTTCCTGTGGGATTTATCAGGAGCTGCATTTTCATTGAGAGGTTTATGGATGAAAGCTGCCACTCAGCTCCTGCTGCAGCCTGACTTCCACTCTCCTGTGTGCTGGAGGGGAGCAGAGGGACCTAGAGACTGGAATACTCAGTAATTTGATTCTTTTTATAATAGCTAAGTAACTTTGGAATAACAATAGTTTCTAGTAGCACAGTGCAATGGCTTTCATGGGCACAGCTCAGGCCTGGCACTGTCTGAGTTTGGTCTCTCTGCTCACAGAGTTTTGTGAAAAGCAGCTCATGGGACACCCAGGTTCAGGCAATGTGTCAAAGAGATGGAACCACTCAGACATGAAATAGGCTGCAAATATACACAATCAAAATAAGCAAAGATTTAATAAATGTTCTGAGAACTCCCTGTGTATGAAACGTACAGGAAGTTCAGTGTCATACACAGACAGCAAAATGTTTATTTTAAATATTCCCATCTTTAATATTCCCATTCTTTTTAAGAAAAACAATTTGCTTGAATGGGCTCTAACAACACAGGATTTGGCACGTACCAAAACTTTGAAGTTGAATCTTGGGACCAGGGGCAGAAAACAAGCTGCAAACCATCTGCCTGCCTCCCCTCTCTCTCCTTTGGCTTCAGCCAGCGTGGATGTGGGGATGGATCCACCAGAACTCTGCCTGGTGCCTCTCCCTGGAGCAGGGTGAGCTCAGAGCACCCTGAGGGGCCCATGCCCCTCTGCACACCCACGGCTCCCCAGGCAGTTCTGTGACCCTATAAAGCCTCCACAGTGCTGTTACACCCCTTGATTCCGGGTATTCTGCCGGTACCCAAGGGAAGTCTTTCATCTCAGGTCCTCCTTGGCGGAAGTGGTTACGAGATAAAGCTCTCGAGGCAGCCTACCTGCCTGGGTACCTGGTGAGCAAAGGCAAACAGAGCAATAAATAGCTGCAGAGATGGGAACAGCACCTGCTGGCTGAGATAAGTGCTGGGTAAGGTGCGGAGGAGTCAGTGCCGCGCACTCAGAGAGCATCAATGTGAGGAAAACTGTCACAGTGCCCCTGCCCCAGCACCCTGCCCCCAAAAACCCCCAAAATCCTGACCCTGAGTACCCCAGCACCCTGTTCCCTGAGCACCCCACAATGGGCTCCACACCAACACTGGTCCACTGAGAGGAAAGCACTGGGAGAGATTTTGAATTGGGCTGGGACCATGTCAAAGGAGGGTCTGAAACTGGATCTGAGTCTTCATAAAGGACTTAAGACAATCCACAAGAGCCTCAAAACTATCCTCAGCTTCAGATAGATTTGATTTGGGTTGAGATTACATCCTGGGGTGTCCCTCTTTTTCCACCTGGCAGCAGTAACAGCACTGACGTAGCATAAGAAGACAGAGAGGACAGATGCCAAATGCATCACTTCTAGACGAGCCTGGCTTAGGAAAAAAGCAAGTTTGTGGGGAGCTGGAGACGTTTCTGTCTGAGAAACAACCTCAGATAGATCTGAGGGGTCTGTTCCAAGAGCAGAGCCCTCTTTGACACCCACCAAACAAAAGCCACTGGTTTGCCTTGGGGGAAAGCATGACATTGACAAAGTGCAGAGCCTTTTGGGGAAGACAAAAATACCCAGAAAGAGAAAGGAGGGAAGTCACTGAGCTGCTCACAGTGTAGCAAGGGAGGATGAAGGGCAATTGTCATAGATGGTCCTGTGCACTGAGAACACCCTTCCCAAAACAGGTCTTGGGGATGGGATGGGATGGGATGGGATGGGATGGGATGGCATCCTCTGTTTCATCCAGCACTCAGGGTTCCATAGATGAAACAGGATTTGCAGAAGAGGGGAGGTAAGAAAGAGCCTCCTTCCCCTGTTTCCTTCACCACAGACCATTCCCCACATGTGAGTCCAAAAGCAGAGCCCACTTCACTTCCCTGAGTGTCAGTAACAGCTCTGGGTGTGAGTAACACACCAAGGCAGCACCTGAGCACCCCGAGAGCTCAGCACAGCTCTGAACATATGAGAAGCAGGAGGAGGAGGAGGGTCTACTAAATGTCAGTGACATCAGGGTGCCCGTGAGCAGCTCACAGGGGCGCAGGAAGTATAAAAGCAGAGTTCCCCGAGGAGGGTCCCTGGCAGGAGCTGGGGAGGCGGCGCTGGAGTGGGTGATGCTCTCGATACCTCTGTGACTGGATCCTGCTGGAACCACACCATGGATGGGGGTGAGTACCTGGCCTGCAGCCTCGGGCTCTGTCTTCAGCTTTATTAATGATGCTCAGTCTCTGCCCTGTGACACAGGAGTGGAGCACTTCTGTCAGAGTATTTAAACAGTATAAAAGACTTTCACCTTCCTCATTTTTACTATTTAAAAAAATGCACAGTTCTCTTTTAGAAGCTCAAAAACCTCAAATCACTTCAGAAACAAACACTAAAAATAGGTTGGGAGGCAATTTTAAGGGGCCCTTTTGTTCCAAAGTGAATGGAATCTTGCATAATTCACACCTTTTCTTCTGTGTTCTTAATTAAAAAAAAAAAAAAATAGAGAGAGAACACTCTCCCTGGCAACATTTTAATTCGGTGAATCAATCAAGGAATTGGGAGCAAGAAGAGCTGAGTTCATTCGCTAAGTCCATCCAGTGTTTTGCAAATTATTTCTATTAAAAAATATCTGCAGGAACACTGGGGGAAGCAGGATGCACTAGCAATGCAGGAGGCTCTGGGGATGGTCAGGGGGATGGATGCAGGAAGTTTTTTGGGGAAAAAAGGAAGCTCTGGAGATGCTCTGGAGATGCTCTGGGGATGCAGGAAGCTCTGGGGGATGCAGGGAAAAGAGGGCACAGGTCCCACAGAACCCTCCATGCAGGAGCAGGGAATGGGCCGAGTCTTCTTTCTCCTGGATGTCTTCTCAGAGCCTCTGGCAATCAATGGCTTAGGAAATTCTTGGATTTTGGAATCTCTGCTTCCAAACAAACAAACAAACAAACACCTGCCCACCACATATCATTCTTCTCATTTAAACTTTTGGCCTCTGCATCATCCTGTGGGCACTTTGTGGGCTGTTTGTTCCAAAGGGTTCAGTGTCCAGGGGCAGCTGAACTTAGCTCCTGGGAAAGGTTAATCGTGACAGGGGAAAGAATGAGTTAATGAGAACCTGACTAGATTATGATAATGTTCCTGCTTTGGGGTTTTTGTTCTACTGTTGTATTTCAGAGTATTTCCTTTGCCTGGAAGATGCACCACCGTGGTGCTTTCTTTAAAACACAACCGGCTCATTTCAGCAGGAAATCTTTTACTTGCTAATCTCTGCTTATCTTGTCTTTTGATTCACAGTTTCCTGAAAGGAGCAGAGGTAGATAATTAAAAACTTTCTTCTGTGACAGATCAGTGAATACATGAAATAAGAGCATGACTGGGTTTCACTGGGTCCACTCACTCCTGAGATGACAATGTCCTTCCTCTGCCAGTTGTGAGGAGGGCAAGGGGGAAGAACAGGCTGTTAACTGCCAATAGTCATTAGATCACTGAAGTATGATTAGCTTTTCTCAGAAATATCCGGTTCTTTCCCCCAAAGCCTCCTGTACTGCTGGAGAAGGGGCACCAGAAACTGGTACACATATAAAATACAGAGAGCAGGTTAATCACTGCCTGCACATGTGCTGAGGCCAGAACTCTTGCTTTGCAATCTTGGATGGCCAAAAAACATTCTTTCACCATGAGTGTTTGGCCAGAGCAGGTTTGCTCAGCTTTGCCAATGCTCCCTAAAGCATTCCCAACTCCTGCTTTGCTCTCATGCATCTGATCCCTAAAGCATTCCCAACTCCTGCTTTGCTCTCATGCATCTGATCCCTAAAGCATTCCCAACTCCTGCTTTGCTGTCGTGCATCTGATCCCTAAAGCATTCCCAACTCCTGCTTTGCTCTCTGGCTGTAGCAGCAGCCAGGCCCTCGTGAGCTGCCCTGGTCATTTGTGTGATCTGATTAACCACCCTCAGGGCTGTGTGTCTCTCCTCTTCCATGCAGATGTCCTGATACCAAATATTTCCACTGTCAGAGGCCTTTCTGGGTGCCCCTGATGGGATTCACTGCTCCTGCAGCTGCTCTTACCTTGCTTACAATTAGCAGCTGGTGCTGAGAGAGATCCAGATAAACTGGGAGGGATCAACCTGTCCAAACTCACCCATCCTTCTGCCACAGCACAGCCCAGGTGCCCACCCCAGGTGCCCACCCCAGGTGCCCACTCCAGGGCACCTGAACTGGGGCTTTAAAACATCTGTTTCTTTCCCTTTGCTATTGAGGGAGCCTGAACAGCTCAACAGCTGTCAGGGATGAATCCAACCCCTTGGGCTTAATTTGTGGAGGAAGAACTGAGGGGTTCCCATCCCCTGCCATGAACAGACCCCTTCTTTCCTTCACTCCCATGGAGCAATTCCCTTTTCCACCCATTTTCTTCAGGACAAGGATGGCCTCAAACCAGCCCCTCCCAGGCTGACAGACATGGGGACTGGCACGGGGCTTTAGGGCCAGGCTGACTCATTTGCTCTGGTGGGGTTTCAGGGTGTTTTTATAGATGAGGTTTCTAGTGCAACTGGTTGCAGGGACTTTTGGGAGGGGTTTTTTTTTCCTTAGTATTTTGAGGAACAAAACTTTAAAAACTTTAAGAAAATACCCATAGCAGCCAACTGCCAGGAGGCATAAAAAAGAAAGAAAAAGTAAAGAAATGTACTTAAACTGCCTGATAAACTGCAGAGCAAGACTCCTGTCATGATAATTGTTTCTGCCCACTGCTCCAGACCACAAGACAAGTTGGGGAGATCCAAGTCCTGTCCAGTCTGACTGAAACCAGTGACACAAACATGCTCAAACTGGTGCAGAGGGAGCAGGAGGCAGCAGGGCCTCTCTGCTTGTGCTTTTGCAAATGTGTAATCTGAGGTGGGGGCACAGAAGAGGGGCAGAAAAGCAGAGGCTTTCTTCATATTGAAAAGTCATTTGACATTTAAGACACTTGAAACAGCAACTGAGAAGGGGGAGAAAAAAGAAACCTCTGCTGATCTTCAAAGGAATGATATCGGCTGAACTGTTTCAGGAGTTCGTTGAGTCACGTTCTCGGTCCTGTTTTTCTAGACCTTTGCAGGGTGATAAGAAAACAGAGCAAAGGAGCCCTCACCAGGGCTGAGGTTGGGACTCGTCAGGTTAAGTCAGGGCTGGACCTGGAGTTTGCAAACCAAGCCAAGGAAAGCTGGTGGAGTCTGGTTTAGGTGGGTGCTTTTCCTCCACAGAATGACTGTGGTTCTTCTCTGCCACAGGGGTAATTTCCTAAATTTCCTGGTGGGGCTGAGCTACCAGCACAGGTACTCATCATCCATCCACAGGCAGCCAGGAGCACCAGCTCCAGGAGTCCCAGGGAAACCAGGCTATTTAGAAGGTGCAACAGAAGATTAAAAGCTGCTGTGGTGCTTGCAGAGCCAGGGACCCCATGCCTGTATCCCAGGCAGGGAGGGCACAAGTCTGTGCTTGTTTAAACCCACCTAGTGGGCCTCAGTCCATGGGGCTTTCAGTCTATTTCCTGTCTCATATGCAAAAGCCTGGGCAGCAGTTTGGAGGGAAGACAACCACAGCAGACACCAAACCTCTTCCTGCACTCTCAGACTGGTTACAGTGAAAGCCACTGGCTGGACAGAACAGGCAGAAGCTTCACTTCACCCTCAGTCCCTGCCTGGCAGTCCTCCACTCCTGAGTCACCTGCACTAAAGGTTCCCATGGGAAACCCTCAGATATCCCCAGGAGGGTTTGGAGAAGCTGAGCACACAGCTGCATGAGCATAAAAGATGAAAATAAGGGGGGAAGGTGAGACAGCTTCTAGGAGACCTCAGGGGAGGCACTCACACAGGCCTGAGGACAAGCAGTTTTCACACGTGGCTGAGGATCTCTCACCCACACAGCACACTCACATACTAAAAACATCCCCTATCACAGGTAACTCTGTCTGTTATTGGTGAAGCTGTTGCATGTGACTTCACACGGGGGCTTGGTGCAGTGGGTGCAGTTATCTGTACTGGAAATTCATCATCCTGGTCTGGTGAAACATCAGCAGGAGCCTGGCAGAGCTGAGCCCAACAGGCACTCAGCACTGGAATCAGTCACATTCATGAACAACCAGGCCATGAGGAGCCAGGCAGAGTTAGAGGAGGAACAGGCAGCTGAAAGCCAAAGGTATCTCCTTGCTCAGCGCCCCCAGAGCAGAAAACCCACAGGGAGTGAGGGGCTGCAGGGACCAGCCAATGCCTGGAGGGACATCCTGGGCCAGGGCACCCCTCAGGGAGGGACACATCTCCTCCTCACACCAGAGTGGAGCTTTCTCACTGCCACCTTCCAGCTGAGCAACTTTCAGTGGCAACTGCCTGAGGTAGATGCTGGTATGAACTGTAAAACCAGCGAGGAGAAAGCTTTCCCTAGCCCCTGCCATGCAAACCACAGCAGGAAGAGCTGCTGGGCTGAGATTGCTCTCAGCACTATCACACCTGGCTCTGAATTCAGTTTTTCCTTCCAGCTGTCAGCATTCTGTATTTTCGCATCCCAAGGCAGCAGAAGCCAACTCCTGACATTTAGAGACAAGCAATAAATTTCAGCTAGTTCCAGTTCCATCTGTCCCGTGGGGAGCTGAGCCCTCCACAGCCCAGGCACCACACGGGCACAGCTGGGCCAGATTTATGGCCCTCACAGCTGGATATTTTCACATGGATTAAGCTGCACCCTCACTGCTCAGACACAAGGGAACAGGCTGCTGGCTGCCTGCAGGGAAAAAGGAATGGATAAAATCAAAATGGGTGCACTGTGCCTGAATTAAGAGTCTCCAGCTCTCGGCTTTCACTGCACAGGGTCCTGGGGCAGCCTGGTCTAGTGGAAGACATCCCTGCTCACTGCAGGGATTGGACTGAATGACCTTTAGAGGCCCCTTCCAACCCAAACTGTTGTGATTCTGTGAAGCCAGAGGGGCCAGGCTCCTGAGACTCCAGCAGTGCTCTGACAGTAATGCACATGACCCTGGGTTATCGTGCTGGCATCTTCCCCAGCTTTTGGTTTCCTCAGTGGTGAGGGCTCTGCAGGGTTCGCAATGCCATGGACAACATGACCCACTGCTTTTTCAAAGTGAGAGCCACCTGGAAATCCCCACTCAGCCACTAACACAGCATCTCCTTCTTCCCTAGGCAAGCAGCTAAAGGTCACCCTTGTTTTCAGCCTGCCGCTCATTTTTCAGGT
Source organism: Pycnonotus jocosus (assembly GCA_013400435.1). Lineage (NCBI taxonomy): Eukaryota > Metazoa > Chordata > Aves > Passeriformes > Pycnonotidae > Pycnonotus > Pycnonotus jocosus. The sequence goes on from VWYP01060581.1 coordinate 646,135, forward strand.
AAGATGTTTTCAACAACATTGGTGAAATCCAGCTGCTTTGTGTTGTGGGTAAAGGGAGATCTCAAAAACTCAGAGCAGCCACCCACAGTCTCAGAAATGTGTGGGGACACAGCTGCTCACCCCAGGATCCAGTGTGGGAGCTGGGAGGTGAGAGCAGAGCTCAGCTATAGAAAAACAAACAAGAGAAACAAAACAAAGGAGAGAAAAATGGTGACAAACGCAGTGATTTTCAGATGGCCTGGGCTGCGTGAGCCCCCTTCCAGCCTCAAAATGAGCATTTCCAGGACAGACAGGAGTGCACCACGTTGATTTCAGGGAGCAGCCTGTTCCTGCTCCCTGCAAATTCCTGGTCAAGGTGCTGGGCTCTGACCAAGCACAGAGCTGGAGAGGGATGCACCTGAGAAGGAAGAATTCAGCATCTTCCCCTGCCTGCTCTTGCTCAGAGTCCCCGGGCCCAGCAAGTAAGACCTCAAGCACGGAGCTGTGCCACGACCTGCTCCCAAACCCGGGGCTGGGTCCCTGTGCCCGCAGTCCCTCGGCAGCAGTGGCCACCCCCAGCCCCTGGGGCTCAGCCCGCGGGCAGAGCCGAGCCCCTGCTTTTCCCTTTCACTGCTGCCGGCCTGGCAGGATGTGGTGAAAGCCAAACCCGCTGAGATGGAGAGCACCGAGATGCTCTCTGATAAAGGGTGGGGGTATCCAGGGGAAACCTTTCATGTCCATGTGATGGGGAGAAGGTTCTGGAGACTAATAAGTCGCAAAAAGCAGGGCACAGATACCGCAGGCTCTGTCTGCCCCCCAGGTTTTGGCAGTGTAGGAAGATGAAACAAGAGTAATCAGAACCAAAATCAGGGGCCGGAATGAGATGCTGGCCCCGCGTCCGCACCGACACGAGAACAGCTTCCTGCTGTACTCGGCACTTCCTCATGGTCTCACCAGCACCTTCGCTGATTTTTAATTTAGCTGAAGGGTGTGTTATTTCTCACGTTTTATCTGACAGCTGGCTGTGCACACACAGCTGGAGGCAGGTCCTGGAACACTCTGGAAAGCTGCCACACATCTGAGGGCTTGCAGGTGTTACTTTGGCTGAGCACAAAACATTTCTGGTGGAATTCCCACTTGGAGCCCCCCCAAAAAGCCCCAAACCTCACATATTTATGGGAAACACTTTCAGCCACGAGGCTGTGTCAGCTCTGTTTGTGATGTTGGCATGAGATAACACTTAGGAACTCCCTGGGACTTCTCTCCAGGCTCCTTTCCTGGCACGGCCACACAGGCAACACAGTCCTTGTCCCAACCCACTCCTCTTCTCTTTCCTGTTCTAGTTCTGTGCCGGGGACAATGTCACTGATTACTACGACTCCAACAGCACCATCGACTACAGCATGTTCGAGTCAGTGTGTGAGAAGGAGGAGGTCCGTAACTTCCGTGCTGCCTTCCTGCCGGCCATGTACAGCCTCATCTGCTTCATGGGGCTGCTGGGGAATGGGCTAGTGATGCTCACCTACATCTACTTCAAGAGGCTCAAGACCATGACAGACATCTACTTGCTGAACCTGGCTCTGGCAGACATCCTCTTCCTGCTGACCCTTCCCTTCTGGGCCACGAGCGCAGCCAAGCACTGGCTTTTTGGGAGCTTTGCCTGCAAAGCCGTCTACTGCATCTGCAAAATGAGTTTCTTCAGCGGGATGCTGCTCCTCCTGTCCATCAGCATTGACAGGTACTTTGCCATCGTCCAGGCTGCCTCGGCCCATCGCCTGCGTCCCCGGATGATTTTCATCAGCAAGGTGACCTGCATCCTCATCTGGCTCCTGGCCTTCATCCTCTCCATCCCTGAGCTGGTTCACAGCGGTGTGAACAACTCGGAGAGCACTCCCCGTTGTTCCATCATTGCTAATGACTTGCAGACCTTCAACACTGGCATCAAAGTGTCCCAAATGGTGTTTGGCTTCTTAATTCCCCTCCTGGTCATGTCTTTCTGCTACCTCATCATCATCAAAACGTTACTCCAGGCCCGCAACTTTGAGAAGAACAAAGCCATCAAGGTCATCATCGCCGTGGTCATCGTCTTCGTCGTCTTCCAGCTGCCCTACAACAGCGTCATGCTGGCCAAGACCATCTCAGCTTTCAACCAGACCAGCTCCTGCGAGGAGAGCAAGAAGCTGGACGTGGCAGATGACGTGACCTACACCCTGGCCTGCTTCCGATGCTGCCTCAACCCCTTCCTCTACGCCTTCATCGGTGTCAAATTCCGCACTGACCTCTTCAAGCTGCTGAAGGAGCTGGGCTGCCTGAGCCAGGAGCGCCTCTTGCAGCTCACCTCCTGCCGAGACAACAAGAGGTCCTCCTTTGCCATGGAGACAGAGACAACCACCACCTTCTCCCCGTGAGCCGAGCTCCAGGCACGCTTTGGTCAAGCTGAAATGGTTTTTTGGACATTTTCTCTAGTCTGACTCCTGGCAGAGGAAGACCTGCCACACTGCAGAGAAGTCGAGGGGAAAATCCAGAAGCCTCCCCCTATTTTGAGCAGCGAGGACTGCTGGCCAATATCCCACAGGTGGAGAGACTTTACAACAGAGTTGTCACTAATAGCAAAGCAAGGGAGAGGGTGGTGAGTCTACAATTTCTCCTGTAATTTCACCTTCAGCTTAGTTGTTCCCTGTCAAAATGAGAAATGCTCAGAATAGAACATTTACCCTAAAAGCAACAAGTACCAAGAGCAAACAGAGCAGTAGAGCTGTCGTTTTGGAGCTGAGCTGCCGGGAGCATCACCCTTGCTTTGATGTTGCTTTTAACAAGACAACAGCTCTGCAATCCCACAGAAATGCCCTTGCACTGAGTCAGTCTCGAACCCACAGCCTCGGGCTCGATCCAACACACAACCCCAGCTGTGGAGTATCTGAGCACACGACTGCGCTGCCTTCCCCCATGAAAAGTGAGAGATGACCACAGCTAATGGGAAATCCATACAAACTCTAGCCATAATTTCAATTACTTCATATAATATTGTAGCCACTCGTAGCTCTGTCAGGTAAAGTACAAATTCCACTTTACCTCTGCCTGTATCCTGTTTCTGGGCTATCACCTGCTGACCTTGAGATAAGTATGAATGTGGGTTTTTTCCTCCCTTCCCAGTCCTTCTAGCAGGACTTCAGCTGCCTTTGAAGTCAGATCTGTATTTCACTCATAAGCTACTGGGGCGTGTTCAGCATCAGTGCTGTCGGCACAACAAAGACACCGCTCCCTGAGGTTTGATCTGAACACAGCCCCACCACTGCCAGGGCCACGGCAGCTGAACAGATTATTGTTGTGGAAAGTCAGAGCTTGGAGGAGCCCTGACTGTAATTCCAGCTGGCGCTTTGACGGGAAGAGCGAAGATTCCTGATGACAGATGAACGCTCTGGGAACTGCTGTTGTTGGACAGCTGAACATCATCTGGGAGGAGCTGCTGCACACCCTGGGCAGCTGTCCCTCTCCTTGTCCCGTGTGCTCGGATCCCACAGCACCCAGCTCTCCCAGTGCCATCGCCAGTGGAGAGAGGTCCCAGCCTGGAGCTGCTCCCAGGGCTGACAGGGGAGACATGTCCATGTTCCCCTGAACACACAGAGCCATGAGCAGCAAAACACTCACTAAAGAGACATTTATCCTTTTTTTCAACACATGGATCCATCAGGAGTGGCACAGAGAACTCTGGTTCATGGGCTGGAGAGCAGTGCTTTAGAGAATTGAGGATTAAAATCAGCCTTCCAAGGAAGAATTCACTGGTTCGGTCTGAGACAGCACTGCCAGTCATTTACCTGGCTGCCACCAAATCTAAATAAATTCTCCATAAATCATTTACCTCTGGTGTATGGGGTTTTTGTCAAGGGCTGGGATTTGGGAAGAGAAGACATTCTGCTCTGTGTTACCTATCTGTGCTCAGCTGTTGAACTCATTTTCGTTTACAATGCCCAGGTAACTACAGAAGTGCTGCTTCTCTGTCACACAAAACGGGATGACAACTGACACTGAATAGCTATTTGCCCTCGGTTTCCTTCTCATCCTTATTTGGGCAAGACACAGCTCTCATGATCTTGGCCAGAGCCAGGAACACTCTCAGCACGGGATATTTGCAGTTTTCCTCATCCGTAACAATACCTTGTTAATGTATATTCAATATGTAAAGCTGCTTTACACAAATTTCTATCTGTTCATGAATGTACCCTGAGAATTGCTTCCATGGAACCTTTTTATGCAGAATCTATTCACCTTATTCCAGCCAGGAAACTGCTCCACCAGCACGTGGAGCTGTACTTGTGGCCTGTAGATAAAAGCCATTCCCCCTCCTGCATATGAAGAGATCTTCAGGTCCTTACAGACCAGGTGAATTCCAATTAGGACAACACACAGCTGCTTCCATAAATGAGATGCAGAGGCATCCTCTGGGAGAGCTGCAGCTGCCTCAGCAAGGCAGTGCTGATGTCAGAGTGCTGGGGCTTCCCTGGTTAAATTTAACGGACAGAACAAATTTGCATCTAATTTAGATGACTCATGTTAACGTTGGCCTAAGATCCCAACCTGAGGTTCCCCACTGATATCTGAAAACTGACTGTATTTTGCTACCTGAGAAAAATAAATTATAACGATTTAAATAAAATACTTCTGGTTTTCCACTGCGTTTTCTCCATCCTTGTACAGTCCTTGTCAATCCTTCTGTCCTGTCAGGAGCTGTTTGATCAGCTCAGCTTTATACCAGTGGCTGCCCTGCAGGAAAGAGAGAGTGGAAAATGAAATAAATAGAAAAACGTTGGTTTACTTCATCTGCAGATGGATTATAAAAGAAACAAGGCAGCAGCAAGTTAAAGGAGTTTTTAACTATTAACCCACCTCTCTTGATGCTGCTCCACAGCTGGATGTACCTAATGGCTACTCATCAACTCTTAAGTGAAAATTCTTTGAGCTGTAGCACTTTATTGTTCACATTTAATTAAAATTCAGTAATAAATCGCCACACTATTGTGGGAATTGCTCACAGGGAGAGGCAGCAGCTCTGGGTGTTATAACCCCCACACACATCCAGGGTGAGAGTAGGAACTGCAACTAAAACAATGAACACAACCCTCCTGCTCAACACAACGCTCCTGCCTGACCTCCCCAGTTAATTCATGCCTCAAAGCACACAGAGGGGAGAGAGGGGGACCCATATCCTTCACCAAAAGCGCCTTGTAACTGTAACCACAGAATCAAAGAGGAAGAAACTCAAAGAACACGAGGAGACAGAAGCCTGACACCCGAATGCCAGAGCCAAGGTCTATTTCTGCTTTCACTGAGCGATGAAAGTCTCACGTTTCTCCCCGGAAGAGAAAGGACAAGGTGAGTTTCAGCATCTGGCCCAGAGACTCAAGAAGCATCTCCAGACTACAGCACAACACAAGTGAAGATGCAGAACCCCAGACCCAGGGATCCTTAAACAAACACTGGGTCTCACCACGGCGAGGTCCTCAACTGCCCCAAGAGCTCCCCTGTGCACAAGGTGCAGTTGGTTGAGCAGGGCTTGGAGCAAGAACTGGGGATCTGCAGAGATCCACAACGCTTTTAACCATTCCCCCCACTCCAGTGAGGTGAGCCAAACTATTAATATCGAGGAACTTTCTTGATTAAAAAAACAGATTAAAGCCCTAACTCCATCTTAAAGGCCTAACTTAAACCAGTAAAACTTACCCACCAAGGAACCACACAAAATCACAGCTTGGGGTGCAAATATTGCAGCCAAGTCACACAGAACTTGTTACAAAAAAAAAAAGAGTGTATTTCTCAGATGGGTTTAGCCTATTTTAGTACCTTTCACCAGCAAGAGCTGCGTATTTTCTTTTACAGTTCCAAGTCTTCTTTTAAAAGCCAATAAAAAACCTGGCTCTCATTAGAGAAAGGGGATATAGGTTTGCTTTACACTACATAAAGGTAGGGGAGGGAGTGACTGCCCAGTCCCAGCTGTGTGGAGTCTGGGTGGTTCCTGCAATCCCTGTTCCAGGTTATTGTGGGGAATCCTGCATCACTCAGAAGCTCTGGACTTTTCATTGCTCTGGACAAGTATCACTGCTGACCATTTCTCCTTTCCTAACAGTTCTTTATCTCTGTGCATGTGAACTTTTAAATCATGGTTTGAAATCCCTTAGTGCCAAATGGATCTGGGCTGGGTGGGAGCCAAACTGGAATGAGGAGCAAACTGGCACAGGGGGAGTTGGCAGCTGCTCCCAACCATCTCAGAGCATGGCACTGCTGTGTCACCTCCCTCTCTGTGCTGTCCCCCATCACTTGCTGTAAATCACTTGATGGGAAGGGGAAAATTCTCCAGGCAGGGCTGTGGTTTCTCGCGTGCCACCTGGGCAGCTGCGTGAGGGAAGTCCTTGTCACCCGAAAAAAGAATGAGCTGGAACCAAGTGAGGTAAACAAACCCTAAAAATAATGCCCGTGGGTGGTGGGGAAGGGTGGGGGCACATTGCATCAGTCAGAATAGCTGAGAGCAGGCCATGGCTTCCTCCTCACACTTCTTTTGTAAGGAAAAAAAACCCAAATTCCTGTTCTGGGGGTGGAGGTGTCACATCTCATGGGGAGAACTTCTTGTAAGGCCAACTGTCTTTGTTGGCAGAGCTGCCTTGCCTGGGGCCACCTCCCCCAGGGGGCACATGGGGCTCAGTCCATCACTGGGCCACTGTGAGAGGGTCCTGGGGAAACTGAGGCAGCTGAGACATCACCCTGCCCTTTGTCTGTGTCATCACAAGCAGCTTCATGACCTCAAAGCAAGTGAATCAAAGAGTCTTACCAGGACTTTTTATGGATTAGAAGGTGGCAGGGTCAGCTCAGAGCCAACTGCTGGCATCAACAAGGGACAAGAACATGCAGTAGAGATAAAAGGAAAAATAACCAGATAAGCAGCATCCTGCTGCATTCAATGACAGCAGCACAAGCCACTGCTAGACCATCTCAGAGCTGTGGGAGTTGTGTCCCCAGCCCTCCTCCTCACAGAGCCCAGTCCTGCTCTTTCCCCAAGCACTAAAACCAGGTAGAATATCCCTGGCTCTGTGCTCATCCCACGTGTGGGATCAGCCTCTTGTTGAAGTGAACACAATTTCACACCTCCAGATTTAGCCAGATCTCAAGCCCAGCTGTGGCAGCCACCGACCCGCCCAAAATGAAAGCTTTTCACTTTCACTAAGACCCCAGTTCTGCAGAGCTGAGTATTGATATTAAACCAGCAGAGAGTCAAATGTTGATATTCAACCACCACCTGCCACTGCCCCAGCTTGTTGTAGAAACCTTATTCAGGTCTGAACAGACAGGAAACCTTCTTGCTCCATGTGCAGGGCAGCTGCAGAGCCAGCCCAGGCATTTGTCAACACCAAGCCCCTGCAGTTCTTCATGTGCAGGAACCGAAACTTCCCTTCGCCGCTTTGTTTTTAATTCAATTGTCTTAAAAAAAAAAAAATAACAAGCAGAGAGATACTTTCCTTTCTGTGCTGTTGAGTGCTGGCACAGAAATTATTGTTAAGCAATCAGGGGCTTTACTGGGAAATTTCTGTGACTGAAGGACAAGACTAATGTCCAGAATCATCCTGCAAGAGAGGAAAAGGCCAAGTAATTTCCAGTGAAACAGACAAAAAGGCCTTCCAGGATTTGGGGTCTGTGCATGCTGCTCTGTACCAAAATCAGAACTTCTCTCACCAGTTCCAATTCCTGGATCCTGCAGGTTTTACCCACGGCTTTGTCTTCCCACCAGGGAATGTCCCACCTCCAGTGAAGCTCAGTGAGCACACACACATGTCCCAGCAGCCCTGGTTTCACTCTGGGGCAATCACAGCAGAATCCAACCCCACTGGGGCAAAACCCAGCTGTTGGGGCTGCGCAGAGAGAAACTCACGTTTTCAGGGCAGAGTTGACTGATTGCCTGGCAGATAACACGTTCTAAGTTCTGGCCACACCAAGCAACCAGAGCAAGCTTCAGGCCCTGTGCCAGGGCGGGGAGTGGGAGAGGAGAAAAAACGAAGCCCTTTATGGATGACTAACCCAGGCTCAGCTCCTGGGCTGTGTTGCACGAGCTCCTTTGAAGAGTTTCACACTTTTGCAGGTGGGTCCTGGTTCCACCTCGCCAGGGGCTCACAGGCTCCTGCTCAAACATCACCCCCTGACTGTACAGAGGGGGAGCAGGGCAGGGCTGGGCCCCCACAGACATAGCTTTGGAGGGTTGCAGCAGACCTGGAAAGGCACCAGATCTGTACCAGATCATCCAGCTGTGTTGGCAGCAGCTCCTGGCAGGCCCCCACACCCCTGCCCACACGAGCCGCCCTCACGTGCCAGCGCTGCCTGCACAGCCCAAACAGCCTGAGGCGTGAGGCTGCCAACAGAAAAGGTCTCCCCAACACCACAAACAAGCCCTCAAAAGCTGCCAGAGCCTCCTGCCTCCACTGGGCAGCCTGTTCCAGGCACTACCCAGGCTGTGGCTCTTGGACTGCACCAGGGAAGGGCATCGTGGAATCACGGAGTGGTTTGGGCTGGAGGGATTCAGGATGGGGGAGCAGCCCCACAGCTGTGCCACAGGTCCTGTCCCAGCTGCCCCAGGGCACACAGGTGACGCTCTAGTGAGGCATCTGCTCTGCAGAAAAGCTGCTCCTCCCAGGGGGACTTCTGGTACAGGTTCCAGCCCCACCAAGGAGCTGCTCCTGAGCTCCAGCAGGGAAATGAACCCCCTTTACAATCAGCAGTGCAGAAAGAGCCTTCCCTCACAGGGCATTTCCTCCTGCAGCCATGGAGGAGGTCATGGCACACAGCATGAAACACACCTGGAGCTCCAGTGACCAAAATGGAAATACTTCCTTCTCTTCCCTGACATCTGAAACAAACAAACAAAAAAATAGATATTATAGGAAAAGCCCAGAACAGAAAGAACCTCCCAAAGCACTGGTGACCTCCCCAGGGCCTGAGTGACAACTTCAGGAATGACAGGACAGGCCAGACAGGCTCTGAGTGACCCACAGCACATCCAGCATAAGTCTGTGGTCACCATCCCCCTTTGGCTGCAGCCATCCTGGCCCTGGGAACCAGCAGAGACAGAAAGCTGGGACAGGGGAGAGCAGGGACATGGTCTCCTCCATGCCCTTCCCTCAGAGCCACTCTCCTCTCCTCTTGCCTTGGGTCACGAGTTCCCTGCTCCTGGGAGAGGGCTCCCAGCCAAACCTCTGAACTCCCCACGGGCAACCAGGGCCGACCACAGAGCTCTCCTTGAGAGCTGCTGACACCATGTGGGAAGGGCTGGGAAGTGATCCACACACACCTCCTGCCCTCCAAGCCAGGACTCCCGGAAAAACCCAGGAAAACCTACCCTGAAGTAAAGGTGTAGGTTCAGATCCTATCAGCGATATCATTTGCAATCCCTCTGTCAGCAATCAGGCTAAAAAGTGGAGTTGCTCTACTTTAGTTTTATTTACATCTATTGGAAGTGATTTTAAATGCCTTTGATTCACTTGACTTTTCCCTCTGGATCAGCCCATGCCTCTTCCACGTGAATTCAATAATCCATTCTCAGTGCTAAGCTCCGTCCTGTTTCTTACATCTTCCCATAAAAATGACATCTCCTGCAGATCACCTTCCGCTGGCTTTGTACCCAGATTTCCTAGACAACTCTGAAAAACATAAATGGCCTTTTCCAGCCACCTCCTACCACGTGGGACCCTGTGGGAAACTTCAGTGCAGCTGCGCTGGAAAAATCCCAGCCTGGAAAATGGGATTTGTCAGGCAGCAGAAGATGATTTTTTTCCAAGTAAGCTTTACAGACACACCCTCTTCCCCACGAGGCCTCATTGTGCTATTCGATCTCTCACCACACAAGAACGGGTGGCTTCAGCTTCTGAATTTCTAGATGAACTGAGGAAAACACTGTCATTTCACCAATCAATGACTCAAAAGCTTCTCACCCTTATGCAGGTGACAATGAATGTTGCAAAGGTGTGAATTTTGCACCGAGGTGAAGCTACAGCTGGCAGAGGCTGGCACAGAAACTCTGACAGTAAATCATCCCTCTGCTGGGAGGTTCTGCCACCATAAAACCTTACCGTGTAAACAAATTGTTCTGGAGTAATTCCTGCGTAAAAGATAAAGATCTAAAGCTATTTGAGAGGATCTGTAGGGGGCTGTGAGGATGGTGAAGGACCTGGAGGGGAAGGGTATGGAGGAGCTGAGGGCACTGAGCTCTTCAACATCCTCCTGGTGGGCAGCTCTGATCTCTGCTCTGGTGACCAGGGACAGGACCCAAGCAAATGGCTGCAGCTGTGTCTGCCAGGGTTAGGTTGGATAGCAGGGAAAGGTTCTTATCCCAGAGGGTGCTCAGGCACTGAACACACTCCCCAGGGAATGGTCACAGCCCAAAGGCTCACAGAGCTCCAGGAGGGTTTGGACAATGCTCTCAGCACATGCTGGGATTGCTGAGATTGTCCTGGGCAGGGACCAGAGCTGGAGAGGATGATCCTCGTGGGTCCCTTCCAACTCAGGATATTCCCTGATTCTGTCTTTGTCAGCAAAGATGCACATGAAAATTCACAGCTTTTAGTGCAGAAACACCCCCATTTCAGGCTCATTTTCCAGGGGGTGCCCAAACCCCTCAGATGCTCCCCCAGCACCTCTGTGCTCCTCCCGTGTGTGTGAGAAACAACTCAACTCCCCCCATTCCCCCCCCAAACCCACTCCCTGCAAACTGAAGCCTCCCCAGCTCCACACACATCTCTCCACTCAGGTTCTGCCTTTTCCCCCTTGTTTGCATAGCAGGAAAAAAAAAAGTCCTTTTTTGTGGCTTCTGTAGAAGACAAATGAACAAAAACAACCCGGCTCGCCCCACCTATGCCACTGCCTTTTATCTGCGGGGGCCAGAGCCCAGAGCCCACCCCCTCAGACCTTATGGAAATAAACACTCGGTGACAGCAAATTTGTTTTCAGGGAAAGATTACAAAACACTTCCTTGCAAAACACTTCAGTATTTTTGCCCCAAAATGCTGTCCATGTGTCTCCCCTGCACGGCACAGCACAGGCACCAGGTAGGGAACCCTCATCTGCCTCCTCGCTGTGTTCACCAATCCCCTCCTGCCTCCTCCTGTTCCCCGGGCTCACCTGTCCTCACCTGTCCCCACTGCTCTCTCTTGTCCCCATGTGCCCCCACCTGCCCTCACCTGTCCTCCCCACTCTCACCTGCTCCCAACTGTCCCCAGCTGTCCCCAACTGTCCCCAACTGTCCCTAAGTGACCTCGCCTGTCCCCGCCTGTCCCTGCCTGTCCCCATCTTCTCCCCCCATGCTCACCTGTCCCCATCACTCCCTTCT